>CM052654.1:26415057-26426077 GCA_028533165.1 Leontopithecus rosalia | reverse complement strand
AAACAACCAGAGGCCTCTCTTTTTTATCAATGATTTTATTTTAATGTCTCAGTTACTATTATAGATTCTTTTATTTCCAATTTTTTCCCATGTTGCACATCACTCTTTATAACCCCAGCCCAAACAGAGCAGTCCCTGTGAATTTCTCTGCTCTGTCTACTTTCCTACAGTTTCTTTCCTCCTATCTGTACAATGAGAACTTACACAGACACTAAGCAAAAATTTTAAATGTTCTCTGCCATTGATTATGTGGAAAGTGGATGATTGTGAAACTCCATACGTGTGTGTGTGTATACATTGTAAAACTCCATACACACATTATGTTTTTAGTCAATAAGTTGGAGCTTTGATATTACATTTTGTTTAAGAATCATAAGAAGCAAATAAAAACAGTTTAAAAGTCACCATACCAGATTATTTTAAGGGTTAACAACTGTAAGTATTTATTTTATTACAAAAATTCAGCTATACGGAGGGTATAAAATCGAGATCAAACCGAGGAAGAGGGAATAAAACTATTTTCAAAATGCAGTTTCTGGAAATGACTAGAAGTAGTTTAACACTGCTACTTGGTGTTCTTGACACTGATTATTGTAAAGTATTTTGAAATATACCTAAGACATTTAATGTATTATCTTGGTTCTCCTGAACACAGAGCTGGAGACAAGGACTTGGATGCAATATGGAATGTTTAATAGAGAAGTGGTCCTAGGACTAGTGTAACCGAGAGCATACTAAGCTCCCAGTTCAGAAGAGGTTCTTGGCCTCACTAACCCCCCAAAATGGGGAAAGGGACCCTGGAGGTGTGGTGAGTTTGCCATTGGAATAAATATCATGGACCCAAAGAGTTTTGCTGAAAGGCGATTTATTAGATAGAGAGAGAGACAGAAGACAGCTCCCAGGTTATGGCGGAAGGGGATCCAGAAAAGGAATCATACAGGTAGGATCAGCTGAAATTTTAACTCTTAAATTATTCCCTCCTCATTCATGTTCTTGTCCAATGAGAGGAGTTCTTTCAAACTTCCTCTGGAGTGATTGATCTGTGATTCTGATATCGGATTGGCTACTTGGTCCACAACTCTGAGTTCCAGAACCCCCTCTTCCCGGAGCTTTCAGTGGGATTTGGGAACAAAGAACCACACCTGGCTTTTTCTACCTGGCTCTAAAGTCAGACAAAGAACCTTACATTTGAAACCCCTCTGGTTCCCGGATGGAAACGTGGAAGAGGTGCTTAAAGAAAATCCCTGCATTTGAAAGTATGCTCCTCCGGGACCCAGGAAGAGAAACTTCTATAACACAGTCTCACACTAGGACTAAGAGAGTGGAAAAGTGAGACAGAAAAACAGAAAAAGCCAAGAAAAAGGTGCATTTATTACTGAGGTCAATTCTATGGTCAGTGAGGGCTTGATAACGTCAGGATTTCCCGAGAAGCACACAGTGCCTCTGGAATTTCTCTCCCGAAGTACAGGATGTGGAGGCATTTATCCGACAGCTTTTGTCCCTCTCGCCCCAAGCCTATTCATTGTAGATGGAGTGACGCCCCTAGGAAGATGAATGCTTCTGCACTGCATGCTTTCAGAGTCTTGCACGGCTTGGCTGCATTAAACAAGACTTGGAGGAGGAAGTGAAGATATGCAACCATGGTGAACCATTGTTAGCAGGAAGACAGTAGCCACAGCAGACATAAAAGTGTCCACTTCAGTTGTGACTGAAGTTAGAAGGGAAGCCAAGAATATCTGTTGGTGCAGCAGATGTAACTTCATGCCTGAATATCTGTTGGTGCAGTAGATGTGTCTTCATCATAAAAACCTTTCAATGGCAAATACATGCTTTAAAAATCAGATAACCGGTGACATTTCTCCTCACATGAATTTAACTGAAGAGCATATTTAAACATGCTCCTATCTTGATGAAAACAATACTTCAAACCAATGACAGTTAAACCTAGATACACAGAGGCAAGAGAATACCTGATATTTACATTCTAAGCACCCGTCACAATAATTAACACCTGAATGATATTTGATAATATTAGCCAAATATATCATAAAAGATTTAAATCAGTAGAAAATCTGCAGGTCAGATATACTTTGAAACCCAGAATGTGAGATCTAGAAGGGACTTTTGAGATCGCCAAATACTGTGAATGCCTGGATATTTTCTGTAGCATTTTAAGGTTTATAAAGTAAGAGTAACAGTCTAAAGAGCTCTGTGTTTTTAAGTACCACAAAAAAAGGAAAGATTGCAGTATGCAATTACTAATGTCTGCTCTGGGTGCAAGGAAGGAAAGTAGAACTAGTGGTTTGATGTATTGGCCTTTATGAATTGTTGTCTTACACTCCCATTTTAAAGATTGTAAAGTACAATTATGTGCCACATAAAGTAATTTAGGTCAACTGCAGGCTACATATATAACAATGGCTACATAAGATTATAATGGTAAAATGGAGTTTCAAAATTTCTATCACCTAACGTTTACTATACTATAATTTTTGTTATTTTAAATTGTGTTTATATAAAATGTTACAAATTAAAATAATATATGTGATTAATATACAATATAGGTATATTATTATTGAATACATATATTTATAACAATATATATTTATATTTATAGCAATGTAAAACACTCAGGCAAGTCCTTCAGGAGGTATTAATATATTACATATTCATATAATATATAACAATATAAAAAACAGACTCAGGCAAGTCCTTCAGGAGGTATTCCAGAAGAAGGCATCATTACTATAGGATATGACAGCATGTGATTGCCCCCAAAGGCCTTCCAGTGGGACAAGATGTAAGGGGAAAGATAGTCCTACTGGTGATCCTGACCACGTGTAGGCCAAGGCAAATGTGCGTGTGTGTGTCTTAATGAATAAAGACCTAAAGGAAAAGTATTTGTGTACATATTTACAATTTGTGTTTTAAACTAAGTGTTATTACAACACTCAGATATTTAAAAGAAACTTAAACGTTCTTAAAGTAAAATGTTATAGTAAGCCACATTCAATTTTTTGTGGAAGAAAGAAAAATTTAAAAAATAAATTTAGGGTAGCCTAAGTGCACAGTGTTTATAAAGTCCTCAGTAGTATTCAGTAATTTTCTAGGTCTTCATATTCGCTCATTGCTCACTCACTGATGCGCCCAGAGCAACGTCTAGTCCTGCAAGCTCCATTCATGGTAAGTACCCTATACGAGTGTACCATATTTCTACTGTACCTTCTCTGTTTAGATATGTTTACACACATGAATACTTACCATTGTATTATCATTGCCTACAGTATTCATTACAGTAACATGCAATACAGGTTGGTAGCCAAGGAACAAAAGGCTATACCATATAGCGTAGCTGTGCAGTAGGCTATGTATACATCTAGGTTTCTGTAAATGCACTCTGTGGTGTTTTTACAATGACAAAAATCACTTAACTGCTTTTCTCCGAATGTATTAAGCAACACATGATGGTAATATAATTATTTCTAATATAATTATGAGTTCACATAATTATTAAGAGCATGGATTACAATATAGGTACTTTCTTAAGGTAAATAATGAGGTTCAGAAGGAAATAAAAAGTAGATAATAACTGTTTACTTAGCAGATTTGGGGTACTATGACACATAGTAAATAGAAAAAGTGGGGATGATTAATGAGTAAAAAAATAGATAGAATGAATAAGATACAGCATGTGATAGCACAACAGGGTGACTATAGGCAATAATAATTTAATTGTATATTTTATAGTAACTAAAAGAATAAATTGGATTGTTTGTAATACAAAGGATAAATGTTTGAGGTGGTGGACACCCCATTTAACATGATGTGATTATTATACAATTTATGCCTTTGTAAAAGTATCTCATATAACCCATAAACATATGTACTTACTGTGTACCCACAGAATTAAAAAATAAAAGATTTCTAAAAAGCTAATGCAACATTGAAACTCAATGGCAGCTATTACCAGAAATGATGAAAAACAAAAAACTAAAAAACAAAAAGAACTCCTATTGCAAGTTCTCCTAAATTAGAAAAGCATAGCTGATATGAAATCAAGCAAGATGAACCATACCATGTCTTTTTCAGGTCTGTTGAACAAGAACTGCCTGCATTTTCAGAGGAGAATCTTGGCTAAGATATGCTGGAAACAGTGCCATCTGCTTGTCCATTGTCTAGATATAGAAAAAGGACTTTAGTTAAAACTCATTTGAAACAGAAAAACCAAGGAGGTTTGTTGCTACAGACTGTGGCAAAATTGAGGAGAACAAAATGCATGGGCTGCTTCTCTGAATTTTGCCTGAGGTCTGTGTCCTAACTAATGAACAAGTCTAAGTACAGAGTATGGCCACAGCTAGATTACATGTACATTATGGAGGAGTCTATTAATGGATGTGAATATTTCTTTTTCTTGTGGACTCAATTAAAAAAACATTCTAAGTATACTTCTGTGGCTTAAAATTTGTAACGAAACCTTTCAATGCCTATTGCTGGGGGAAAAATAGTCTAGTTGAACTAAGAGCTGCACTGAGCATGAATAAAGAAAATAAGTGCCTAACTCCAGGTGAAGCTAAACTATGCATGGCAACAAGTACTCCGAAGATAGTGATGCTTATACTGTGTCAAAAAAGGTAGTCCCTAAAATAGCCTAGGCTTTCTCGTTGCATCTCCCACTCTGGTCATCTGGAGGGCTCATTTTATGCATAGAATTTTACATTTAACATCCTCAATCATGGGAATAAATTTACCACAAATCATTCAGAAAAATCTACTATCAATGGGTGGCATATTTCTGATGCTACTATTGGCATAGGTTTAAAATGCTTTTCTAGGAGTTAAATATTTAAAAAGGGAACTAATGCATTGTTAGATTCCTTGAAACTAATTTCCCTTTAGTAGTCAGAGAAAACACGATGCTAATATGTGTGTGTGTGTGTGTGTGTGTGTGTATATATATATGAGAATTTTCTTTAATAAAATATGTACCATTTATGTTCATGCTTTCTTGATCTTCAAAGTTTTTCAGACTTTAGTTTGAGAATTTAAGTTTTGCAAAATTGAATTAACATTATTTTTGCTGACTTATTCACAGAACATTTGCAGAAGCATATGGAAAAATAATTTGTGGACTATAAAGCTCAACTGAAATAAGGCAACTAAATACTTTTTTACAGGTTGGGGTTTAAAATTTTAATGTCTATGCCTCTATCTAGATATCTATCTGTTTATCTAGCTATCTATCTATCTCTGTCTATCCATCCATCCATCTCTTATAGCTATCTCTCTATCCATATCTATCTATCTATTTATCTTTTTTTTTTTTAGATGGAGTCTTGCTCTGCCACCCAGGCTAGAGTGCAGTGTCACAATCTTGTCTCTGTGCAAACTTCGCCTCCTGTGTTCAAGGGAGTCTCCTGCCTCAGCCTCTGGAGTTCAAGGGAGTCTCCTGCCTCAGCCTCCTGTGTTCAAGGGAGTCTCCTGCCTCAGATGCCTAGCTAATTTTTGTATTTTTAGTAGAAACAAGGTTTTGCCATGTTGGCCAGGCTGGCCTTGAACTCCTCAACTCAAGTGATCTGCATATCTCGGCCTCCCAAGTTACTAGAATTACAGGCATGAGCAACCATGCCTGTCCTCTATCTATCTATCTATCTATCTATCTACCTATTTATCTATCTATCAATTTATATTTAATACACATCTGTTTCAGACTAGGCTCCTCCATAAACTCCATAGAAAAGAATTTGTTTACTTCTCTAATATTTGTCTGCAAACATCTTTGACTAAAATGGGGAGAATTATTTTTAGTTTTTTGCCCAAAGTTAATCTGAAATTTGAACTCTAAGCTTCCAACTAGAGGTTCAAATCCCAGATTTGAACTCTAAGCTTCCAAATTAGAATATATTTGATGTGGGGACCGATATCACAGATTGAGGTTTGATTTCCCAGTCCTATAGGAAATTTGCACTTATATAATTTTTTAATATAAGTTTTCATCCCACAGGGCTTGTCAAAATCCTACTCTTTTACTCACCTTACCAACACTCGGAGGCATGACTTATTTCTGAAACAAAACCACAAGGCAAATATTCACTGCAAAGTAGAGCAGAGATGAAGATATTTAAGATTTTTTTTTTTAGTTGTATGGAATGCAGTGTTTTAGTCCTTTATTTTTTTTTTTCCATTTCAGAGCCAGTGTTTATACACAAAAATCTTGGAATACTCTTGTTTTCATTTCTTCTGTTGCAGCTTTTCTGGGAGCACCACTGTCTTCCAAAAACAAATAAAATGACTAAGATTACATTAATTTGCATTTCATTACATAATCTGTTGAGAAAATGGAACACCTTTATAATTTTTAATAATTTTTATCAAAAATATAATGGTTACATATCCAATCAGAGTGATTTTCCAGAAGATCCACCTTATAGGCAGAAGTATAACATGTAACTCAGTCTTAACTAATCTGATTATTGCAACCTCCTAACCGTAGTTCAGATAAGAGCATGTGATCCAATGGCAGTCAATGAAATTTACTAAAACTCTTCCTTCAATTTTATAGGAATGATTCTTACAATTTCTGCTGCAATTATTTAAAAGCATTTAAGCTAGCATTACTATTAATATTTTTTACATACTAAAGGGAGCCAAGAGAGAGAAACCAGTCCCTTATAAAATTTTTCAACAATATTTTATCATAAAAATATTCATACATAGAAAATGAATGAAATTATTTTACAATGATCACCAGATTACCCACTAACCAGATTCTGAAATTAACCATTTATATAGATTTGCTTTTTCATACACCTAATTCATCCTTTTGTCCACTCACAAATCCATTTCCATTTTTGATGCATATCAAAATAAGTCACAGACTACTTCGATAACATTTTCTAAGTCCTTGCATCTATAATGCAAGGCAGAATTTGTGCCAGAATTTTAGTTATGTTCATCAATAAATTCCCCCTTTTACTGAAGCAGTTTGATGCAAATGGCATAGTGAGTTTTTAAATTAACATAGTGAGTTTTATAAATGGCATAGTGAGCTTTTAAATTAATAGTTGTACATAACTGTTATTGAGTTGTTTTCCTCCTTCCTCCTACCCAGTTCATAGAAAGTGTGAATAAAAAAGAGTATCAGTCCAAAATGGTTTTCATATTCTGTTATTTATGCAATGACCCTCACAACACATTCTCATAAGTAATTATTGGAATTATAAATTTGTTTTCAAATATCTTTCCACTTGGTTGAATATATTTTCATGAGCCAATACTTTGTCATAACATAATAAGGACTATTTGTTGTAAATGCTTTTAGTAAGTGTTACTACAGAACATTTCCCAAATCACTGCAAATATCTTTTGGAATTGCAGCAGTTACCAGAGTCTGCTAATGAGGATAGAATTTATGCTGTAAAATTTTCAAAGCTACAAATCATAATTGGATCATGAAGAGATCGTGAAATATCAAATATTATTTTAAGTGACTTCTAACAATAAAATTACTGCCTGGGGATTTTCTCAGTATGAGACTTTGAAATCTTTTTGCTAAAATCCTAGCCATAGCGCTCAGATAAATATAATTTAAAGTTTTAAGCCAATATTTTAATGTTTTGAATACTTCCATATTTCTTAATAAACATTTTATAAGCTTTCACCACTGCTGCATTTTAAGCATATGAAGAACTCATGTAGTAATTAAGATAGCACCCCCAATGGAAAGTTGGAGGATTATTTTAAATAGTGCAGATATTGCAAAAGCTATCCAATTAAAATCAGTAAATGAATGAAATCTTCAGATATTCATTAGGATTGCCAGATATAAATGCCTGGCAGAGGTCATACATGTAATCTTTTCTATTTCTTTCTTTATCTCTAACTGAATTTCAGTAAATACAATGTTAATGAGCCTTTGTTGATACACTTATATCATGTCTTTCGTTTAAGTAGGTGTTGTGTCTCACCAAACCAGCAGTTAGAGTGGCCTCAAAAACAGTGGCAGGGAAATTCTCACAAGGAAGGACTCTCAATCTTCCCAGGAGGGGCTGGTTGGGATTCCAAAAACATAAGCACTAAATGTGAGGGTGATCAATCTGAAGCATCTATTAGGCAAACTTACTTACAGAGGTATTGCGACAAACCTTGCAATGGGACAATGAAAGAAAAGGGGTGCTTACCTAGGTAGGTCTACAGAGACAGAGTCAGGGTGTGGAGTCTTCTTGAGGGCTTAAGGAATTTTACTCAAAGCTAAGGCCTGCTTCTTTCAGTGTTTTTTGCAACAAGCTATATGCCTTTATCAGAGCTTAGGAAAGTTCAAGACTCCTGTTTTGGTTCAGTTCTTCTGGCGAAAAAAATCTGTAACTATCTGTGTCACAGTGTGACTACAAGGCACTGCGTGATTTTCAGTGGATGCAGAAAGAAAATCAGGGGGACTGGGGACCCTACAGTAGTTGTCAGTATCAACTAGGGTCTTTTAATCAAAAGCTGTCCATTTCCATGAAGCTTAAAGATTGTACTGTGTTGATAGATATAATAAATTTTCTGGAATATGTGAACACCATGGAATACTATGCAGCCATAAAAAAAAATGAGATCATGTCCTTTGCAGGAACATGGATGGAGCTGAAAGCCATTATCTTTAGCAAACTAATGCAGGAACAAAAAAACCCAAATACTGCATGTTCTTACTTGCAAATAGGAGCTAAATAATGAGAACACATGGACACATAGAGGGGAAAAACAGACATTGGGGCCTACCAGAGGCTGGGGGGTAGGAAGAGCGAGAGGATCAGGAAGAATAACTAATGGACACTAGACTTAATACTTGGATGATGGAATAATCTGTACAGCAAGCCCCCATGACACAAGATTACCTATGGAACAAATCTGTACATGTACCCTTCAAGTTAAAATAAAAGTTAAAGAAAAGAAATAATACATTTTCACATGGCTATTATTTAATACTTACTAACTCTGTTTCAGGTAGTATTCTAACTACATGTCATATTTTATTATTTTCTTTTTTTACTATGATCTTATAAATGATTACTAATACCCCAATTTTGTAGATGAGGAAACAGGTAAAAAGAGCTTAGTAACTTGGTCAATTTCATATAAAAACTGTGACCTATCTGACTCTGAAGACAATGTTCTTTAAAACTTTGCTTTTCAAACAGGAAAACATTAGGACCATCAAGAAGATGTAAACACCCCAGATGCCAAAGCCACTCAGTGTGAAAGACACTTTATTTGATGTTCAAGCCAGACCCTTTCTGCCTATGATCGCATCAGTCTCCTGCAGGCGCTGATGTGATAATGTGGTCATCCAGAAGCTCCCCCTAGTCCTTAATATAAAATTAATGCCCTCTAATAGAATTCCACACATTATGTAGAGAACTGGAGGACCCTTTAAATATAGATGCAGACACTCCGGAACCTAGAATGTGGTTTGAAAATATTTCAAAAAGAACTATTCTGAAGGTCAGATAAAAAGATTCAAGGTCCCCTGAGCATCAAAAGTCCTCAATCAATGGGAGATGCTCATTTTTAGTGTTTTAATAATAGCAGCCAACAACCAGAAACATTTTGTTGGCTAGGCTTTTGTTTGTTTGAGCCAGAAAATTGAAAGGCTGACATTATTACAATGTCTTCTTCTCTACCTTTGTAAACTTATCTGCCAGATGCACATCTTTATGACCTTGAAATATGGGGAGAGAACAAGAATGAGCTGGGAGCTCGTGATGGAAAACACTCCCTTTTGTGAAGTTGGTGTGTTCCACCAAGGAATGGACTTGTCAGTTCTGTAGAAAATTCCATAGTAGACAACAGAATCAACAAAACACATCCTGGGTTCTGTTTCTTTCCCATCTTATTGTTTTATATACTTTGTATTATCACTCCAGATGCATCAATTCTATAAAGCATGTTGTATGCTTTGCTCTGTTGGGTTGTCTTAAACTCATTACAGTTTTACAAACTAGATTAACTCCTGCCTCTTCAGGAAAAGTCAGTGTGAAATAGAATTTAATACATAGTTTCTTCAGAAGCAGTGTTTAGTTAATTCAGTGGTTTCACAATGTTTATTAAGCACCTAATATATACTAATAATTGACCAATCTCTGTGGATAAAATATAGAGCCAAAAGAGATGCATTCTTTGATGGCATTGCCTAATGTATAAAAGGACAAAACATAAATGTTTTCTGTTCTTTAGTCAAGCTTTCTTTCTAAATCTAGAATAAATCATATTATTAAAGATATGGTGCATCATGGCAATTTAGAATATTAAATCTGGAAGAGAGTTAAAGCCTGGGATGGCAATCACCTATTGGGAAAGATGTCACTGCCTCACCCATGCCCACAGTAGATATCATTAATTGAGCATTACAATCTTCCTCCATGGATTTTGGTGTGAACTCAAACTGTATCACAACATGGCTTTCTAGACAGGCACTGACAATTATTAGAAAATATATATTAAAGTTGTCTTTGTTCTCTTTTGCTATCCCAAATGCACTTCATCTGATCCAATTTGCTAAATGTTGTGATTGACACCCAGAAAGGCCGCATAATCTAGCCTAGGTGAATGAGGCTGGTAGGTGTTAAGCTGAAATCTTAACTGGATTTTCTAAATCTGCACTCAAAACTCTCTTCTATTCCATCCACCCGCATCTCACTGCCATATATGCTTTTGAGAAGAAAAAGGGGTTTTATGATAGTGTGCTGAAGCTATAATATGGCTGGATAATCATATTTTTCTTTTATTTAAAAAATACTCTGAAATATATATATATTGTTAATATATATATAAATTTATATTTTTATATATATTATATATATATTTTTATATATTATATATATTTATATATATTATATATTTATATATATATTATATATATATTTATATATATTATATATATTTAGATATATATTTATAGATATTATATATTTAGATATATATTTATAGATATTATATATATTTATATATATTATATATATTTAGATATATATTTTTATATATT
>CM052654.1:26403899-26414957 GCA_028533165.1 Leontopithecus rosalia | reverse complement strand
CCATGTTGACCAGGATGGTCTTGATCTCTTGACCTCATGATCCACCCGCCTCGGCCTCCCAAAGTGCTGGGATTACAGGTGAAATAATTTTTAAAAAACTTTTATTTCTTCCTAGTGTTGGGAGACAAGAGGCCCTTCCTCTATGCCCAGAGTAGAATTCCAAGGTCTATTCTTTACTGCCAAGTCTTGGAGTCGTGATTAAACACATCTAATTCTCAAGCTTAGAACCTAATAAGACAGATAAGTATCTTGAAATAAGCTTCATATCCTCATCACTGTTGTATAATTGAAAAAAATTATAACATTTTTATATCATGATTGTACTTTTCAAAAATTCTTCCAAAACATAGTCCCAAACAACTACAAATGTCTCAGAAACTGGACTTAGAAAGGTCTTAAAGAGCTGAAACAATCTTCCGGAATTCAAGAAACCATTGTCAAAAGTGCAAAATAACTTAATTCATTTTATCTAAAACTACAGTATTGCTTCCCATTCTTATTCCCAGTGACATTAAATATTAGAGAAATCTCATAATCAAATTGCCCAGCAATGATGGCTAGCTCATAGGATAAAAGGGTCATGGTCTCAAACTCCTTAGCACCCCTTCCAGGGGAAAAATTAAAAGCAAATATTGACTGCGAGGGAAAAAGTAACAACTGAACATTGGGAATTATGGTGGATACCACCTAAATCAAGTGATTGAGGTTAGTTGTAATCAGTAATGGGACATTTGGAAATTATGTTTCACCCAATAAAATGCAATGGAAAAATCATGGTGGCACTCTGGTGATCTAGAGGCTTAGTTAAGATGTGTACTCTGGCCAGTCACAGTGGCTCATGCCTGTAATCCCAGCATTTTGGGATGCCAAAGCAAGTATATCACCTGAGGTCAGGAGTCAGAGATCAGCCTGGCCAACATGGTTAAATTGTATCTCTACTAAAAACACAATTAGCCAGGCATAGGGACAGGCACCCGTAATCCCAACTACTTGGGAGGCTGAGGCAGGAGAATCACCTGAACCTAGGAGGTGGAGGCTGCAGTGAGCCCAGATTATGCCATGGCACTCCAGCCTGGACCACAAAGCAAGATTCCATAAAACAAAAAAACAAAAAACAAAAAACAATGTGTACCTTGGATCTAATCCTGAGAAAATATCTGTCAGATCCTGGGTTTTATTCTGCAAGATGACTGATCTGTAATACTTAAGGGTGTCAGAGATATGAAAACCAAGGAAACACTTGAGAAACTATTCCAGATTGAAGGAGACTGAGGAGGCATGGCAGCTCGGTGCAATGTAGAATTTGGTATCGGATCATTTTACCATGAAGAACACGGTGAGGTAACTGGTGAAACCCGAATGAGATGCGGACTGGATAGTAGTATTACATGGATATGAATTTGATGATTTGCTGTTTGTGCTGCTGTCTTAGGGAAGCCTAGTTTGTGAGAAATGGACTTTGTGGTATTGAGTCATGGTATATCGCATCTGTTGTTTGAACATAAGATGCTCAGAAAATATGTGTGTGTGTGTGTGTGTGTGTGTGTGTGTATTTATCCTGTTCTGGCTATCATTCTCCAAGTTTTAAATTACTTCCAAAAAAGTGGGCTCATTTGACAGTGTTTATGTGTGCCCTAGTTTCACTGGGCAATTCTCATGTGCCTTCTTCTAAGCACAGTGCATGTGTTTATTAATTTAATCTCCATAATAACTTTATTAGGCAATTACTATTATTAACCTTATTATATGGCTGAGAAAACTGAGGCACAGAGGAATTATTTTTATTATTATTGTTTGAGACAGAGACTTGCTGTGTCATCAAGGCTGAAGTGCAGTGACATGATCATGACTCACTGCAGCTTTAAACTTCCAGATCCAAGTGATCCCCTCCCACTTCAGTCCCCTGAGTAGCTGGGGACATCCTGCCAATTCTGTTTATTTCTAGGATCTCACTATATTGCCCAGGCTTGTCTCAAATTCTTGGGTTCAAACAACCCTCCTATTTCAACCTTCCAAACTGCTGGGATTAAGGCCTGAGCCACTGTGCCCAGCCAAGGAATTATGAATGTTGGCAATAATCACCTAATTGGTGTCAGAAAAAGGGATCTAATCCTGGCCCAGTGTTCTTAACTTCTATGTTTGGTCATAGACTAATACAGGCAACAAATCCTGAAGTTACCACAGTATAGATATAGCATGAGGCCTTCAAGAGCTCACATCTGTAAATTAGATTTATTGTATTCTGTCCAGCTAATGCTACCAAATACTTTGTGGTACATGCTGGGTTTGGTGCTAGATGGGATTCAAAGTATATTTTTAAAAAATTTAAACATAATACCTAAATATATTAAAAAGAAAGAAAGAATATGCAAGACATCATTAGAAACTAGAGGGAACAGAAGTTATAGATTGTGGTAATGAAATCATAGGAAAGATTGAAATCCATGTGATAATGTGAGGTGGTAGTTTATGCTTCGGGGTTTGGTATTCTTTGATTCCTTGTCAAGCTCTACGACTCACTAGTAGAGTCATTGAGCAAGTAGGTAACCTCTTCTGAGCCTGTCTTTTTATTTGGAAAATGGGGTTATAATGCTAAGTCAGAGTGTTTTGTAGAAAAGTAAAGTACACGTTTAGTAAGCATCAATACTGATATAGAGTACGTGCTCGTAAATATTATTTTTTCTTGATTAACTTTCCTTAAGTTTTCAAGAGCTAGCTCTTCCTTTTATAGGGAGAAAAAAAGAAAAAAAAACAGAGTATCATGTTGTTTTCAAAGTTAGGAATGTATGATTTCTATAAGATACGTTTACATCCCTCCCCATAATATAGTTCATTACTTAAAATATTCATCCAGGATTTGGTATGACACCGTCATTTGTAAAGGTCAAAGGGAATAGAAGAGGAAGGGAGCAGTTAATGAATGGTAGGTGACAAGTCAAGGAGAAGGTGCTGGGCAGTATGTAATAGCACAAACAGCTTTCTGCCTGTTTCTCTTTCTGCTGTTAGCATTCATGCTCTGTCACTAGTGTGCAATGCTTTGCTTGCTTGGAATTAGGCAGTGGTATTAAGCCATTTTGCACATATTGGCTAGTCCACAAGAGCTGTGGTTCCCAAATTCCCTGCTATTTTTGCTAGTCAGATTTTAAATGCCCAAGTCTTTTGAATTTATTATAATTTAAGAACAACGAGTAGCACCTCTCCTCTTTAGTTACTTCCATCTCTGGGTCTCAATGTCATTCCCAGCTCTGAGTATTTAACTCTAATTTCTCACTCAGTGACAAAACTCCAGATTTGTTGGAGCAATTTTGGCATTTAAAATGAAACAGCCTCCTTATATTACTGTGAGCAAGGTACCCAGAAGCCCCTATGAATTTCCTATTTCCATATGTACCAGATTTTCACATTCTGAAATGTTTCTTATGGGAACACGAGAAAACAGTTATAATTAAACTTAAGTAGAGAAACTATATTTAACACACTCTCTGGGATATATTCTGGAGAAGAGGCCTGAAGGCAAATCCTACATTAGTACACAGCCTAGGGTGGTGGGTGCAAAGTCAGAGAGGTCCCTCTTCCTTTCCCCTAAGCCTAAGCTTAATATCTTTAGTAAGTGAAACCAGAAAATGCTTCTTTGGGACAAGGACAAAGAAACAAAAACCTTCCTTTTGCCCATGTCCACATTTGACTTTCAAGCAATGCATACATTTTCCCTGCTGAGACAGAAGTAGATTTGCATTGATTTATAAAAATGCCATCTTATTCAGAAATTAAGGCAAAAATTTGCTAAAGAATCATCTGCCACTTGCTATGTGGAAGAAGGTAAAATAGTCCTCAGATTCTGAGAAAGAAGAAGATTTATCTCTTTTACACCCCTTCACTCTTATTTTCTCTTGGATCCAGGAAAAGGACTTGGTGTTAATCAATTATTCACACATTTTGTGTTAGTTTTCTATTCTTGTTGTATCAAATTTCCACAAAGTTCGTGGCTTAAAACAATACAAACTTACAACCTTTCAATTTTGATAGTGGGAAATGCAAAGTGGGGTCTCACTGGGCTGAAATAAGGGTGCCAATTTGTACGTGTTCCTTTTAGCGACCCTAGAGGAAAATTCATTTTCCCCCTTCCTCTGTGGTCAAAGGTAGAAACATAACATATTCAAATCTCTGACTCTGACCTCCTCTTCTGCTTTCACAGGCTATCAGTGAAACCTGTTCCAGTGATAAAGGTCACTGTGATTACACAGAGACTATTTGAACAGTCCAGGATAATCCTCCCATCTCAAAATCAGCTAATTAGCAACCTTAATTTCATCTACAACCTTAATTTCCCCTGCCACAGAACATGACATCTTCACAGGCTCTCGCACTTAGCAGGCAGTCATCTTTAGGTGGCCATTCTTTAGCCTATCACACCCATCAACCCATAGTTACCGGATTTTAGTTTAGTCATTTGAAATGAGTCTAGTCAGTGGCATGCTTACACTGTCCTGAAATGAGAGAATGATGGAGAGGAAAATATACTTGCCTTTTTTTAATTTAAGATATTTTGATTTTTACCTTATTTTCACCATAAACCAAATGAATTCCCATGCACAAGCAATCGCTATTTCCCTTTACTTTATTAACTCATCTGACAATGGAGTGAAGCACATTTCAATTGTAAAAGTATTTTATGATTCATAGTAATTATTGCATTTCCTAGCAATTAAGCAAAGTGAATAGGGAAAGTAACACCAAAATTCAAAGCTATCTTTTGACAGAAGATGGCTTGCCTGGAAAGAAGAGAGTGTGGCTCTAAGTTAACTTTGTATCTCGAATTTAAATATCTTAAATCTTTAAGAGTATAGGGATTATAAAAAGTATTTTACCCTGTACTGTCTGGGTTAGTTATGTATGGGTTAGATATGTGTGCATGTGCTGTGTGGCCAAGTATGTATAAGAAGTAAATAAATTTGCCCAATATTTCATTTTGAATGAAAATTTAATGTAATTGACTCAGGAATATATCAACTGTCATAATAAAAAAGTGTGGCAATGAGAATCAGCAATATACAACCACATAGAGAAATACAGATAAATTTCATAATGTTTAGTTAAGCCAGAAACAATTATATACTGAAAATAAGATTATAGGTTGTATGATTCTATTTTTATAAAATAAAAAAAGTTAAAAATGTGATAGCCTTTTGGAAGGTTTAGAACCTGACAGCAGTCACAAGAGAGGCAGATTCTGGAGTGCTGGTAATGCTATTTCTTGATCTTAGTGATTGAATGAGAATATTTAGTTAGTGAAATTTTATGGTATAATACACTTAAAGATGTGTACTTTTCTATATGGATAATATATTGTACATTTCAAAGTAAATTTAAAGATGGGTGTGCCTGATGTATTTGTCCATTTTCACACTGCTTTAAAGAACTGCCAAGACTGGGTTATTTATAAAGAGAAGAGGTTTAATTGATTCACAGTTCCACACGGATGAGGAGGCCTTGGGGAACTTACAATCATGATGGAAGGGGATGCAGCCATGTCTTACACAGTTTCAGATGAGAGAGGAAGAGCAGGGGATATCATTGTTTATAAAACCATCAGATCTCATAGGAACTCCCTCATTATAAAGAGAATAGCATGAGAAAAACTGCCCCTATAATCCAATCACCTCCCAACAAGTTCTCCCTTTGACACCTGAAAATGGGAAAATCTATAAACTTACCCTTATATAAACCACAGATATAAAGCGCCACACATATACTTTAGTAATCATAGCTACACCAATAATTTATCATTTATTATAATTTCCTCAAATATAAAATTAATGCCTCATATGGCAACTTTACTTTCTATGTATACCAAAAAATATTTGTAAATAGGAGAGAGGTTTGTGGAAAAGAAACCTATTAATATTTGTGAAAACAATTTATGAGAATATGTTGGGCAGGTTATGATTATGTTCTTTTAATAACAATTTTTTTGAGACAGTGTCTCACTGTGTCTCCCAGGCTAGAAATATCAACTGATAGGTCTCGACCTCCAGGGCTCAAACAATCCTCCCACCTCAGCCCTCCAATTCTGGGACCACAGGCACATACCACTATACTTGGCTAAGTTTGGTTATTTTCTATACAGATCAGGTCTCATTATATTGTCCAGGCTTGAACTCCTGGGCTCAAGTGATCCTCCTCCCTCAGCATCTCAAAGTGCTGGGATTACAAAGATGAGTTAACATACCCAGCCAAGAAGCAATCTTAATTTTATGTATTCTTGTTTTTATATTACTCCTATAAGTCCTAATTACTCCTAATTTATCTCTCAAGTTAAACTGGGGTATCACTAACAGCAAGTTAACTTTTTCCTAAAATCAGTAAAACCTTCATAACAAGCACTGATTTCTGCAATAGCCATGTCTGTCCCAAGGACACTCTGTACTACTCTGCTCCTACTGCCTGAAACAGGTGTCTGCAGAGCCACTAAGTATCCACTCACAGCCCAGTGCTTTATACCATCATGGCACACTGTTATGATAATCAAAAACACTTTGTTTTAAAACAATACAAGTGCATGGTTGATTAAGTAGACACCTATGTAAACAACCTTCTATTCTGTCATGAATGCAATATAACACACATATTTTACAGGTGTATTTGCTTAAAATGATGCTTATATTTTGGGCTAACCCAGTTAAATGACTATCCAACTACCCAACTACCTGCAAGGAAAGAATATACAATTAGCTGCAAGGAAGTAGGTATACTCTTATGGAAGGCTAGTTCTTTATAGGTAGGCAGATGAAAAATATACTATGTAAGACAGTGGATGATAATTCTAAGTCCTAAACTAAGCTATAGCATGAGAAGGCTAAATAACATGAGTTTCAGGGTCCATGCACACATTTGTATGCACCAGTGAAATAACACTCCTTTTTTTCTGCAATAAAGATTAAGGAGGCAAATAACACATTCTCTGCTGCCCATATTTTTCAATATATGAAAGAATTGTCTCTAATCTTGACTGTTCCTTTCCTATTAAGCTCTGCTTTTTTATCAGTGAAAACTGATGAGAATCCAGCATATCATAGATGCCCTAAACTCAGTATTAAATGAATGAGTAAATGAATGAGGATATAAGGAAATCAGATGAAAAGGACTATCCCTAAACTGGTAGCTCTTATGCTGTCTTCTATAGAAAACCTTGTCTATAGGCAGCTGCTTCAAAATCGGTACCTAGGTTTTATGATTTTAAACGTAGATTGTGTTCATGACAAAGGGACTTCCTGGAGGATCCTATGGCCTCATGTAATCAGAGAAGAGATTGATGTGTTGCTCTGAGCCATGTCTGGCAAGGAGTTGGAGTCTGAAACTGGGTTCCCTTGGAGTACATCCATGATCTTGTGTATTTCTAGATATTAAATATATATATATTTAATATATTTATGTATATATAAATATACTAAATATATTTATGTATATATTTATTATATATAATAAATATTTATTATATATAATATAATTTATTATATATAATAAATATATACATATTATTTATATATAATCAACTAATATAGATGGATATTTCTTGGATCACAAAACTAAGATGTCTTTGTAGCTATTAACAAATGAAAGTGAAGTCCAAATGTCACAGAATCCAGGGGAACTTGCAAGGGCAGTTATGATCACTTCATCTGAAGCATCTACTTGCCTTTATTTGCAAAGCATTTGCTGAGGTTCACCATATTCAAAAAGCATAGGTGACAAAAGCTCTATGATAACCAGATACCTATTCCTTGGAGCTCACTATCCAATATCCCCTTTGGAGGATTTACCATAGTGTCTAGTCAAAGCCATCTTCTACTGAAGACCTACTGTGAATTAGACATTTTCGTAGATACGAGGATTCAAATGGAATATTTTGTTTTCCTTATACTGGAAACACTCCCCTTCCCACCATCTGCCTGACAATCACATGGAGTCGATGGTACATGTCCATCAAACACTGCTGAGTGGCTCCAGCCTTCCTAGCAAAAATCTCGAGTTGGCTTTGAAAACCATTCATAACTATTCTTAGCTTAAACTTGCTCTCTACCTTCTGGTAGTCTGGCGACTTATTTAGCAAATGTAGCAGAATCCAAACACAGCCCTTAAATCTTTAGAAAACCTTCAATGGCCTACTAGAAAGAATACTTTCCTGAAATGGACAGTTCTTGGCAGCCCTGGGCTTTGACCACTTGAACATTTTGCTCTTCTGTATGGTTCTATTTTGAATATTTGAGGAACCTTTGTACTGTTTTCTGTAATGACTGTACCAATTTACACTTCCATCAACAGTGTACAAAAGTTCTCTTTTCTTCACATCCTTGACAACACTTGTTATCTTTTGTCTTTCTGATAATAGTCATTCTAATAGGTGTTAGGAGATACCTCATTATGTATCTTAAATGTATCTCATTTTGAGTTACATTTCCCAGATGAAATGTTGAGCACTTATTCATATATTTATTGGCTGTTTTATGTATTATTTGAAAAATGTTTATTCAGGTTCTCTGCCCATTTTAATAGAGTTAAATATCATTATTATTTGATATTCAGTCATATAAGCTCCATTTATATATTGGCTATTATCCCCTTACTAGATGTATGATTTGAAAATATTTTCTCCCACTCTGTAGGTTGCCATGTTGATTGTTTCTTTTGCTGTGCAGAGGTTTTTTACTTTGAGGTAGTCACATTTCTCTATGTTTTGCTTTTGTTACCTGTATTTTTGGTATAATATCCAAAAATCGTTGCCCATTTCAATGTCTAGAACCTTTTTTTAAAAATATATTTTTTTCTAGTAGTTTTACACATTCAGGTCTTACACGTAAGTATTTAATCTATGTGGGGTTGAGTTTGCACTGTGTATAGTGTGAAGGGTCCTCAGTGATGAAGGCTTCTGAGGTCTTCCTAGTCTTCTCTTACCCTGCAGAAAGAAGTCACAGTTGAGATGTGTCCTCTTGATACCAAGAAGATTATACAGATTAAACGTTTTGTACATTTTTCTGTGTGGTCATCTTCAGTCTTGGTGATCTATTTGGTTGCTGCAGTTCATTGTTGTATTCTGGAGCTCTTCCAGAGGGATTTCCATTGGTAGCGAGCTTCATCATTTTTGTTGGGTAATAAGCATTAGGACCTCCTTTTCCACTAACTTGCTGACATCACTCTTCTCTTCTGTATTGATTTGTAGAGGATAATGTCCTTCCCATCTTTATACTTATTCTGCCTGCTAGTGTTTTATTGAACTTATATTTCTAGTAAGATGATCATTGAGGTGAAAGTGGACATGGATCTCAGTGAGGATTCCATTCACAGTGCCTAGAATGATTGCCATCATATTGTAGAAGATGAATACTCTGTGTACATGTACTGAAATGACAGAAAATTCCATGCTCTCATAATTTTTAAATCTATTTTGAGTACATTTTATTATATCAATGGTAAAAATTAATATTTGCTGAGTGCTTGCTATGTTTTAGGCATTTAGCTAACTGCTTTCTATACATGATCTCACTCAGTACTCACAATATTTCTATGAGTTAATTTCAGTCCATAAATGACAATAATAATTATCTCTAAAGCTTTAAGAAAATAAATAATTAATGCTCTAAAAAGTAGTGAAGTATTTAGCTGTTATTTTAACCCAGGTAAATTTTCAACAGAGATTGTCAATTGAAGCTACTGTGTAGCCCTAGCTTACATTTTACCTAAAATCTCACAAGAGAGTCTTAGCTAGAATGATCCAGCAAAATCTCTTCTACATTACAGAGACTAAGTAAGATAGAGACTACAAAAACTAAGTAAGATAATAAATATTTCCTGTTTGAAGCTACAAAGTTTGGGGGTAATTTCTTACATAACAATAGAGTAATTCTGTACCCACAACAAATAGCACCATTATAGAGTTCATAATTTTTTTATCCCCCTCCACAAAAACTGTTATTGTGCAAACCCCAAAAACCTTAATAACGAATATAATTCTAAACCCAAATTTTGGCTTTGGATTATCAGAGAATCCAATATTATTACTTTCTTCTTCTCACCAATTTTTTTCTTCTTTATTTAATTCTATTTTTTCTTTCTTTATTTTATGTAGAGAAGGAATGGTTGTTTCTCAAACTCCTCAAAGTACCAAAACTTTCTGTTTTTATTTTTATTTATTTATTTATTTATTTTTGAGACAGAGTTTCACTCTTGTTACCCAGGCTGGAGTGCAATGGCGCGATCTCGGCTTACCGCAACCTCCGCCTCCTGGGTTCAGGCAATTCTCCAGCCTCAGCCTCCTGAGTAGCTGGGATTACAGGCACATGCCACCATGCCCAGCTGATTTTTTTTTTTGTATTTTTAGTAGAGACGGAGTTTCACCATGTTGACCCAGATGGTCTCGATCTCTTGACCTCGTGATCCACCCGCCTCGGCCTCCCAAAGTGCTGGGATTACAGGCTTGAGCCACCGTGCCCGGCCAACTTTCTGTTTTAATCTTAAACCACATGAAATTTTAAAATATAATACTACCTTGATATGCTGCCTATTGTAAAAACGCAGTGGCCAGGACCAAGACGATGTTGACTTGCAAAGAAAACTTAATAAAGAACAAAATGTAAGCCACTTTCATAATTGTTTATGATTCAAATTTCCAAAAAGAGTGGCTCTCTAGGCCTGAATGTTGATTTTTTCATCTCCAGAAAACTGTAGGAAACAAGTTATTAAAGAGGCTTGTATTATATATAATTTGATAACTACTACTTAAATAAAATCTTGGTTAGATTACAAAGTTTTTTATTCATGTTGTCTGTGTATAGAATGTTTTACAGTCTGAAAAGAAATAGTGTCTTTAGGCTTTATCTTTTTTTGTATTTTATAAGAACAATGAGAAAATAGCAAAAACGTACATTGACAGGTGTTTCTTCTCTAAAATTGGCCACACTTTGTTTAATTGATGCAATGTTATTTCTTTTAAAAGAGAGAGGAATTAAGTTAATCTGCAGGGAATGAACTCCATAACAAAATACCTGGCTTATTTTCATACCT
>CM052654.1:26377738-26403399 GCA_028533165.1 Leontopithecus rosalia | reverse complement strand
CTTTAGGCTTTATCTTTTTTTGTATTTTATAAGAACAATGAGAAAATAGCAAAAACGTACATTGACAGGTGTTTCTTCTCTAAAATTGGCCACACTTTGTTTAATTGATGCAATGTTATTTCTTTTAAAAGAGAGAGGAATTAAGTTAATCTGCAGGGAATGAACTCCATAACAAAATACCTGGCTTATTTTCATACCTGCAACAAGTGGTGTCACTATATATTTTATGATTTTCTTATGTATCTCTGTAAAAACTGTCATTGTGGAAACCCAAATAAAACTTAAGTTACGTTGCATTTGGGTTCATGTCTTATTTAGGAGGTCAGGATCCATTATGAGGAAAATATGTGTTTAAATCTCACTGTATGACCATGTAAAAGCTGTATGATGTCTGAATCTTGATTTTCTCAATGGTTGAAGTATGAAACATTATTTTCCTCACTTTATAGTTGTTGAAAGAATTCAGTAAGATAACTACTCTGCTTGATAGCTAGGAAAGCACAAAATACACATTAGTTTTCGATAGCTAAGAAATACCGTGGGCATTACTTGATTTTGGAGCTTTCCCCAAGTTACTTCATTCATTCATTCATTCATTCATTCATTCATTCATTCATTCTCACTGAGCTTTTATTACATGAAATAAAATTAATAGTCAGTTCCCCCTATTAAATGAGCTGATTGAGTTATGACACTTTCCTTAATAATCTTTGAATCTAGAACATCTCCTAGAGTACCTAGTCTAACTACAATAATAAATGATCTGATAGATGTTTGGGGAGATTTCTATGAGTGGTCCAAAATAGAAGGCATTGAGCCTATCTGATGGCTTGACGGAAGAAAATCAGAAAAGCATGCCAAAAAATATGACACTTGAGTTAAGTATAAAGTAGACAGTATTTGAAGCTCCACCATGCTGTGATTCCCATCTGAAAAGATCAGGTGTCCCAGACTCTTTCTCTCCTTTTTTAAAGAGACAGCTTCTTGCTCTGTTGCCCAGGCTGGAATTCAGTGGTGCAATCATAGCTTATTGCAACCTTGAACTCCTGGGCTCAAGAAATCCTCTCACCTCAGCCTTCTCATTAGTTAGGACTGCACTACAAGCACATGTTATCACACCCAGTTAATATTTTTATTTTTTAGACATGGGGCCTTGCTATGTTGTCCAGGCTGTTTTCAAACTTCTGACTTCAAGAGATCCTCCTACCTTGGCTTCCCAAAGCATTGGAATTATAGGCATGAACCACTGTGCCTGGCCCCATTCCCTTTTAATGAGGGTTGTATATTTATTAGGAATTGAGAACATGACACAGAGTGAAAGAGGCTCAAAGTTATTCTTTAGATTGTCAGACTTAACTAAACATAAATGTATAGACAAAGATGAATTTACGTGAAGGCAAAGGTAATGGAGGAAGATAGCAATTCTAATTCATAATATTTATACCTAGCATATTGTTAAATATAAATCTGTTAGTTAAACACATTGATATGAACAGAGGAAGTGGATAAACTCAACTAGATTGCAGCAAGGGAATGCACCCTAAATATTTCTCCAATGCTGTTTTGGCCCATCCAATTAACTTGAAACCCAAAAAAGAGATCTAATTACTGACATTCGTCTGTCATGTAATTGCAAATATATGTTGCTAAGAGTATTCAACATGTAAGGTTAGGTTATCATTTGAAAATTAAACTGGGAAAGTTGAAGTCATCACATTTATTTAAAAAATGATTATTGAAAGTAATTTCCAATGATCAGTAAATGTAAAAGTATCTTAACGTCTTTCTGGTGAACGTCGTCTTCCTAGAAAGGAGACAGTGAATGGTCAGTATTGAGAAACATACCTAGACGTTTCCCAATATATTTATTTTCTGTAAAACCCTTGCCCAATAATAACAGCACTACTTAGTGTTAGGGAAATAAAGGTGCTTTCTCAAGGCTGCTGATTAGGTTTTGAGATCAAATCTATTTAATTTATTCATACGTGATGGCTATGGCTACAAGAAAACATCCTTTTCTAGTCATATTCTTTGAGTCTCTCTCCTGAATTCTCCCTCCACAAATATCTTTGTGTTCTTATCATTAAAAGGAACACAAAGAAGGAGAGAGGAAAAAAACTCACAGCGTAGGTGTTACACCTGCTTCCTTACTCCATTGATGCTGATGAGATAGGACAACCAATTATTTCTGGACACACTAAGATTGTTTTTTAAAAAAGAAAGAAAGAAAGAAAAAGAGATTGCATGCTGGCTACCCAGGATGTCTATCAGTAGAATTAATTCCTGAGTGTCCAAAGCCACTTTTATTGTGACAGCCGGCAATAAAATACTCTTCTCCATCAAAACCTTTGATACAAAATAAGCTGTGGCATTTGATGGCTAAAACTTTAAAAAGATAAAAACATAAGGCTAAGAAGAAATGGAGCAATTGGACAATTTAAAAGATTATTAAAAGAGTAAAAGTTTGAAAACCCATGTAGATTATAAAGTCATTGGGATATATACAAATTGGAAGCCATGAAATAATATTGCTTTCCAATTGGTATTTATCAACGTATAGTTTAAGGTCAATGTGCTCCAGAATCGATCCGAACGCTCCATAAAAATACGTATTCCTAGTGTCATCACAAAATACTCTGCTTCAGAATACATAAAATATTTTCTAGGAATACAATTTTTTCAAGTTCCGAAGATAATCATTAACCATATGAAAGTATAAGAACTACAACTATAGAGAGAAAAGTGTATTAGGAAATCAAAATTAGAGCAAGATCCTTCTAGCAAAGTGAGACTTGGCCGAATGCTGTATTTATCATCTATTAATATTGTGCTTAGTCTGAGATTGAATGAACAGAGAATTCTATGGTGGCTGGTTAAAAACACTCTCTTTTGAACTTGCACATAAAAATCTGAAGCCAAGTTGGTATCTGACCATACCACAGACCACAGCTGGGTGTCTGCAGTCTGAGAGATGCTCCAGTAAAACTCTACACAAAATATTTGATAAAATTTTATTAAAGTATATCTGAGATTAGTGCATTTTAAGGACACAGAGCAAAGTTATTCAAGATTTTGACTAAATCGTAAAGGTCAAAAACCACTTCCCTGTTTACATGAATGCAATTTTCTTCAGCAAATATCTGTCGTCTTTCAGATGATGCCTTTGTTCCACGTTATCACTTCATTCAGAAATCATCCTTCCCACTTACGAATTTGGAAACAACACCCTTGTGAACATACACCAGATGTAGCTTTTATCCATCTCCTATGATTAGTTTTTCTGTTTTTTAATATGTTACTTCACACAAAAGTTTGGGTGTCTAGAATATCATATTTTCTTTTTAAGGTGTAGAGAAACAAGAAAACCTCAAGCTCTTTTTTCAGCCCTAGAAAAAAAGCACAGCCCAGAATAATACATTCATTGTTTTACAAAGGAAAAGTATTTGATAGTGTCTAAGGAATACAGAGTGCCGGACTGAAAATGAGGCTGCAAAGGAAATGGAATGAGAAATAGGTTTGTTTCTGGTCACCCAGAAGCAAAACCTATCACACACATCTATACAAACACCTAAAACCTAGCAGTTCTTTCATACTGATTCCTGACACCAAAACGAAATGAAGATAGAACTTCAGGGGAATAAGACAAAGAGAAAGAGTGGAAATGAAGCCGACAAGGAAAACAGAACTGATTTTGCAAAGGTCAGTGCAATATAGGATTAGTTTGGACTAAGCCCATACTCCAGTGTAATTTGCAATATATTTCAGCACTTCAGAACAAGTATTTCTAGCTACTTTTAATACCAGCTCTGAGCCATGACTATCTAAATAGACAGGGGGCATTAAAGTTCACAGGGCTTGATATTGCCTGTAAAAATGGAGCCCAGCAGAATTTGATTTTATTACCCCCCTTTTATTAGGCCCGTAGCCAATGGCAATTAAAGTGTTAGGCCATATCTGTCAGCATGCATGGATGCATGGGGATTATTTGTAGCAGAATTTAAGTCTGAGAGCCAAGTTCCTCAGCCATAAGTCTAGAATACTAATTCCTTCTTTTTCATCCCCTCCATCAGACCTATGGCACTCACAATATCATCACAGGAACTAGGACAAGAATTCAGACTTTTTCATCTCAAACAATAGGGCTTTATTAACAATTAAAGGGTCAAACCAGGAGAGGCAGGGCCAGGGGATTGTATGGACATTTTTTGTTTCATTGTCCTTTCAGAATCTAATTTTCTTTTTCTAATACTACCCCAGATTCCCTTTGGGGAGCCACTATATTGGATCTAATTTTGGTAGGAAGTATTTGCAATGTTCCACTTAAAAATCTCAAGATGTCATGCTCTCACTGAAACGATATATGTGTATCCAGGGTGGGGCCATATGTCCATGTTCAGCACTTTGAATAAGGCATTTTTTAGGGCATTGAATCTTGAGGAAAAAAAGACATAGAAGAGTTTGAAGCTTGAAGGTCTTACTAATTTCAGTGGCTGCAGAAGCTTAGAGCAGAAAGTCCTTCTACCTGAGTTTTGAAGCTGTTACTGCTGCCTGTATCCTAAAGTTGCTTTATTACTAACCTTTTGTATTGGCCTGTTCCTTCAGCTGTGTTTTGTCTCTTCATCTATTTCTCAGCATAAAGCTGATAATTGTCTCTCTAAATTATGATTCTCATGCCTCTTTTGTTCTGAAATGGTATCCCAAGCTCTGACCAAGTCCATTATTGAAACAGACTTTGGAGGAGCATTTATAATTTACACAATACCTAGCTTAGCCCATTTTCTCCTCTTGCCATCAGTCTTGACTCTATTTTGTCTGGACAAGTTGAACATCCTCCCATGTCTAACTCCTTGGCCTTCATTGATTTGAGTCTGCCTCAGTTAGGATTCCATTTGTCAGCAAGTAAATACAAAACCCTGCTACAATCCTTTAAACAAGTAAGGAATTTATTTATTGCATGTGACAAAAAATCCTAGTGTGAAAAGTCTACAGCTGGTATGGTACTGCAATGACGTCAACAAGAGCTGTTTCTTCTATTTTCCTTTACATGCTTAGTGTGTACCTTTCTTCTCAGTACGTCCTGATTGCCTGATATCCCCTAAGAATACTGCTTGTTTTCAGTGTAGGAAGTTAAAAAAAAAAGTGGCTCCAAGTTACATTAAAGAGAGAAGGCATTTTAACCTGTGAACGTTACTGTCTTGATAAAATGAAAGTTTAAGGAAGTTCAGAGATAATGATGATTATCTACAGATTCTGATTGGTAGTTCTAGAACACCAATCAATTTCCCCAGTGAAACCCTACATATTCTACTTATGAAGTAGCAGTCTTGTAAGGAATCTGGTCCTAGCATATCCCCAATGCCCCATTCTTTAACATCCATGCCCCCCAATCCCACTCACCACATTTCCTGCCACAGCCTCTTCTGATTTTCATTCTCACAGTGACTATTCAATAGGCACAAGCAATACATCAGTCATTGTGCTGACCGAATGTTGAATAGCTTTTAACTTGTGTCACGCAGATAATCTTTGAATAGCCTGATAGTATTTCTAGTAACTATTCAATTGTCATATATTTTATATGGTTCAGGAAGTTTCCTGCAATATTAAGTGCCTGGGCTTCAGAATTCAATAGATCTATTCTGAATTCAAGATGGAGCTAAGTGAACTGTAGATTATTGAACTTTCTCAAGGCAACATTTCTGTATCTTCAAAATGGGGAAAATGGTTTTTACCATCAAATAACTTTGTCAGATATACACCTACTATGGCATGTGAAGTATCTACCCAATGCTGAACACAGATTGGGTTCTTAATACATGCTCAACTACACCATCTATTGTATACGTAACCCAAATCGTCATGTTGTGCACCTTGAATATATACAACCCAAATTTGTCGATTAGAAATTGCCAAACAAATTTTTGAGAAGAGTGAACAACTTCCTCCAAGTTTTATGGTGAATCATATATGCAGAGACTTTCATCTGGTTAAATTCTACTAATGTATAAATATTTAAATCTTACATCACAGTCCACAGAAAGCATTTCCCGGCTTCCTGTGGAGCCATTTGTGTCTGCACTTGAAAATAAGTCTTTGTATTTCTGTCTCCAGAAGATTTTGAGCCTTGTACAGACTCATTCTTTACCTATAGCATTTAACATAATGCTTGGTTTAATACATTGTGGCTTTTCATGAATGCTGGTTTGAGTGAACATAAACATCCTATTCACAAATCTTTTGCTCATAACAACACATTAAACCTCAGTTTATTCATTTATAAATGAAGAATATAAGAAAAAAAGTCTTATTGTTGAAGTGACTAAATAAATAAAACTACTTTTAAAATCTGAAGTACAGTATTTGGAACTCAACTGATTTGTGCTTTCTCTTATCTTTAATTATAAAGCCAATAAAATAAATATATTAAGTTAATAAATTTACTTTAACCATTTAATCTTCTTACACGCTAATGCCTGTAACTTATAAAATAAACTCACTGACCAGTGTGTATGGCTCTTAAGTATTTGGCACTAATGACATGGATATTTGCAGAGAAGGCTCAGAGAAGATCACAAATACTTAAAATAAGCCTTCCATTAAGTCTGTATAGCTCTGCACATCAAACGGCTTGACCACTGATAAGTCCATCCATTCTTGCAAAAATTCACAGGATCTAAAATTCAATGGATACAGAAAGGTGAACCCCATTACATTCTAGCTCCATTTTAAGGAATTAAAATTTTTAAACATAACTCAAAAATACACATTAACAAATATGCAAGATATTTCAAATGACTTTTTGCTTCGTGTCTCTTCTAAATTTTAAGATAAAAAATATTGGAACTTATCAATTCCTCATATCTTCTTCCCAATGTAAGTAATTAATTTAGTTAAGGTTATTTCGTACATTCCTTTTATATTTCAAAGTTTTGGAACAATTTTTCCTCTGGCTTACATCATAATAAAGTCAGTAGGTCATGTGGTTTGGGCAAATTATGATTATTTTCCACTTGAAAATATTGATATCTTTTCACCCAATAATTTTAGATCCAAGAAATATTCTAAGACAAATATCAGATAACCATACACATATTTGCATTTGAAAATATACTTCTTAAATGTATTTGATTGTATCCATTTCTTCCACTACAATATATACATTATATTTGAAGAACCGTTAAGTAATTTATATGTGATCACAAATTAATTATGCAAACATTTGTTTATATTAGTAATTATTTTTATGACTTGGAAAAATGTTTACATAAGATATTTAATTAAAAAGTAAGATGAAAATGTTATGTAGTTCACTTATACTGCATATGCCATTTTGATTGTATAGAAAAAATACTGTATGGATATATTATATAATTTGGCAGTGAGCATAATTGGTTAGTTCAAAGAATTATGGTTGGCTGGGCATGGTGGTTCATGCCTGTAATCCTAGCACTTTGGGAGGCCAAGGTGAGCGTATCATTTGAGGTCAGGAATTTGAGACCAGCCTGGCCAACACGGCGAAAACCCATCTCTACCAAAAAAAAAAAAAATTAGCTGGGCATGATATGCTTGTAGTCTCCGTTACTTTAGAGTCTGAGCCAGGAGAACTGCTTGAATCCAAGAGGCAGAGGTTGCAGACCTGAGATCGAGCCACTGCATTCCAGTCTGGGTGACAGAGTAAGACTGCATTTCAGAAAAAAAAAGGGATTATGGTTTATATTAATATGTATATGTATTGTGTGTTTTTGACAATGGAAATGGACATGTGTTACTTTTATAATAAGAAAAACATTTTCAGCTAGTCTACTAACCAGTTAATGAACATATTGACATGCTTCATACTTCATATTAAAATATGGTGTTGAACATATTGAAATAATTTTTTATAAAGGCCTTTTAGAGAATATAGAATGCTAAAAACAGAGGGGAGCTTCTCTATTATAGACTGATGAAGGTTCAAGTGAGGGAAGAATCTCAAACCAACTCTAGATTGGATATGTCTTGGATAAAAATCCCTTTATTATTTTCCCCAACTAGATTTCCAAATACATTTTGATCCCTTAGCCTTGCCACGGTTATGTATAAGACAAACCATCCATAGTTGTTATTACTATATTAAAGATTATTTACTAGGATGTGTAAATTTTACATGTAACAGTACTAGAGATTACTGTCTTTTTGTCCAAAGCAATTGCTATTTTTATATCAACACTGAAGCAGTGCCTAACCTCAGAGCTCTTTAATTGCTGGTGAGTGTTTTACAACCCTTCCTCCAATGCAAGGTCTAGATTTCATTTTCATGCTGGAGTTTTGTTGTGCAATCTCGAGTGGCCTTTTGCCATGGCCATTACTTTCCACTTTTACTCATCTCTCTATTTCTGATTTTATTCCTTCTGGACTTGATTTCTTGCTGCTCCTGACACCTGCTCCAGCCTGATAAACTGACAGCTCCAATTGTAAATCTTGCCCGATGCTTTCTTTTCCCCAGGATGGAAAATAGTGTGTTCCAGTGGGTTATAGCACTTTAGCAAACATCAGGAATCCTGTCCCTTCCACTTTGGAACTCTATTGTTTAAAAAGAGACACGCTGCTCCTTCTGTTTGGTAAGTCTTGCCCCGTCGCCCCTGCCCCTTTCAGCTGGCTGACTTTTACCTCTCCAACACTCAATTCAGGTGACCTCTCCTCAAGGCAACTGCCTAGACACCCTCCTAGATAATATTCCTACACCTGTCCAAAGGCCAGGTTATGTGGCCTGCTCTATATTCTCACTGTTCTCTCTGCTGTTTCCCATCAGAGCACCAACCTGGCTATAAGTACTTGTCATTATTTGTCTGTTGCACAGTGTTTCTCATGCTTAACATCTTTTTTCTTTTTCTCCATTTCATACACAGAAAATACACAGTAAGTATATTTTTTGAGTTAATAATAATAAATGAAATAAGCCTCATAGGTAAGAAAAAGGGAAACTGACCCCAGGAGATTTATGCTTAGAACAAGGACTCAGATCTGATACAGGAAATTAATTCTGAATACTAAAAAAAGCAGTCATGCAAATGAAATATCTAAAAGTGTGTCTGTGGGTATGCAGATCTGTGTACACTTCCTGTACACAGCGGCATCTTCCTTGGCAGAAGCACCTGCATTGGACTCTGACATTGCCCATGAATATTCTGATTATAAAATCCCGGCTTTTAGGAACCAGATGTCCTTAGCAGATTTTACTCAATTTAAGTTTTTGATTTTGTTCTCCTTTGAAAGTTTCAGTGCTGAATTATCATGGATATTTCTAGCTGGGGGTATTCAAAGTCTATAATTTATCTGGGGATGAAGGACACGGTTTGGTACAGAGAGTAGGTTCTGGACTGGATGCCAAGTTCTATGAAACATTGTCACCTGTTTCTTTACCCCCCCTTTTCCCTAATGACCAATATGAATGTATAAATATTCTGATATGTTTTTCCTTTTTTCTTCTTGCCACATAATTCTTTTTTTCCCCTTGAAAACTGACCAGCTTTCTCTTCAATAATGTGCATGCGGTAGGCCCATATTTTAACATGTTTTCTGCGATAAACAGCCCCAGGATGGCTATAACTAGGACACCTCTCCTAGGTTGTATTGCAGATGAGATTTTCATTTTGCATATACATTGCTAAAAATAAATGTGTTTTTTATTGTAATGGAATTAACACAGGCTTATTAAATACAATTGACAGTACAGAGAATACTGGGAGTAAGTCAAACATACACACTTGTAGCCCCACAATGCAAATTCAATTATCAGTATTTTGAAGTTATTTATTCTCAGTTTCTTTGCTCTATGCAGCTTTATATCCTTAAGATTATGTTATACATAAAAACTGAAATTTATTTTACTTAACATTCCATCCTGCTTGGGTTCAATTTCCAACTTGGCTGCTCACTAACTGAATGAGTTTATTAATTTGCTTAAGTTCTATGACCTACCTTTGACTCTGCTTCCTCATCTGTAAAATAGGAATCGTAATGACCACCTCGCAGGTATTTAGTCTATGAGCCAACTTAAGTAAAACATTTACAATAGACTTTTTGTAGTAAAAATCCTGGCAATGATGATGATGATGATTATGATGACAACTGTTAATGCTTTTTAACTGCCAGACACTGCTTTAGATTTTTTTTTCCCTTGGCAGATGAAGATAGTTTAATGTTATGTGAGGATTGCTAATATCCAGGAAAGTAAAATCTGGTTTTGGTATTGCTTCTTTGAGCTGTCTGACTTAGATGAATTCACTTCACCAATTTTGACATTATTTTCCACAACATTTTAATAAGTGTAGAAAAGATGACTGCTAATAACCTTCCTTCCTCTATGCCCAAACAAATATGTCAACTCATAATCATGAGAGTCCCTGTAAATTATGCTCCAAAGAGGAAAGACTGGAGAGAAGAGATAATGATGTTTCAGCAGGTATATCAATTTGTGCTGGGTGGGCTGGCCGCAGTGGCTCATGCCTGTAATCCTTACACGTTGGGAGGCCAAGAAAGGCAGACTTCAAGAGTTAGAGAACAGTCTAGCCAACTTGGCGGAACTATATCCCTACTAAAAATACAAAAATTAGCTGAATGAGGTGGTGGGCGCCTGTAATCCCAGCTATTGGTGTGGCTGAGCCATGAGAAGCACTTGAACCTGGGAAAGGGAGGTTGCAGTAAGCTAAGATCACACCACTGCACTCCAGCCTGGGTGACAGACTGTCTCAAAGTGTTAGGTGAAAGAGGCACTTACTCTCAAAATACTTGTCTAATATTTCTTGCTTTGTTAGGAGTTTAATTCCAGATCATCACTCTGATATGACATTATTTGAAACCAAATATTTATTTTAAATGTGTGTTTACCTCCTCAACTTTCTCACTTTAGATTAGTATACTGTTGGTCTTCTTTTTTAAAAAAAAATAAACAAATACTTTATGTTTTCTTTAAAGGAATCTGTTACATTTCAAAAGAACAATGTGCTCGAGAGGGAAGAAAGGCATCATAGTCAAATAGTGGGAGAAAGAAGTTAAGTTAGTGTGGGGAAAAATGGCAGAAATTCTGTATATAAGACAGATTTAGGAGCAAGAGAAAGACACAAAATAAGGGGGAAGAAAAGCCCACAGACTGAAGCCTAAATGTATTTACAGTTACGTTTCCATAAAAAGGAAAGTGGCCAGGATCACAAAGGAAGGTACATCAAGCAGCACATAGGGATTTGATGCACGTGATAATGTAGCAGCTCAGGCAACCCAGTCACACAGCAAAGACAACTCCATAAGGATGAAAAAGTGAATGAGAAGGAAGCGAAGCTCATCACAGCAGGACCAATCCACTCCCGTGCTGTCCTTCAGGAATCCAGATTTCAGAGGTCTCTTGGAAAGTGTTTCAGCAGCCAGCAGTGAAGCTGACACGAAATATTTTTCTCATTATAAAAGAGTCAAGCTGAATTTTTGTGTTTTGTAAGGTTTTTCCTTCTGAGGACTCTTATCAAGTTGTTTTAAGAAATTCCACAAACTTCCATCTACCTTACTGATGTAATGTCTGTCAGCAAACTCCTTGGATCCTGTGACTTGGAAAATGAACATCTCCTGTGCCTTGTTTCCTGTGTAAAGTCTTCTAAAAGCTGTAGAATCTTGGTTCTTGAAATTTAGACTGTGCTTCTAGTCCTTACTATACTATCACAGCAAAGTTTACTTTATGAAGCTAGGTTTATTTATTCCTGATATAAATAAAACACAAATTAAATTATTCAGTAACCACTGTCTCTCTTTCCCCCAATATATCACTAAAATATATCAAGTATACATAAAGAGGCACAAACAGAAAGTGTATGCCTCAAAATAATTTTGCAAGATAAATACATCCATGTAACCAACTGACTTTAAAAAGGGACATTGCCAGAACTGCAGAATCCACTCTCCCACTCAAATGTCCATTACTGTCATTAGTCTGCAAACAGACTATTGCAACTAAAATACATAGATTATTTCTGCCTGTTTTTTTAAAAAGTTAATATAAAGGAAACCACACATTTTCGTTCATGTTCCTGTGTGTGGCTTATTTTACCTAACATTAGTAATTCCAGCTACTCAGTAGGCTGAGGCAGGAGAATTGCTTGAACCTCGGAGGCAGAGGTTGCAGTGAGCCGAAATCGGGCCATAGCACTTCAGCCTGGGCAACAAGAACAAAACTCCATCTAAAAAAAAGACTATGAAATATATTACTGTTCTTGTATACAGTTGAAGTTCAAGAATTATTCCTATTAGATTGTTTAAATATACCCTAATTGATTTATCTATCTTACTATTTATTTATTGGCAGTTTTGACCTTCCATGAATCTTGCTTATGTGTGCCTTTTTCTTATATACAAAATTTTTACATGTTTATTTTAGGGATTGTATATGTGCATTTTTGTTGGAAATACCTCTTAAAAATTTTTTTTTAGAAGTACACTTCTTGCTTGGTTATGTGAATATGCACTTATGTCCAACTTTATTACCAGTTGCTGGCTTTCTAATATTAATATCCCCATTTAAATTCTAACTATCATTTTATGAGTATTCCAGTTCTATAGTTTCTTATCAATACTTGGTATTGTTCTTTCTTTTTTGATTTGTATCTACTTAAATGTTGGTAAAATTAAATAACTTTTAAAAATTGAATTAACATAATAAAAAATTCTTTCTGGGCAAGAACATGATTACATACATAAACATTCAAAAACAAATAGTTAAAAGATTAGAAGTCAGTTCAACAAGGTTGATGGATACAAGGTCAATCAAAAACAAACAACTGGAAAATAAAATTTAAAAATAGAATTTACTATAGCATTCAAAATATTAACTACCTCAGAATATATATATATAACAAAAGCAAGCAAGACCTCTAAGTAGCAACAAATAAACAGTATTGAGAAAAATCTTTTTTAAAAACTAAATAAATGTGTGGATAGTGATAATAGTTACAAAATAATGTAAGAACACTTAATGCCATTAAACTGTACACTTAAAAATAAGGAAAATGATAAATTTTGTTACATGTTTTTATCACAATAAAATAAACAATAATTTGAGACACACGACATGTCTTTCCCAAAATCCAGTAGTCTCAAAATTGCAATTACCATCAATCTCAATCAAATCTAAATAGATTTTTTTCTATCAGTGGTTCTACAATGTACAAAGAAATGCAAAGGCCAAGAATAAAGCAAATTAGGAGAACTTACACAACTGAATATTAAGACCTACTAAATAAAAAGGCATGATGGTGTTTAGAGTATTAATAATAATATAATATTTGGTTCCCCATAATGTAGGTAAAAAATAGCTAAGTAGACTAGGTATGGTTGCTCATGCCTGTAATCTCAGCACGTTGGAAGGCATAGGTGGGCAGATCACTTGAGGCCAGGAGTTCAAGATCAGCCTGGCCAATATGACAAAACCCTGTCTCTACTACAAATACAAAATATTAGTTAGACATGGTGCCACGCTCCTGTAATCCCAGCTAGTCCAGAGGCTGAGACAGGAGAATCACTTGAACCTGGGAGGCAGAGGTTGCAGTGAGCTGAGGGTGCACCACTACACTCCTGCCTGGGTGACAGAGTGAGAGTTTGTCTCAAAATAATAATAGAGAAGTAAATGCATAAAGAATTTTAGAAAATACAAGCCCAGAGCCTCACATATATAGACATTTGATTCTTTTGAAATATTTGAATTTAGTTGATATTGACATTATTTTTTGCAAATTGGATAGGTAAATTGGATAGGTATATCCATAAATTGGTACATCCAATCCATTACCATAAATGGGATAGGTAACTAATAAAATGTAAATTTAGTAAATACTTAGCAAATGATAAATATATGTTTGCTTATGGCAATGTGATTTGAGAAAGGGCATCCATAAAGATTTGTTTAAAAAATGTTCTATAAAGTTGAAAATCTATTAAATTAGAAATAAATATACTTGATTTGTCCTATTTTGGAAAATGGACTGCTATTTGGGTGAATGAGAATTTCTCTGGAATTCTGAAAAATGATTACTTGTGTGAAGTGGTGGATATTAATTAAATCATTTCTAAAGACCACCAGCTTCAAGGAGTCAATGACTAATGATTTCCTTGGAAAGTAAATTTAGATGCTGTCAAAGAAATTTGGCCTCATAAAGATTGTATGGATATGCAAAGTGTACATAAGTTACTGCCAGATAATTACATTGGATTGGAAAATAAAGGAGTTAACAATCTTAGAGTACAATAATCAAATTCAGCTATGAACTCATTGTGGACACAAATCATGCAACATTGCATTGCCATGAACAAGAAAGATACCAGTCACAAATAGGCACTCAATTACTATTTACAAATGAATCAATTTAGTCCAGCCTAACCACTCAGCTTTAGCTTTTCTGACCTGTTGTTTTCTTTCTCAATAACAGTGATCACAGAGAAGTTTGAGGGCCAATGCACAGAAATATATCCATAAACTTAAAAATTATATAGTTAGTGAAAATGAAGTTAATTCATATCGTGTGTATCATCAGCACTCAGATTTATTTTTCATGTTTGTATTTAAAAGTAAATTATCTTCAAGAAACTTAGTTTTAGTATGGAATTGCTCCATGAAGAAAAGGACCACTATATTTGCATTGGAGTCGTATTTCCAACATGTACAAAAATCAACTTGTGTCTATATTGTTTTTATTTGATTTTTAGTGGCTCAAAATTATTTAATTATTGATAGGTACTCCTGTTCTATCAGGATGATTACAGTTCCTAGGGATGCTATTGAAATTCTCTTTCAGGAACTGAATTTTATAGCTTTTCCTGTATGGGCAGCATGAGATAATACACTAAGTGTGACCTGACTTCTACCACCATGGGAAAAGGTAAATGAGTCTTCTTCAAGTAACTGTCGGAAAGAACCATGGAGTAGTTTTTATTGTTGTTGTTATTTTCTATTTTTCCATCACATGCTGAAAATAAATTTTACGAATTCAATCTTTGTTCATTTAAATGTATCTCAAATGATTACTTATCCTATAAGAACATAAAGATTACGTTAAAAAAGTTGAAAAAGGCAAAAAGCAAATTTAGAAAGTCATATGAATAATATAACTACATCTGTGTTTTATCAATAAAACTTGATGAGGCAGAAATTATATTTTATCCCAGAGGCACTGAAACTAGTATACTCATAATGCTATTATTGTATTCCTGGTGTCATGAATGAGGTTAAAAACTGTATCTATAGCATTATTCCCAGCATCCAGAATACTAATGCACCAGCAGGGGGTTATCTCTTCTGGGCTGCAAGTATTGAATTTGAGAAAATGAGGAGAATGTGAGATAATTAGTCTAATTCAGACACCTGAAAACTTCTAAAAAACTAAGCATTACCTAAGTAAGCAAACTTTTCTCTTCCTAGAGAAGTGTTGTCTGTTCTTGAAGTCTGATAAAGCAGGCTATATCTACAGTGTATATCTGCAAGTCTCAAGTCAGTTCAGGAACAACATATATCAGAATCGCCTGAATGCTAATTAAAATGCAGATTCTCTGCCCATGGTCCTTAAAGTAAGAACTCAGAGTCTCTGGGAAAAAGACCCAGATATTTGCAATTTTTAACTGGCTCCCATGGTGATTCTGCTATACACTAAAGAAGGTAAAATATTCGTCTACACTAGTGGTTCTCAAACTTTACCTGAGTTACCTTGAGGGCTTATTAAAATACAGCTTGCTAGTCTTACCTCAGATTTTCTGATTTGTCCTGTCTTGGGAGGTGTTGGGAAATTGGCATTTCTAAAAAATTTAATTTTCAGCATTAGGTAAGGCTGATGCTACCAGCCTATAACCCCAGCACTTTGGGAGGCCAAGGCGAGTGGATCACGAGGTCAGGAGATCGAGACCATCTTGGTCAAAATGGTGAAACCCCGTCTCTACTAAAGATACAAAAAATTAGCTGAGCATGGTGTCACGTGCCTGTAATCCCAGCTACTCGGGAGGCTGAGGCAGGAGAATTGCCTGAACCGAGGAGGCAGAGGTTGCGGTGAGCCGAGATTGCGCCATTGCACTCCAGCCGGGGTAACAAGAGTGAAACTCCGTCTCAAAAAAAAAAAATAAATAAATAAAAAATAAAGAGTTCACGTGAAAATTTTGTTAAAACAAAGATTTCTGGGCCCTAACTCCAAATATTTTAATTCAGTAGGTTTGGAATGGGGCTTGACGTTTTTCATTTTCTGACAAGTTTTCAAACGATGACCTCCGCTGCTGGTCTGAGGACCACGTTTTGAGGAGTATCAATTTAAACTATCTTGATTCCTATTAAGCATTTGAACTATAGGCTTACATCAGTGACTTTTCCCCTGATTTGCCAAAAGGTGTCCAGATGACCAAATAAGATACAAGACAAAAAGCTTGTTTTTATACGTCAGCAGATCAGTAATGAACAAATTGCACTCTGGAGGACAGAGCTTACTACTTTGTTTTGTCATCCCAGAAGCCCCTTCTTCATAGAATCAGAGAGATTTAATCTCTTTCAACTCCTTGCTGTTTAGCTACCAATCCTAGAGTAATTCTGAGAGAGAGAGAGAGAGGCCACACATTTTAAATAACCAGATCTCAAGAGAACTCACCCACTATCATGAGAACAGCACCAAGTGGATGGTGCTAAACCATCTATGAGAAAACTGCCCCCATGATCCAGTCACCTCCCACCAGGCCCCACTTCCAACCCTGGGGATTTTAGTTCACCATGAGATTTGGGCAGGGACAAATATGCAAACCATATCAGTCATCAGAGATTAAGCTTTGGGTGTGATATGGGAGACTGACCAGTAGGATGTAAAATGAAGGCTGGGAAAACAAATCAAAATAAAATACATCCAAATGATGACTGTTCCTAGTAAGAGACAAATATCTCATTTAGAAAAATGTGTAATTCAAGATAAACAGACCAATATTTCCTTTTGTTGAGGATCTTTTCTGTTGCATTTTAAACAATGACAATCAATATCAAATCAAAAGCCAATAATATGTAATTAAGAAGCATTTTGAGAGAAAGAATATTTCACAAATTAAGTAGTTTACATTAGTCACAGACAGGCAATCTGAGATTTGCTCCCAAATGTTTCTTGCTCAAATATAAAAGCTGGTCAATAATGCAAAATGAAAGCAAATAATATGTTATATAATGAATATATTATTTCTGGAATTTTAGCAAATAAAAGAAGCTATCAAGAATAATACAATAATATAAGTTTAATTGTCATTGAAGTTGATATATTATCTATGTAGAAGTGCAATGTGTGTATACACATGTATTATATGTATCATATACATCTTGCATTACTAGTATTTTTTTTTTTAAAACAGGGTCTCACTTTGTCACCCTGGCTACAGTACAATGGTGCCGTCATGGCTCACTGCAGCCTCAAACTCCTGGATTCAGCTATCCTTCTGCTTCAGCTTCTTGAGTAGCTGGGACAACAGATGTGCACCACCAAGATCAATTTATTTGTTTCACTCTCTTTGCAACTCTACAGCACATGAAGCACACACTGTTAGAATCATCTAGTTGTCAATACTTTTATTTCTATGTTCAGTTATTGCATAAGGATTAAACCCATCGTTGACATGGTTTAGGAAATTTGCCACAGACCAAAATCACTTTTGAAATTTTTGGTTATGCCACTTCTCAATACTGAACTAATATGAATATGGTAATAATAAATAATATTTTTGCATTTTTTCTAGAGGCTTTCAACTTACAGAGAATGTCTTACCACTCTCCCTTCCCTCTAAACACCCATGCCAGGCATAAAAATACAGCTTTGGTTTTATAATGGATATCAATGAGAAAAATAAGTAGATACAAACACATTTATGCAAACTAAAAGATAATTAAACATATTTTGTAGTAATAAACGAACAGGAAGAAAATTTTTCCTATGCATTACAATTCAAAACTTTATTTAACCATCAGAGCTACTTTCCAGACATCCATTTTACAAATGAAAATATTGTAGAAGAATGGCAGACTAATATTTGGATAATCTGGTAGCTTATAGGAATTATGACTGGTCTTTAATGCAGGTCAGCTAATTTCCTTTTCAGAATGAAAATGTACCTCTGAAAGGTTGAAGTAACTCTTAATTCTTAATTCAAAAAAATATGCACTTCAAAGTTTCTGAAGACTATTAAAGGAGCTACTTCCTGGAAAGTGATCGGTACTGTTACTGACATATAAGAATTATTCAATTCATGCTTGCTAATGGCACTATTTATGTTAATAAGAAGCTTCTGTTTATTTTCCTCTCTTTCTCTCTCACATATATTTGTATATATGGTGATTAAAGAACTTCTAATCCATGGACTTTGGAAAGGTATTTCTGAAAACGTATAGGTATGAACATTTACATTCTTTGCATAAAATACGACATTGATATCAGTAATTATTGTATGTCCATCTCTAAATGGTTTTCAGATGATACTTGCCTTGTAATAGTTGATACAAATGTATCTATAAGATAAATGGAGTAAGTTCAAAACTCTGCTCCACAAACTTTTAGACACATAGTGGTGTGCTGGCAAAATATATTTCCAGGCCTGGAATACATATGCTAAAGGAAACATTACTAATGGCTTTGATTACCTGAATTCAAGTAAACACTGAGATGTGTAAAATAGATACCAAGATGTTTCAATTTTATTAAAATGTTCTTATATTAACATGAAATGTCAGGGAACTGTTAAATTTCTAAAATCTTTCTCTGAGATGTATCATAAATCTTCTAAGGACCGAATAAACTGAAAAAGTAAAAAAAAAAGCAATTATGAAACCTGGTGACCAAAGATGTGTTTTCAAATGCCGATAGTCAGAGATAAAATTTCAGGAGATTATAATATTATTGATTAGTTGCTTTGAGATAATATCCTCTTACATCAATAGCAATAAAAGGTAGGTAAAGAATGATTAGATACTCCATGACAGGAGACTGTCTTGGGAAATATGTACACAGATCCATTTTTAATTTTGGAGATTCTGTAATCCATTTCCATTTCAGCTCACAGTATGCTGATAGTGGGTTGCAGGAAAATGCTATTAAGATTACTTGTTTATACAATTTTCTGCAGTAAATGAATTGATCTTTCCACTTATTTGATTTGTGATGATGGCATTTGTCATGTTTCCTTAGGACTGTAATCCAAATTTTAAGAAACCTCTGGCATGAGGAGTGACAGGGAAAATAATGAAAACTTGTTTTCAGGGTATTTCTTGAAGGATGCTATCATTATTTAACTTTTATTTGCTTAGAGGTTTTATTTAGGCATACTTTTTAAAAAATGCATTTCCACCTAGGGGAAGAAATGTTTTAAAACAACAAAACTATTAAGAAGTCCTCATAGGTGTACATATCTACAAGTCTTCTGGCTTTATTTTTTTTTTCTGAATACAAAAATGTCCAGAAGATACAATGTATCTTATTCATATCAACAACGAGACTACTTCTTTTGGGGGACCAGAAAAATCCAAATGGGCCAAAGTAAAGCGCAACGGAGTTCAGGCATGAGTGGTCTGTTGGAAAGAAGTCCAGCCAAATCACTCTGAGAATTATACAACACATATTAAGGAAAAAGAAATACTAAATACGAATTGGCTATCAAAGTGAAGCCTCAAAGTTGAGAGTGGGATAACCGGACCAGCAGAAGCCTATCTGCCAAGACAGTGTGATTATATCTGAATGCACATCTCTTTGGTACAATTCCCTCTGTGCTATCTCCTGGCTTCCTAACCTTGAGTAAGTGATTTAACTTCCCTGTTTCAGATAATGATTTCTAGAGTAAGGGTAATAACTGTCCTGAAATACGTTTGTTATGATGCTTAGTGATGATGATGATGATGACAATGATAACCCCAGAGGATATTATGAATCTTTGTTTTGGAAAGCAGAATCTTTGTTTTGGAAAGCATCACTAGTGAGAGAGAATAAATAAAAAATTAACAGCAATCTGCTATGTCTGGTAGTATCTTATAGGAAAAATGTGTGTATATAAAATACATATTATATATTTTATATATTTGCCTACCTCCAATATCTCTCTGGATCTCTCTCAATCCCCTGACTCTCCATCCCATGAGTCTCCAAACTTTGCCCAGGTGACTACATCCTATTTTGTGTGATGGGAAGTGTCATGCTAGTGAATGTTAAACAACTGGTTCTTAGAGGAGAGAAAGGAGGAGAGCTTGTTTTACAGCATTTTACCAATGTCTGTGACGTAAGTACTTCTGAAATGATAAATGTCAAGCTACTATTAGTGTAACAGTCAGTTCACAAATACTTGAAAATGTGTCAATTGGCTTTTGGGGTCTGTATGAAATTGCTCTAAACACTACTATCAAGTTGTTATATGTTTAATCCTTGCTGACCTCTTAGATCACTGTTCTAGCATCCACTTCCATGTCTGCAGGAGTGTTTGTGTGATGGCTCTTTCTGGTGATTGGTCTTTGTTGTCTAAGTATAGTTGGCCCTGTTATCATCTTTTAAAATAATAACAAAAGTGTTTATTGAAATTACAGATTTGTTTCCTTTGAAAGTACCACGAAACAGAAAGATTCATCAAAGCACCTGTGTATCCACATTTTGTTTGCTGACCTATACCTACGTATGACTCTGAAGATCCAATGGTAAGCATAACAGACAAGGTTCCTGAGTTTATATGGCTCATATTCTATTGGAGAAAAAAAATAATAAAAATGTACGAAGAAAATATCAAAAGACAACTGGATAGATGCTTTAGAAGAGATTTACATGGTTAAGAAAGTCAGCAAAAGTATAAAAGTCTGCCTAAAAACTGTGGTTTGAGCTAAAAATTTGAAGAAAGCATGGGAAGTAACCAGAAAAAAGGGAGAGGAAGGAGAATTTCAGGCACAGGAGCTAATGCAGACAAATAGCAGAGGTATATAAGTATCACCCTGAGATAGCAAGGGCCATAGAATTTCAGAAAGTGACAAAATATCATTGAGTATGATTAAAAATCTGTTGTCCCAAGACTTTTGAATTGCCACACTGTATAACCTGATGCAATTTGAGCATACAAGTCTTTGCCAAATATACAGAGCCAGTTAGTAACTTATAATTTATTGTTTTTTAATTTATTGTTTAATTTATAAAATTCCAATTAATTTATTGGAATTATAATTTATTGTGTTTATAATAATTTAGTATATTTTTAGCACTAAAATTCAAAGAAAATACCCCTACGAACAACCATCATATATAAATCAACAGTCTCAGAGTGATTTTTTGATTAGAATAAGTGTTCAGAAAAAAAATTTTCATTAAAAATTTGAGAAGAATAAATTGGATGAAAGATCTAAAGACTTTTGAAACATGTTAGATCCTGTGCACCTAAGCTTACTTCTACCTCACCACCTACTTCAGCCTTTCCCAAGAAATTAATGGCCAAAAGAAAGTAACTTTTCCATCTCTTCCTGATTACAGATCATTTATTTTGCACTATATTATTTATCAGCTTATGTTAAAAATGTAATAAGATCTTTTTCACTCTCTTTTAGATAATGTGATTAATGATTAAAAGGGGAGTGCAGGTCAGGCGCAGTGGTTCACGCCTGTAATCCCAGTACTTTGGGAGTCCGAGGTGGGTGGATCACGAGGTCAGGAGTTCAAGACCATCCTGGCCATGGTGAAGCCCCGTCTCTACTAAAATACAAAAATTTAGCCAGACATGGTGGCATGCGCCTGTAGTCCCAGCTACTCAGGAGGCTGAGGCAGGGCAATTGCTTCAACCTGGGAGACAGAGGTTGCAGTGAGCTGAGATCGCACCACTCTACTCCAGCCTGGCAACAGAGCAAGACTCTGGCTATATAAATAAATTAATAAAAAATAAATAAATAAAATACAATCAGGTACTATCCAAGAGAAGCTGGGTTTTCTCCAAATGCGTATGGCTATTTAACTTTTCTTTATAAATTCCAACTTGTGCACACACAAATGCATTTGCACACACATATCAAGAGGCACTATATACTTATGCACATAATGATAAAAAATAATATTTGTAGAGAGCTGATCATGTGATCAACATGTGTCCAAAGCACTTGACAGAAATTACTGTGTTATATACTTCACAATATCTGATTAAAAAATACATCATCTTTAATTTTATTCTTCAGATGAAAAAAATCTACAGAAAAGAAGAGAAGTATTTGAGAAATTTGGACTATAGGAAAAAATTTTAATTGGAAGGGCTCAGGAACTGTGATATTGTGATATAGTAAGACATACACATTTGGTCTCTGTCCCAGTTCTTAAAACCCTGAGAATTTTTGAAGTGATAAGTATCTTTTTGTATGCTAAGAAGACTATAGAGTTTGGGTTTTCCTGGATATCTTTAGAATGAGGGCTAGCTCTAGCTACCTGACTTTCAGGAGGGGAAAAGTATTGGAAGCCACACTGATTACCATGGCCAATGATTGAATCACTCAGGACTCCATAATGAAGCCTCCATCAAAAACCAAGAGAATAGCTTTTGGAGCACTTCCAGGTTGCTGAACACTGGGAGGTTCCTGAACGGTTGTGCTCCCGCAGGGAGTGAGGAAGCTCTGCCCCACTTTTCCAAGACCTTGCCCTGTGCCTCTCTTCCCTGTGGCTGTTCCTGACTTCTATCCTTCGTAATACACTGGTAATCTAGTAAGCAAATTTGTTTCCTGAGTTTTGTGAACTGCTCTAATGACCCATCTCTTTGAAACCAACTTGAAGGAAAGTTGTGGGTAATCCGGAGACTTTCAATTGGCATTTCAAGTTAGGAGCAGTCTTGAGATACTGAGTCCTTAACCTGTAAGAGCTGATGCTATCTTCAGACACATCATGTCTGCATTAAATTTACTTATATCATATTCAACTGATGTCGAAGAATTGCTTGGGATGGGAAAAATGTAAACATCTGGTCACAGAGATGTTCTGAGTTGTTGAGAGTATAGTAGAATAAAACATTTGTTTTTTACTATACAGAAACAAATCCCAAAATTTTATGATTGTAACAAGGCACAGGGAGTCAATTGCAGGCTATTTAGTCAATGAAAAATTTTGAGTGAGAAAACAAAAGACAAAACAGGTAGCAATACTTATAGACTAGTTTGAAAATAGAACTGACATTAAAGAGGGATATTGTGGGATTTTTGAGAATTTAATATTTTCGTAGTTGAACAAGATAATGAAATAGTCTTGCTGAGGCTAATTAGTTATTCAAATATTCAAAAGGAGACAAAGTTTTAGAATCAAGTTGCTAAAATGAAGATCAAGCAGAACATTGCATATAGTTCTGGTGGTAAATAGACCCTAGTTTGACAGGTCTCAGTAGATATCCTCTCCTAGGACATATTAAAATAAAAAATTACATGCAATTTCCCTTGCTTGGGTTTTCTTGTTTACATTAACTACTGGGACTCTTTAGTGCTTAAATACTACAAGGAGACCAGAGTCTTGCTGACTATACTAACAAAACATAAACACAGCAACTTTTTAAGAAACATAATAGTTTTAGCAAAGGTGTCTGGGGCATATTATTAAGATGCTATTAGAAGCCATGCTGTTTTCATGGTTATTGATCCTCATATGTATCTAGCAAAGGATGAATATTCATACATATTTGTTTGTTGGCGTTATGTCATAAATATCTTTGAATTGTACACATAGCCAAACCTAGCCATGAAAAAGAAAGGGCTAATTTCCCTAACATGTCACTCTCCCTGTGTCTATGGGGAATGACTTCAAGATAATGAAAGTAAATACTTGGCAAATATTTGAGAATGTGCAATTATCTTCAGAGTTGTCTCTTTGAAAACATCCTACACTTTCATCAATAGATGGTTGTACAAAGTAATTTTTGGAAACAATATTAAAAACTCTCTTTATACTACTATTAATATATAATGCACAAATTAAGTCACTGGAAATCATGTATTTGTCTTTCTTTGTGCTATCCTTGGAGTTGGTGACTATGTCTTACCTGAAAATATGGCTGGATTTAAGTCTCTTTTAAAATCTAATATCACATAAAGAACAGAAGGTACATCTGACATCGGTCAAATCAATATGTCAAAATTAGGCTTTGATGAAAGCATGCAGAGGGAAAAAATCAAGTACCAGATTTTAAAGTTCAGTGTTGATTAGAAAAGCAATAAAAAAACAAGGAAGAAAATGTGTCCAGCAGCTTCTAGCAGTCGCTGGTACCAACAATAAATAACAGAAAATGTGGCTGATGTGAAACATATTTTACTAGGAAAAATTTCATACACCATTTCCTCCAAGACCAATAAAATGATTTTGGAAAAAGCAACTAAGCTGGTGATCAAGATTGTCAATCCTGATGCTGGAGAGCTAAGCAAAGAAAATACAAACTCTGTTTTCTTAGAATCAAGCAGAACTCTTAGATAAAAGAGATGCGCAATATATAATGTTTTAAAGCAAAGTAAGGTGTAACACCTGTGCATGCTGCCTAGGAATTATACTGCGTGCAGTCAAATATTTATTCCTAGAAGTAAATTAGATGTTGGAAACCAATAAAAATTTTATACTTATAATTATGACAATTAATAAAATCATTGGGAATATTCTTTTATTTTCTTGGCTTCATACATTACTTTTTTGTAAACTAGATTTGCTTGCATGTCCCATAAATTTGTTTGATATTCAATGATGACATAAAAATAAATATTTAAAAATCAGTGAAGGGTACTAGGCTCAGGCAGAGATATAATAATAATAAAATAATATTAAGAATGAGTAACACCAACTTTGACCTTAAGGATCTTCATTATAGTAAAAAGGAAAAAATGTCTTCCTAGTAATTATAAAACATAGAATAAGCACTAGTATGGTTTCAAATGATTATATAATAACTGAAGATGTGATTAACTCATTGAGCACATCAGAATTTGTATATAAGAAATGAAATGAATATTTGAGAACATCTTTTTATTTTTATTTATTTATTTATTTATTTATTTATATTTTTTAAAAAATTTTTTTTGCATTTTAGGTTTTGGGGTACATGTGCAGAACATGCAAGATAGTTGCATAGGTACACACGTGGCAGTGTGTTTTGCTGCCTTCTGCCCCTTCACCTATATTTGGCATTTCTCCCCATGCCATCCCTCCCCCTCCCCCCCCCGCTGTCACTTCCCTATTTTCCCCAATAGACCTCAGTGTGTGGTACTCCCTTCCCTGTGTCCATGTGTTCTCATTGTTCATCACCCGCCTATGAGTGAGTATATACAGTGTTTCCTTTTCTGTTCTGTGTCAATTTGCTGAGAATGATGTTCTCCAGATTCATCCATGTCCCTGCAAAGGACACAAACTCATCATTTTTGATTGCTGCATAATATTCCATGGTGTATATGTGCCACATTTTCCCAGTCCAGTCTATCATGGATGGGCATCTGGGTTGATTCCAGGTCTTTGCTATTGTAAACAGTGCTGCAATGAACATTCTTGTGCATGTGTCCTTATAGTAGAATGATTTATAGTCCTTTGGATATATACCTAGTAATGGGATTGCTGGGTCAAATGGAATTTCTATTTCTAGGTCCTTGAGGAATTGCCACACTGTCTTACACAATGGTTGAACTAATTTAC
>CM052654.1:26331970-26376534 GCA_028533165.1 Leontopithecus rosalia | reverse complement strand
TCTTTTTGGATTATTTGGAATAGTTTCAGAAGGAATGGTACCAGTTCCTCTTTGTATGTCTGGTAGAATTCGGCTGTGAACCCCTCTGGACCTGGGCTTTTTTTGTGTGGTAGGCTCTTAATTGCTGCCTCGACTTCAGACATCTTAAAGGATGATTAGGCTCTATCAATAGAGAGCATAAGCATATATACTCTAGGAATATATAAAGAAATGGGATGATCAAATTTTAAGACATGAAAAAATGTGCTCTGTTCATAATAAGCAAAATAATTAATACAGGATATATACATTTCTTTATGGGAGAAATGGGGATAAAATATCATAGTAGATATTGTTAATATTTCTTTTTTGAATAATAGTATAAAAAACATCTATATTTCTATGGGTGTTAGTGTGCCCAGATAAAACAATCTCAATTTCAAGTCTCGCTAGCTAATTGGTATGGCCAATAAGATGTGAGCCATTAAGTACAGAAGTTCTACAATATCTCTTTAAAAGAAACTCAACTAGAAGCACTCTCTTGCTCAACTGGTATTTTAGTAATCACATTTCAGCATAAGGAAAGGAATCCCACCTTAAGAATAGTAAAGATTTGGTCTCATTGACATTAAGGACCTACCACATGAGGTCTGAATGACTTACCTATTTTTTAGTTACATGAAAGAAATTCATGACTTGTCTAACTCAATATTTCTTAAATTGTATTAACAAAAGTTACTCTAAAGATATAGCTTAGGGATCACAAATTTTATGCACACAGTGATACATTTCATTGTCAATACATGGAAAGCTTTTAATATTTGTGGCTGTTATTTAATAACAATAAAGACCAGGTGACATTTTGTGGATTTGCATGTCCTGAGAAAGAAATTTCTCAAAAGGTGTTTCCAAGTACACAGTGCATTATTATTGCCAGAACACCTGTGGAGCCTCATTTTAATGCCTAAGACAAAGTGTTCTCTTAAAAACCCGACTAGTTATTTTTGTAGCCATGTTTGTAGAAACCCGTGAGACCATTTGTTTTAGAATAGTTCCAAATTTTTGATAGGCAAGAGCTTTTAAAAGAATTTTACATTTAAGAAATGCAGGAACTACTTAAGTTATCATGAACTTTGAATTTCCAAACTCTTTCTTGATAGAGGATCAAAAAGCACAAAGCCCGTTGAATATTAAAGTCCTAAAGTATCTGTCAGAAATTTCCACTTGTTTAAATATGGTCCAATGACCAAGGCTGGGGGCATCATTCTGACCAATATTCCCATCCTGTGCCTACTTTCAGCTCTCTCTTTGTGTTGCTCCAGAATTGCCAAGGTCTGGACTTCCAACACAAAGGTTTTCCAAATAAATTGTGAAAATTATTAAAAATCTGTGTGAACATTTGTTGAGATTTTTGACAAGCTACCTATTCAAAAAGAGAAAAACGGGACCCCATATTGAGGGAAATTGAACAGATGGTTAAAAACAAGCAATCTGACATTTCTGGACCATTACAATGTTTATGTGAGTGAAAGAGAGAATAAGGTACATTTTTCTTGCCCAACAGAACATTATGTTATACTTACCAAATAATTTTTTATGCTTATGGACCAGTTTATCCCAATATTATCTTATAAAAAGGTAACCTAAATGTCATTTTCAATTGTTATTTACTTTAGCAAATGAGAAAAGTGAGGCTCAAAGAGGTTAAATAACTTGTTTAAATTAATGAAGGTAGTAAGTGCTTTATTTTCTTCATATAATTTATTGCTACCAAAACAATTAACTTTCAAATAGATATTTATCTCCCAGTAAAATGTAAGCTCAATAAAATCAGTTTTTTTTTTCTGCTTACTCTACCTCTGTATCTCTTGTGACCAGAATAGGGATGATCTCTTAGGGGGTCATAAAAATATAACGTATGTGTATTTGTGTGTGTGTGTGTATGGCTACACACAATGTCATGAGAAAGAACAGAAACCTAATCTGCGTCACTTTAAAACCACTTTCTTTATGTGTTTCACAGTGTCATGGCTTATGAACTGTTCTGTTACCATGATATTATCCCTGCAAGAATTAGAACACTGAAATCCTGTTGTGAAATTCAGTTCTCTTGCATAAAAAGAAAGACATGCAACAAATCAGAGCAAATAGAAAATAAGAGTTCCACTTTATTCCTAGATGTTTAAATCTAATATTCCAGTTCAGATCCCAATTAAAAAGGCTGTGTAGAAAACCTGATTAGAAACAAAAACCTAATTAGAACCTTTTCTTTTCTTCTCTCATTCTAAATAATTGAGAGAAACATGCATAGGTATAGATGGAGGAGAATAAGAAACAAGAGGAATAGGCAGAAGAGACAGAAACACACATGCTGTAGAAAAACCCTGAGCTCAAATATGTAAGTCATTTAGACTCCAGAAAAGAAAATTGCCCAATATTCTCTGTGACCCAAGACATAAGATAATTCTTACCAAATAGTTAAAAAAGAAAGAAATTTATGGGATGAGGGAGGAATCTGGGGATTTTCCCTTTTGGGAAACAATAATTCCACTTATTAATAATTGTGGCCAAATCTCTGACCAATCTCACATCAATATCTTCCTTAGAGAACATGAATAGAAGAGGAGGTTCATTAAGTACCTGAAGAAGTGGTAAAGGTAAGTCTGTCTTGTGCAAAGGAAGGAATATTTCAGTCATCTCTGTTGATCATTTTTTCCTATTAATTCTGTAGAACGTGTAAGTCAGGGATTTCCTCTTGTTTACAGTTCTTAAGTGCTGGAAAGAGAAAAGGAGGAATTGACAGTGGAGATTGAAATAAAAATAAATCTGTATTCAAAATTTGCATCAAACAATAGTTTTCCAGTGCTCCCATATGCAACATTGTGTTTTAATGTGCTATGTATGATGCTAATTTGATGATGTTTCTCCCTTCTGTAAACTCAAAATCAAACAGTAGTATTAAGAAAATATCAATGGCAGTTGGGCGTGGTGGCGCACACCTATAATCCCAGCACTTTGGGAGGCTGAGGTGGGCAAATCATGAGATCAGGAGTTAGAGACCAGCTAGCCAACATGGCTGAAACCCTGTCTCTACTAAAAATACAAAAATTAGCCAGGCATGTTGGTGGGCACCTGTAATCCCAGCTATTTGGGAAATCTAGGCAGGAGAATTGCTTGAACCTGGGAGGCAGAGGTTGCAGTAAGCTGAGATTGTGTCATTGCACTCCAGTCTGGGCAACAACAACAACAACAACAACAACAAAAAAGAGAGACAGAGAAAGAAAAAGAAAATATTTATGTCAATATGGAATAAAATTGTAGAACTGAGCAACTAACTGGCAAGTAAACCTTGGTGGTATTCAAAAACTGTAGCCTTGGTAAACTTTCACAAAACCCCATTTTACCGAGCCATTATTTTATGTGTATAAAACGAGTAAAGGGAAGATGAAATGAGTTATTTAAGGTCATACAACTTAGTTAATGGCATGAATGGTCCGGAACATGGATGAACTAGGTCCAAGAATATCATCTGACATGTTCACACACTGAGTCACATCCTGTTGAATGTTTTTGGTGTATCGTGTTTCATTCATGTGTTGGCACCTGCATACTGGTTTACCTCCATGACTTTTTCCCCATGGCTGCAACCAAGATGAATGTACTTAAAATCTGATGGAAAAGACCAATTACTATAACATGCTCTTTTAAGAATTGTAGCTGAATGTCTCCTGTGCCTGGTCCAATATAGGATACAAACATTTCTCAAATATGGTAATGCAGTTAAAACTGAAAATTAACCTATGTGCTTCTTCTTTGCTGCTGATATTAGAATTTGCCTTTTCTCTTTGTGTCCTCCTCCAGGAACTTTATTGTATTTACTCACTGTCTTAAGTTAAAATATTGTTAGCAGCAGAATGTATCAGAGTCACATGGCAGAACAATATGTTACCAGCGGTGTATCTGTAAGTGCCTGCAGCAACCTCAGTTCTTGCCTCCTCAGAAGAAAGAATTCATCTGAGGGGCATAAGGTTGAGTGAGAGACTGAGGCAAGTTTTAGGGCAGGAGTGAAAATATATTAAAAAGCCTTACAACAGGAATGAAAGGAAGTAATGTACATTTGGAAGAGAGCCAAGAAGGTGACTTGAGAGACCAAGTGCAATGTTTGGTCTCTGACTTGGGGTTTCATACACTGGCATACTTTTGGGGTCTTGCTTCCCTTCTCCCCTGATTCTGCCCTTGGGGTGGCTGTGCAGATGCTCAGTGGCCTGTAAGCGCTTGGGAGGGGCTGCATGTGCAGTGTGTTTACTGGAGTTCTGCGCATGCTCACTTGAGGTGTTCTTCTGTTACCAATCTACCCTTTCTAAAGAATGTCAGATACTAGTTAAACTCTGCCATTTTGCCTCTTAGTATGTACACATGCTTGAGCCCATTCACCCAACTCCTGAGATCTTACTGGGAAGCCACTGATCACCAGTTTCAGGTTTTTTTCTATCTTTTGGGAGACTGCCTTTCCCTGATGCCAGCTGAGACCAATTATTTTAGCAAGGCAGTTTAACAACCACCTGTCCATCAGCAGTTGGTAGTCTGACATTGCTGGTGGGAGGTTAGGGGACCCCTCTTCAGCCCTGTTCATGTCTAAGTACCCACTATAACAATATGAAAAGGGTATAAAGCAGGAAAAATATACAATAAACTTTGGTTGGCTGTATGAAAGTAGCAAATCTTATAAGATAACTATGCTTTCCTCCTTCTCACTCTTTGGAGAAGATACATACGTAATTAATCCTACTGGCTTTTCACAATTAGCATAGATTTAAAAAGAAAACAAGGGGAATGAAATAAAAGACAGAAAAAGTAATTTCTTAGATTCTGAATTTTGAAATCTACAACTTTTAGGAAAACTAGAAACACTGGAACCTAGACAAAATGGTTGAACGAAAATAAAGACATAAATAAACAATTAAATAATAAGTAGGTCTCTCTCACCTTCTTCTTAACCCTTGCCTGGATGGTGATAAACAACTTTTTTCTTCTGTTAAGATAGTATGGAGAAACAGATTAGAACAGAGTCATCAATAAGTCCTGCATGGTTATGCAAAAAAGTCCTTTGTCATGCTTCCAGGACAATCTTGACATGAAAGTAAGACATCAGAAAGGGAAAGCTTGCTGGGCTGGACTAGGGAAATTGGAGCAAAGTTACTCTGATGGAAGTACCCAGCAGGACACAGAAGCACTGCAGTATTCTAGTGCCTCCAAGTGGGAGACTGATGTACTGAAGAAAGACTTCAGAACTGAAAGGGGAGGAATATTCTGGCACGTGTGAATGAGGATCTATGTGCACAAACTGGAGAATAAGAGCCATCTGTCTTCCCAGCCCTAAACTAAGCTATGCACAGCTCTCCTGAGTAGAGAATCAGACATCCAGAATTTCTGCCAAAAATTAAAAAGACAAGCCCTGAAAAGACTGAGATTAAGTTTCTGCTACCATGGTGGAATAATGAAGGTTTACAATGGAAATAAACTTGGTTTAATTCTTAGGAAAAAATGTACATGTGTATATGTGTACTGCTCACACACTTAATGCAGGATCAACGATCTTCCCTTAAGATCCACAACACTGAGTTTGTCTTTTCTCCAGATGAATTCTGCAACACAAAGTTATCAATCAATCTCATACTTCTAAACATTTGTGGTATGATGGAGAAGAAAATTGTTTTATTATCAGGCAGATTTACATTAATGATGGTAATGATGATGATAAGGATGTTCTCTGAATATAAACATGCATATTATGGCCTGTTAAAAAAGAAGCAAGAAAAGATTATAGATACCAATATATCATTTCCATGACACCTTTATTTTAAATGCTCACATCATTTCTATGCTAACTTTTGTTGAACTGAGGGGACCTGCTTTTATTTAGCACATAAAGTTTCTGTTTCTTAAGTTCCCACCTGACCCTAGATGCCCTATGTCTGTCAACATTGCTTCTTCTTGAAGAGAATGACAGAAAAGAAGAATTCTATGAATCTGAACATTCCCTGTAACAGTAAACAGTAGAAGTTCAGTCATGCATTTATCATAGAGGTTGACAGATATGAACCCCAAATAGGAAACACAGAGAAAGAAAGACGTTGAGAAGGCATTATTCAAGTTTTCAGTGGCGTCTACATGTTGGAGATGCAAAATGTTTTGATTCCCCCTTTTTTAACCAGATTTCTCACCTTTAGCTAATCTCAGGATACTCTTTATAATTTCTTTCGGGAATGCATTGTATTTCAAAGTTCCATTTGTATTTTCATAGTTTACTTCGTAGCTAGTTTTCCCGTTTTTTAGAAGTCTGATCTACTAATTGAACAGTTTACTGTTTTTTGCATAATAGATAATAGCTTACGTTGCCTGTTTTCTCTGCTTTGTGGTCACAGAAATTATGGTAATACACAACACATAATTGATACTAAATAAGTAATTTTGGAATGGATTTCTTTTTAACTGACATATAACACTGTGTTTGTTGTATATAACATGATGTTTCATGGTACATACACGTTGTGAAAGGGTTAAATTTAGCTAATTAACAAATGCATTGCCTCATGCAGTTATTTTTCTGAAGAGAGCTCATAGCATCCACTTTCTATTTATCAAAATTACAACACATCATCATTAACTGTAGTAATCTTGCTCTATACTAAATCTCTTGAGATTTATTCGTTCTATATAATTATGTAGCCTTTGAACAAACAGCATTGTCCTCATCCCTCCTCACTGCTACTCACCCCAGCCTCTGGTAGCCACCATTCTACTTTCTTTTTTTTTTAATTTTTATTGCATTTTAGGTTTTGGGGTACATGTGCAGAACATGCAAGATAGTTGGGATCAGCTTACATTCCACATGTAAGTGAGATAATGAATTATTTGTCTTTCTATGTTGTTTGACTTATTTCACTTATGATAATGTCCTCTATGTTCATCAGTGTTGTGGCAAATGGCAGGATTTTATTAATTCTTATGGCTGATTAGTATTCCATTGAGTATATGTACTATATTTTCTGTATCTGTTCATTGATTGATGGGCACTTAGGTTAATTCCTTATCTTGGCTATTGCAAATAGTACTGTGATAAGCAGGGGAGTACAGACATCTCTTCTACACACTGATTTCAATTCCTTTGGATATATACCCAGTAGTGAAGTTACTGGATCATATGTTAGTTCTATTTTAAATTTCTTGAGGAATCTCCATACTGTTTTCCATAATGGCTGTGCTAATTTACATTACCAGCAGAAGTTGTCTGGTTATCTTTTGTCTTTCAGATGATGGCTGTAAGGTGTAAGGAGTAAGGTGTAAGGTGATACATCATTGTGGCTTTGATTTGCATTTCCCTAATTGTTAGTAATGTTGATAGTTTTTTTTATATACCTCTTGGCCAATTGTATGTACTCTTTTGCGAAATGTCTATTCAAGGTCTTTTGTTCATTTTTAAATTGAAGTATTTGTTATATTAAACTATTGAGTTGTTTGAGTTCCTTTTATATTTTGGATATTAACCTCTTATTAGGTGTATGGTTTACAAATATGTTCTTCCATTCTGTGGACTGTCTTTTTCTCTTGTCTGACTGTTTCCTTTGCTGTTTTGAACAGTTTACCGTTTTTTGCTTGTTAGCTGGATGTAATCCCTTTTGTCTATTTTTCCTTCTGTTACCTGTGCTTTCGAAGTCTTACTAAAAAATCCTTGCCCAGAGGAATGTCATGAAGCATTTTCCCTATGTTTTCTTGAAGTGATTTCCTAGATTGGCATATTACACTTAAGTCTTTAATTTATTTTTAGTTAACTTTTGTATTTGGTAAGAGATAAATGTCTAATTTTATTTTTTCGCATGTATATATCCCGTTTTTCAACACCATTTATTGAAGATACTGGCCTTTCCCCACTGTGTATTCTTGATGCCTCTGTTGAAAATCAGTTGGCTGTAGATCCATGTATTTATTTCTGGGCTTTCTATACTGTCTCTACATTTCTTTTTGAGACGGAGTCTCACTCGGTTGCCAGGCTGGATTGCAGTGGTACAATCTTGGCTCACTGCAGCCTTTGCCTCTAGGGCTCAAGTAATTCTCCTGCCTCAGTCTCCAGAGTACCTGGGACTACAGGTACATGCCACCATGCCCAGCTAATTTTTGTATTTTTAGTAGAGACAGGGTTTCACCATGTTGGCCAGGATGGTCTCAGTCTCTTGACCTCATGATCCACCCATCTTGATCTCCCAAAGTGCTGGGATTACAGGCGTAAGCCACCGCACCCGGCCCTGTCTCTACATTTCTATACATTGGTCTGTCTGTTTTTATGACATTTATGACAGTATGATCCGATAGATGTATACTTTGAGGTCAGGTAGTGCGATGCCTCTAGCTTTTTTATTTTTTTAATATTTAGAGATGGGGTTTGCCCCCCTGTTGCCCAGGCTGTTCTCAAACTCCAGGGCTCAAGCAATCCTTCTGCCTCATCCTCCCAAAGTGCTGGGACTGTGAGCACAGGCATGAGCCAGAATGCCTGGCCATCTGCATTGTTTTTGTATTTGTGTATTTCTTTTCCTCAAGATTGCATTGGATAATTAGGGGTCTCCTGTGGTTCGAAACAAATTTTGTGATTTTATTTTTATTCCTGTGAAGAATCTCGTTGGTATTTTGATAGGGATTCTATTGAATCTATATAGATCATGATGGAAAATATAAACATCTTAAACAATATTAATTCTTCAAGTCCATGAATGTAGGATATCTTTCCATTGAGTGGATTTTAACTTTTCTTCTAAATCACAACTTTTCATTGAATCAATCAGTCTTGGCAAAGCATCAATTACAGATGATAATATGCAATGGATAGCGATGTATTGTATCAAATATTCTTTGTATGAGGGAAAAACCAGAAAGGTATCTGCAGTCGTTTTATAAAACTTATAAATGTCAACTTAAATTACTTCTAGTTACATATAGTAACTACTAGGAAACTTCATGCTTATGTTACAAACTACAAAAAGCCACATGGTTCACTGAACAGTATACAGAATTCATAGTCTGACAATCTGTCTGATTTCATGTAATTTGCAACTTTGGGATACTATTCTACAGCCCTGATCTTAATTTTCTTAACAATTTAAGGACACTGAAGGAACCAATATTGTACTGACTACACAGAATAATTTGTAAAAATATTAGGGGAATATAAATTAGGTGCTTACTAAATCCTAGCTAGAGTCCTCTCTTGCCTACAGTTTTCAAAATACTCCTTTGAGAATTATCCTTTTTATATGGCAGAATTAGTTCCCAGAAGACCAAACTCTCTACAGATAGCAATTATAACTCTGGACAAAATATACAAAAAATAACTATCTTGAAGATTTACAGAGCAAGTAAAGGTGTGCAGATTTTGGAGCTCATGAAGACGTGAAGGAAGAATCCAACACAAGGAGGGTTCCCTATCATTGCAGGTTTGGGTTAAGGATGGGCCACAGTCCTACTCTGGTGCAGAGCAGCCGAATCTCTGCACCAGAGATGTATTATCTTTTGGATTAAGAAGAGAATACCACATCAGAGAGGAATAAAGAGGTTGGGCTTCAGGTTCTCTGTGTAAACTGCCCAAGCTGAGTTCCACTGACTCCTGAAGCATATGCTGATACTATGGAAAGTTCAATCAAAATGACTTAAATAGATACATCACAAGTGAAGATAAATGATGGCAAGAAAGGAGATAAAAATATGTTCAGCCTCATTAGACATCAAGAAAATATGAATTAAAACCACAAAGATAAGCCATTACCTGCCTTTTAGAAGGGCTAGAATAAAAAGAGCTAATGGTATTGAGTGTTAGCAAGAATATGGGTTTGGTAGTTGAGACTGTTGTCCCTTCCAAATCTCATGCTGAAATTTGATCCCCAAGGTTGGTGTTGGGGCCTAATAGAAGATGGTTGGATCATGGTGGTGGATACTTCATGAATAGATTAATGCCTTTTGGTGAGAATAAGGGCTGAGTAAGTTCTCACCATATTAGTTCCTAGAAGAACTGGTTGTTTGAAAGAGCCTAGCACCTCTTCTATCCGTCGTGCTTCGTCTCTTGTTTGATCTCTGCAGGCTCTTGCTGGGCCCTCCTTCACCTTCAGCCATGAGTGGAAAACAGCTTGGGGCCTTCATCTTTGTCAGCTTGCAGAACCATGAGGCAACTAAGCCTCCTTTCATGATAAATTAGTCAGCTTCAGGTATTCCTTCAGAGCAACACAAATGGACTAAGACAATTGGCAAGAGCTGTCATGAACGCTAGCAGAAATATAAAGTAGTGCAGTAATTTTTTAAAACTGTTTGGCAGTTTCTTAAAAACGTCAAGCATATGCTCACAATATAACCTAAATTTACTGATGACAAATAAAAATGTAGTCCATACAACATTTTGTACATTATGATCACAGCAGCTCTATTCTCAGTAACTAAAATCTCTGGATAACACAAATGTCATTCAAATTTAATGGCAAAACAACACGCATTATGCTCTCTCAGGGGAAAAAAGGAAGGAATGGTGGGAGGAAGGGAGGTAGGGAGGAAAGAATGAAGAAATGATAGATAGAAGGAAGGATGGAAGGAAAGACGAAGAAAAGATGGATGGAAGGATGGATTGGAGGGTGGATGGAAGGAAGGAACTACTAATACATGCAAAAACAGACACACCTCAGAAACACGTGAAGTGAGAGAAGTGATATGAAAAAGAGCATGTCATTTAAAATTTCTAAATTATAAAATTTGTGAAGAAATTTTGATATTTTAAATAAATTGTGCTGGATTAATTAGATAACTGTATAAGAAAAAATAATGCTCTTGCCTCTTGTTATACTCAAAAATCAATGTCAGATGAGTTGCATATCTAAATATGAAATATAAAACAGTGAAGTTTTTGTGGGAAAATATAGGAGTGCTTTATTATGAATTGACAAAAATATATAAAACCTGTATTCACCATAAAACATAAACTAAAATATTCATAGTTACACTATTCATATTAGCCAAGAATTAGAAACTTGTAGGTTGTGGTAATGAGCTGATTGTTGGTCTGTGTGCTGTTTATAAGATATGACCAATTTGTACAACTTTATTAAGCTGAATATTTAGGAATTATGCACTTTTCCATGTATATAACATAGTTCAACAAAAAGATAAAATATTTATTACAAAGATAAAATACTTACACATTAATCTACCATATATTAATTAGTCAATAAATACTATTTCTTATTATTGGCATTATAAATATCTATGTATACATCACAAATAATGGAGCAAAAAAATTTTAGTAGCTTCTATTTACACTATTTTAAAATTAGTTTTCATAAGCACATATCTTAAAAATTGACATTTGTTTAATGTTTTTTTCATCTTCTTTACTGTGAGTTCTTTAAGGTACAAAGTACGACTTACTTTTTAATTTTTTAAAATTTAGTCACTGCTTCTAAAAGTCAATATTATCGAAAGAATATATGTGCTTATATTCACACACATGCACTACCACACACAAACAAACACTCATATAAAGAGTTCCTTCCATTCCCCTTAATTCTAAATGCAGGTAAGGAATTTTAAAAAGACACATGGTAAGAATGATCATCACTCTCTTCTATGGTGCTTTGACATTTATGTGGTACTAACATAAACATAAAAAATAACACAGCCATTATTGAATCATTATCGGTTTGTTTCATGTTCATTGGTTGAAATTTGCACCATGTGCATATTGAATGTTCAGTTACAGACTTACATGCACTATGTTTTATTCCCAGAAGTAAAACTGAAGCTCCAGTGAAGCTAGAGTAATTACTGAATATTTTTAAAGTGCATGTGTGCAAGCACTTATGTTCCCCTGATTCTCTTATTACATGATTTAGCCTTGTTTCTTTTACGTTTTTTTTTTTATTTTCGCATGAGCTAAGGAGTATTTTGGTGCTGAAAAATAGAGCATAACGTACAAACAGAATTCCAGGCAGTGCAAAAGGTATTTTTACCTTTATTTATTATTAATAGTATGGTAAAAATAACTATAATTTATTGATCACCAAAGCTATGACCAGCATTAGGGTAAGAGGTTTATATTCTAACACATTCTTATTCTAGTATTTTTTTTTTTTGATGCAGAAACTGATGTCCAGGGTAATACAAACTTACTCAAGGTCACATATTAAGTAAGTGGCAGAACTGAGATTTAAAAGCTGACTCTATTGACTTGTCTTGCATTTCAAAGCAAAGATTCTAATCCTTGAATATTTTACAAATAATTTCTTTGTTCCTTTGCTTTTTAATTTCTCTCTCTCTTTTTCTTTATTCTCTTCCTTTCTGCCTTTCTTACCTAATACATTGTTCCATGTTGGTAGGATCAAAAGAAGGGTTTATACTGTGGATTTAATAAAGGCTCTGTCTGTAATCTGGGCTTTCTATGGGCTGTCAAGAGGGAATAGTCTAAGCTGAGGGAAAATGAAGAGCAGAGCACAGAAATGAATGTGCATGGAGGGGAAACAGGAAGAGAGAGCAATCCAATTTGGCGGGTGTAAAATTGATTATGGTTTGTGGGGGAAGATAGGGGACATGGAAACCACACCATTAATAACTTTGGCCTAAAGGCTTGATGTACAATGGTCATGGTTATCCTCCTTACTCCTGTGCCTCTTGGAAATAAGAGAAACAAAGTGAAGTGGAACATTCATTTTAAAAAATGACATTATGGTTAGAAAAACAAGCCAATAAAAGAATTAGACTTTACATTACACTCTACACATTCCCGGCAAGTAAGTTCAAATTACTATTAAATGCCATGGACTTCTCCTGGTCATAGACGATGGTCATTTAGTCCACAAATGGTTCTCAGGGGAGGGGATGTCAGGGGAGGTGAACTGGAAGAGTAGCATAGCAGTATGGGAAATGGGTTAAGAAAGTGGGAGAGATTTTCACCAGCTAGTGTATTTGTGTGAAATTTTTGGAGGATGGTACCATTGGACAATGAAAATGTCCAACAAGTTTTCTGAAGGCTATGTGCATGGACCTCTTGGGTACCAGTTTGTAAGACAAAACAATAACACACACAACCATAATGTATATTGTTATTGATGAATATTCAGTACCTGATAAGTTCCCTTCGCAATTTCTTTAAGTACAATTTTATTAACAATACAAGCCTGCGGAGCCTGAAAATTATCAAGGTTACAGAAATGTATGTAAATTGTTTTCTTCTTTTTTCTTTTCACCCCCTTACCTTTCTTTCTATTCCCTTCTCTTCCCTCCTTTTTTTTTTCTTTTTAAAGAATATAACCCTGAAAGTGATTCTAGGAAAGAGAGCAGGAACATGAGATGGTAAACAACACAGGGGCAGATATCAGCCATTCTGGTTTAGAATTTCAAACATGCTGCTCCATTTTTCTTGTATGGCTTGGATCCTACCTTGAAACTCGGCATGTCTTACTTTCTTCTATTAAATAAGGCAGATGAACTCCTGCCATCTTTCTGTCACTGTGTACTACCTCCTCAGTTCCACTGAAATTCTCTGAGGTCAGTATCGTTATTTCCCCCATCTTACAAAAGAGAAAATTGAGCCACGGTGATGTCATATTACCCTAAAGTAGCAAAATTAGGATGCTGAAAAAAGATCGCTCTCGCTCTGTTTTTTTTTTTTTTTTTTTTTGTTATTGTTGTTGTTTGAGAAAGAGTCTCCCTCTGTCACCAGGCTGAAGTGCAGTGTCGTGATCTTGGCTCACCACAACCTCAGACTCCCTGGTTCAAGCAATTCTCCTGCTTCAACCTCTCAAGTAGCTGGGATTATAGGCATGCGCCACCACACCATGCTAATTAATTTTTGCATTTTTTTGTGGTAGAGACAGGTTTTCTCCATGTTGTCCAGGATGATCTCCGTCTCCTGACCTCGTGATCTGCCTGCTCAACCTCCCAAAGTGCTTGGATTACAGGCATGAGCTACAGCGCCCGGACAAGATCACTGTCTTAAATTGAGTATTCCAATCAGAAAAGTCAGAATAATGGAAACATAACGACAGTTGTCTTTGTCATCATACAGTTCTTGGCACTACAAAGTCTCTAGTTTACTGAGTCTGTCCTTTTAAATGTGCCACACTGATTATATCCTATTCATCAAATAACAAGGCTAAGGAAAATATTCTATTATTTCTCAGACATTGTGGTAAATGGAAATACAAGATGCCAGTTGTGTTTCGAGTACTTTAAAATTCTTTAAAGTTTTCAAAAGCTGATCTGATTGAAATAGTTGGAGAAAAAATTAAACAACATTTTGTGGATATTTCTTTATTCTGTTAATCCTGCTCAGAAATGATCACTTTCAATTCAACTAACCGTGCACTTGTAAAGCTTTTGTCTTCATGGACAAGGTAGACAGAGAACTTCACTGTCAAAACAAAGCTACTAGCTGTCTTTCCTGCTTACCAATGTTTTAACAATACTCATTTCAAAAGAAATCTGCACAGTGGCTAGAAAAATGCCTGTTGGGAAGCCAGCGGCAAAAATCACCTCTCCTTAAATGAGAAAATATGTGACAAATACACAACTTAAAATTATAGATTAAAATGCCTTTGGCAAGTCTGGAAGTAAAATAGCAAAGCTATATTTCTGACACTGAGTACGTAATATTTATAGTTAGAGGTATTAAATGTGAGCAAAGGAGATGGTGAAAATGTGATGAGAACCAATGATACATTAGATGGTAAAATTAGCTAAACTTTTTAGATATTTCCCAAATCCTGTTTTAATATTTATGTATATTATGTTAGTGTTATCTATAATATCTTTATGACAAAGGTGCCTACATTATTCCCATTTTAAAGGAGAAATGAAAAGATGCAGATCATTACACAAGTCACACAACTAGCTATTGCAGAAAAATCAGATACAAACGCAGGTGATTTCACAATGAGCCTACACAATTACATACTGTACCACAATGCCTCTCATGTGAACTCATTCTTTTATTCAATATTCATAATAATAATATGAATATTCATAATAATTCATATGAATTATTATATTATGAATAATATAATATTATAATAATTCAATATTCATAATAATTCATAATAATCTCATCATATATATGTATATATATGTATATATATACATTTATATATATTATATGTATATATATATAAAATCAATGCTACCATGCGTTTCATATAATCATCTCCATTAAACCTATGAGGAAGCAGCATTTCAAAGGGATTGGCTCTCTCAAGTAGTTGGCTAATACGTCTCAGAATATCTTGAGCCAGGAGGTACATTTCTTTTTCACTAATTCGGATTATTCTGAATCACTGCACTTTGGGTCGTTGCCAGGAAAAAACTATTCCTCTCTGAAATTCCTGTTATAAAAACCTATGCCTAATCATTAATGGCGGTTTGGTAGATGTTTATGCTAGCAGAAAGTTTAATTCTTCATAGTTTCCAATTACCTTAACAATTGCTCCTTCTCTAAAGAACTTTCTAGTACTGCATTTACATTGTCTTTCAAATAAATCTCTCACATAATTAGTGCTTTCTCCTCACATGACAAGTTGCAAATGAGGCATTTTCCTTTAAAATGTTTCCAAGTTGGTGAAATAATTTATCCAAGTGGGAGACCCTTCTCACTGACCACACACCTGGAAACCACAGAACCATGATCACCAAGCTATGCTTTCTTGCATTTCAAAGAAACACCACAAAGAAAATAAGCATTACAAGATTCTGACTTGCAATATAGAGGAAGAAGTGTTATTATTCTGAGGCTTTAGTATTTAGCTAGTATCTAAAACTTGAGTACGGGTGATACAATTTTGGCATTTACATGCCATGTACTTATATGCTGATTTTGAATTAAAAATTATATTTTTGTTATGTATTGAGTCTTAACCTTAAGGAAAATGTTTGGCCATGAAGGGCATTGATAATGAAATTGAATTATTGCCACTTGGGTAATGGAATATCACATTGGAAATTAATTTGTGACCTACACAACCCTTTTCATGGTGCTGGTCATACACATGCACATCATCTCTGACACCTAGAAGAGAAATTTCACTTTCTTAAAGCTAATCATTGTATTATGTAATCACTTCCCCAAAATACATACAAGCCTGTGAGAAAGTAAAGAAAACTTCCTTTTTAACTTTAATTTAATTTTATGTTCAGGGGTACATGTGCAGATTTGTTATACAGGTAAACTCATGTCAGAGTGGTTTATGGTACAGATTACTTCATCACATAGGTAATAAAACTTATACCCAATAGTTACTTTTCTGCTCTTCCACCATAAGGTAGGCTTCAGTGTCTGCTATTCCCTCTTGGTGTCCACGTGTTCTCAACAGTTAGTTCTCACTTATAAATGAGAACATGTGGCAATTAGTTTTCTGTTCCTGCATTAGTCTACTGAGGATAATGGCCTCCAACTCCTCCATCCATGTTTCTGCAAAGAACATGACCTTGATTTTTTATGACTGTATGGTATTCCATGGTGTATACATGTTACATTTTCTTTATCCAATTGTCCATTGATGGGCATTTAGATAGATTTCATGTTTTTGTATTATGAATAGTGCTGCAATGAACATATTCATGCATGAGTCTTTTTGAGAGAATGATTTGTATTTCTTAGGGAATATAGCAATGGTAGGATTGCTGGGTCAAATGGTAGCTCTGTTTTTAGTTATTTGAGTAATCATTACTCTGCTTTTCACAATGATTGATCTAATTTACACTCCTACCAACAGAGTAGAAGCAATCCTTTTTTTCAATAGCCATGACCATACCTGTTATTTTTTGACTTTTTAATAGTATCCATTTTGACATGTATGATGTAGTATCTCATTGTGATTTTGATTTGCATTTCTCTAATGATCAGTGATGTTGAACTTTTTAAATATTTGTTGGCTGCATGTATATCTTCTTTTGAAAAGAGTCTGTTCATGTTCTTTGCCTACATTTTAATATGGTTGTTTGTTTTTTTCCTTTTTAACTTTAAGTTCCTTATAGATACTGGATATTAGACCTTTCTCAGGTTCATAGTTTGCAAACATTTTCTCACATTCTTTAGGTTGTCTGTTGACTCTTTTGATAGTTTTCTTTGCTATACAGAAATTTTCAAATGTAATTAAATCCCATTTGTTAACTTTTGCTTTTGTTGCAATTATTTTTGGAATCTCCATCATGAAGAAACATACCTCAAAATATTAAGTGCCATCTATGACATATTCACAGCCAACATCATACTGAATGGGCATAAGCTGGAAGCATTCCCCTTGAAAACTGGCACAAGACAAGGATGACCTCTCTCACCAACCCTATTCAACATAGTATTTGTTAGAAGTCCTGTTCAGAACAGCCAGACAATATAAGTAAATAGAGGGTATCCAAATAGGAAGAGAGAAAGTGAAACTCTCCCTGTTTGCAGAAGACATGATTCTATTTATAGAAAACCTCATAGTCTCAGCCCAAAAGTTCCTTAAGCTAATAAACAACTTTAGTAATGTTTCTGGACACAAAATTGACATATAAAAATCAGTAACATACCTATACACCACCAACAGCAAAGTCAAGAGCCAAATCAAAATTACAATCCCATTCACAATTACCACAAAAAGAATAAAAAACCTAGGAATACTGCTAACCTTAGAGGTGAAAGATCTTGTAATGAGAATTACCAAACACTGCTCAAGGAATCAGAGTTGACACAAACAAATGGAAAAACATTTTATGCTCATGGATAGGAAGAATCAATAATGATACAATGGCCATATTGCCCAAAGCAATTTACAGATTTAATGCTGTTCCTATCAAACATCAATGTCATTCTTCAAAGAACTAGAAAAAAAAAACTATTTTAAAAGTCATATGGAACCAAAAAAGAGCCCAAAGATCCAAGGAAATCCTAAGCAAAAAGCATAAAGCTCAAGGCATCATGTTATTCCACTTCAGACTATACTACAATGCTACAGAAACCCAATCAGCATGGTACTGGTACAAAAACAGACACATAGACTGTTGGAACAGAATAGAAAGCCCAGGAATAAGGCTACACATCTACAACTATCTTACCTTCAATAAAGCTGACAAAAACAAGCAAAGGGGAAAGGACTCTCGATTAATAAATAGTGCTGGGATAATTGGCTATCCATATGCAGATTAAAACTGGATCCTTTCCTTATACCATATGCAAAAATCAAGATAAAGACTTAAATAGAAAAAAAAAACTATAAAAACTCTGAAGCCAACCTAGGCAATACCATTCTCAACATAGGAATTGACAAAAATTTCATGATAAAAAATAAACTTTTTATAGGAGGAATGTGAGCCACTTTGAATTATCAGCCCCAGAGAGAAAACACCATAAAATTAACAATGGCATATATGGAACACAGTAATTTATACCCTGTTGTTTAACAAGGTACAGCCTATGACTAACCAATGTTATTTCTGTAAACCAATAAGAATTCCTGCCCAACAGTTTTGTTCCAGCCCACTCCTTGCCTTCTTCTTCTATTTTGTAACTTGCTTGTAACAAAGGCCAGACAGAGCACTCCCCAAGGTAAATGAAGACGTGTCCCAGGCAGCTGTCCTCAACCTTGGCCCAAATAAACTCCCTATGTTAATTTTGCTTCAGCTTCATTTTTTTAGGTTCACACAGGATACAAAGGTCAGTTTGTGTTGTTTTTATTATAAGATTCGGGGCTTTTCTATTTTTCTTTGAAATAGCTACAATTCCAACAGCTATTTCTCAGTAATTGTTGATTTCTTTATCTGATGGAACTTGCACTAGTTTCTTGATATTGAAGTGTGAGGAAAGACAAAAATTCTTGGCATCATGGTACCCCCTGACAATTGGTTCTAGTATTTGCCTTTCTTTTTCTCTTTTTCTTATTTTGAGAAAAAATCTGGCTCTATCACTCAGGCTGGAGTGCAGTGGCATGATCTTGCTCACCATATCCTCTGTCTCCTCCTCCTGGGTTCAGTCAGTTTTCCTGTCTCAGCCTCCCAAGTAGCTGGGATTACAGGCATGTGCCACCACAACCAGGTAATTTTTGTATTTTTAGTAGAGACGGGGTTTTGCCACATTGGGCAGGCCGATCTCAAACTCCTGACCTCAGGTGATACGCCTGCCTTTGCCTCCCAAAGTGCTGGGAAAATAGGTGTGAGCCACCACACTTGGCCCTTTCTCTCTTTCATTTGTACTGCTTGCAGCTCAGCAAATGGGGGTGTGTTATAGCTCATTTGCTCTCGCAGCCTGTGGCTTAGCAAATGGGGAAATGTTACAGCTCTGGCCTGGGGTGTCCCAAGGTCTGGGCCTCTAGTAGGGTTGCAGCTCTTCACTCCTGTAGTCCAGCGAACAGAAGCTTATCACAGGTCTTTTCTTTTCTTTTGAAACAGAGTTTCACTCCTCTTGTCCAGGCTAGAGTGCAACAGCAAGATCTCAGCTGTCTGCAACCCCTGGCTCCTGAGTTCAAGTAATTTTCAGGCCTCAACCTCCAGAGTAGCTGGAATTATAGGCACACACCACCACATGCAGATAATTTTTTGTATTTTTAGTAAAGACGGGGTTTCACCAGGTTGGTCAGGCTGGTCTTGAACTCCTGACCTCAGGTGATCCACCTGCCTCGGCCTCCCAGAGTGCTGGGATTACAGGCATGAGCCACCACACCCAGCCTTGTTCCTCTTGTTGACAGGTGAACAATTGATACTCATGTCAACATACTATACAAGCAAGCTCAGAAGGTAATTATTTGACCACTTTCATAAGAAAATTCAGTGCTACCTTTTACTAATAAAGTCATCTTATTTTAATAATGAGAAGGCTGACACCAAATCAGTCCTATCTCTTGGAAAAAACCTTGATCTAGACAGCCTAGGGACTTTCCAGGTTAAAGTATCACTGTTGTTTACCGGATTGCACCACATTTACCCACTTGACCCAGGTGCTGTGACAGACAGGGTAGAGGTAATTAAGCATCTGCAGACATAAAACATTTCTTCTCAATATTTTCACAGATTTGAAGCATAAAATAATTATGATTTTCAGAAAATGGCCTTGCATTCTTAATGATTATACTATGAGGACTGCCCTGTTATTGGATCACTTTTATATCATTTAAATTTTTTAGGAGCCGTGACTCATACCTGTAATCTCTACACTTTGGGAAGCCAAGGCAGGAGGATCACTTGATCCCAGGAGTTTAATACCAGCCTGGGCAAGATAGCGAGACCAGTTTTCTACAGAAAAAAAAGGCAAATTTAAAAAAGAAAAGAGAAAGAAAAACAAAATAGCCAGGTGTGAGAGTGTGCACCTATAGTCCCCGCTTCATGGGAGGCTGAGTGAGAAAATTGCTTGAGCCCAGAAATTCAAGGTTATAGTGAGCTATGATCTTGCAACTGCAACCGCACATCAGCCTAGGTGACAGAGCAAAATCCTATCTTAAATAAATAAATAAATAAATAAATAAGGTTTCCATTGATCTTGGCTAATAATTATATTGAATTTGGGTACTACTGTTTGTAATTCAGAAAGATATACTGTTGGAGCATAGAACTTGATACCTCAAAGTATAGCACTTTGGCATACTGAGTACTTGCATCAAAATGCATTAGAATAGCCTCAAAAGCAAGGACTTTCTGACCTTCTCCTGCCCTCTTCTCTCCCACCACAATTTGTCCCCCAAAGGGAGTCAGAGAAATCAGAATATCCCTTACCCAAGGGAGGTAGTAGAAATGAGAACTCCTCTCCCTCAAACAAAGCTATAAAATCTAGAAAAGTCATTTTCTTCTCCCTCTCTAAGACCCTCATTTCAGAGGGTTCCCATCCTATACCAGAAAGGCCAATAAAAATCTAGACAAACAGGGTCTACTTGTCTATTGGGGTCTATTGGATTTCCTCCCTTAGTCTACTATCATGGGAGCCTGCCCTTTTTCCCAATCACACATTACATGGCCGTTCATTCTTCATTGAGCCTAAGCATAAATATTAGCAGCTTTTTCTGTGTTTTTTGGCCTTCATTTCTGAAGAGTGCCACGTAAAGCTTTGATAAACAAAATTGTTATGCTTTCTTCTTTTTAAGATGTCTTTTCTCATAGAAGTGTTAGCTGTGAGCCTTACAGTGGGTAAGGAAATATATCACACCTTTCTGCCTCTGCAATGCTCTTCAATTCATATGAATAAACTTAAAAATCTCTAAAACATTCTAAACATAAAGTGGAAGGTAATCCTGATTTCTGCTCATCTTAATGGAAGACTGAGCTCCCAACCCACCCGCATGTAACCCTTCCTGTGCTTCCCTTTGGAATTCATGTGGCAAATGTGCTTTTAAAGCCATTTGGGTGTGACTAATGGCATTGATCTATTTAAGTCATTATTTTAAGAAATAGATGCATCTAGTTGTATACTGCTACTTATAAGAGTCTGAACTCTAAACATAGGTGTGTCTGTAGCACTATGGCTTCCTAAGGTAACACAAGGGAAAGGTCTAATTTAATAATGGCCTAATGTCATTTCAATTGAAAGCAGGATTTTAATTTCTAACTGATCAAAGTATTGACACTTCAGTGATGTACAGACTTTTATTTACTTTTTTTATTAAAGAGAAAGACTTGTATCATGTGTTATTGTCCTTATTTTAATTAATTAATTAATTTATTTATTTTTACTAGAGACAGGGTCCCACTCTGTCATCTACGCTGGAGTGATATAGTGGCACAATCACTGCAGCCTAGATCTCTTTGGCTGAAGCCATCCTCCAGCCCCAACCTCCTGATTAGTTAGGAATCGAGGGGCACACCTCCTTACCCAGCTATTTTTTATATTTATTGTAGAGCCAGGATCTCACTACATTGCCCAGGCTGGTCTCATCTCAGATGCCTGGCCTCAAGTGATTCTCCCATCTTGCCTCCCAAAGTTCTGAGATTATAGGTGTAAGCCACTGTGCCCAACCAACGTCCTTGAATTTTAAACTGACAAAGTCAATTACATAGGTCTTTAATTTGTTATTCATTTGTGTAATTCTCTCAGTTGAAAATGATAGCTGAACATTATTTATCTCTTAGAAGGAGGAGAAGAGAACGGAAATAAGAGTGTGGGAAAAAGAAAAACATCAAGAAAATTCTACATAATTAAATTTTAGAATTTAAACATTTAAAATTAAAGGGGACTTTCTACTATTGAATTCCAAAAATCAACCAGGCACAGTGGCTCATATCTGTAATCCCAACATTTTGGAAGGTCAAGGCAAGCAGACCACTTGAGCCCGGGAGTTTGAGACTGGCCTGAGCAACATGGTGAATCCTGTTTCTATCAAAAATACAAATATTAGCCGGGGGTGTTGATGTACCCCTGTAGTCCCAGCTACTTGAAAGGCTGAGAGGGGAGGATTGCTTGAGCTCCAAAGGTGAAGGTTGCAGTGAGCTGAGATCACATCACGGCATTCCAGCCTGGGCAACAGAGTGAGACTCTGTCTCAAATAATAATAATAATTTAAAAAACCCAAGTGGGATGCATCTTCTATAATATAAGATTCTTAATCTAGGTAGGATTTTCTGAAGAAGGCAGAATTAGCAAACAAACACAAGTATAAGTACTCTGCATTGTTCTTTGTGTGTGTACATATCTGCTGCAAGATGTAAAACACATGTCTAGAGAGAACACACACATATACACACATCAAGGCATGCAGCTTGGATAACAAAGCTTTTCTTCGAGGAAATTTTATTTAATTTTATCATAATTTCATGAATAAGCATGTTGAAAATTTGACAAAATGAACATAAGCTTTTCTTTCTTTTTTCCGTTCTAATTTGACATTTTATAAACACATGCTGAGTGCAGAGAGCCAAAGGTTGGAGTCCACTTTTGCTAGGAACAAAAGAGAGTACAGAATTGAAATCTATACTTCAGTCAAAAATGTGTTCAAAAGTTCCCCCATAGCCTCCATGAAAGTCTTAGCATCACATAAATGCTGACTGAATCTCTAAGTGCTGTCGACTTTTACCTTAAAAATAGATTTGAATTCATTTACCAAGGGCACAGAGGAAAGGAGAATGAATCAGGAGGATCTCAAAGTGAAGATGCTTAGACACAAGAGACAGAAGACATGCAGGAGGTAAAATGTAATTTCAAGAGGAAAAATCATAAGATAAGATTCGATTTTTCGGTATAATTTTTCTGAAAATGCAATTTGTAACAAGTTATATTGTCTGTAAAAGATTCCCTACTGCACTTCTAATGTGCTTTTTTAGTATCTGAAACATAAAAGCACGTCAGAATACATCATGTGCAAACCATGGCATTAAACAGATTAGAAAAACTAAATGTCATTCGGTAACATGGTTGGTTCTCGTGCGGTTAATTTAGTAGAAAGGCAGAGAATCGCTGCAGGAAATACTTTCTCTAGTTATGCACCCTGCAGCTAAAATACCTTGTATATCTTTTTTTTTAGAAGGAATAATAACTTTACTTAAGTGATAAATTTAAGGCTTATGTGGTTTTAGGATGGAACCTCAGCTAAATTATTCCTGAATTGGGTTGTGCATTGATAGACATGGATGTTAGAATAGGCAAGCCAGATTCTCTGTTCATCTGTCTCTTAGAGTCCACCTTGGTTAGAGTCACTGGATATTATCTATTCCAATGAAATTAATGCCTTGAGTAGAACTATCTTTATGTCATTGACCTCCCGCTTAGTATATCTTCCTTTTTAGCTACTTAACAGTCTTTATTAATTACATTGCTCACCATTTATGTACAATTGTAGCAAATATAAAAACAAAGTTCCTCTACGTCATCGCTTTATAAAATATGCTTTTTACTTCTGTTTTTTAAAGTATTTAATTGATGAATAAAAATTGTGTATATTCAAGGTGAACAATGCAATGCACGGTAAACTGTTTACTCCAGTCAAATTAATCAACATATCAATCACCCCCTGTGGTTGTTTGTGTGAGTTGGTTGGGGGTTGAGAACACTTAAGATCTGTCCCCTCATTAAATTTTATGCAAGCAATCCAATATTAGTAACTATAGTCACCCTGCTGTACATTGGATCCCCAGAATTTATTTATAACTAAAAGTTTATACCATTTGACTAACATCTCCTCATCCCCAACAGCCCCACCCCTGGCAACCATGAGTTTCTCTGCTTCTATTCTCAATATGCTTTTTAAAGTTCTTGGATATTACACAGCCTCATGGTTAATGCACCACACAGAGAAAAGTACTTTTCTACCTTTACTTAAAAAATAATACATTGAGACTTGACATTATCTAGCCACTGGGTCAAAAAAGTTAAATTGAGCATCATGTATTCTCCAGAGGTCTTAAAGCAAAGTCTATCACTCTTTTTAATTAGAGCTTTTCATGTGGGTTCTGACTGAAATCACCTTGGTTGCTTTCTCCAGCTCTCACCTGATTCTAATTAGTCCCCTTGGAACATTAACCCAGCTCCCCCTCCCAATCCCATCTCTGCCTCATGATTCATCTCATTAGAAAAACTGATAAGTGGGCTACTAATATCTGCTAGGTAAGATGTACAGTTGTGAGCTCTACCACTAAGCAGTTTGCTAATGATAAAGGATGGTCTTATGGCAAGCATTACAGAGTACCACTGCCTAATGCCCTTTAACTTGGGTAATTAAACACATCAACAGTAAAGATAATCTTTTCACAGTGGGGGTTAAGGAGAAACTGGAACAAAAAATATACCTTGCCCAGCAGATCTGACATCTCTATAAAGCATTTAAGTGGACTTAATGAATATCGGCGACTAAGCAATAAGTACTCTCCTGGCCTCCTGAATTCAGAAGAAAATGGACTTACAGGAAATTTTAAACTGGAGCAACATTCTGTGGGAGGCAGAATAACGGTACCCTCCCAAAGATGTCCACACCCTAATCTCTAGAACATGTGAATGTATTACCTTACACAGCCAAAAGGGACTTTGCAGATCTGATTAAGGATATAAGGGTACGGACTTTTAGATGGGAAGATTGTCTTGGATTACCTGGGTGAACCAAATGTAATCAAAATAATTTTTAAAGGCTATTGTAGGAGACACACTTTATGACAGAAAAATAGACAAAGAGATGCAAAGTTGCTGGTTTTGAAGATGGAGAATTGAGACAAAGAAATGCAGTAGTCTGTAGAAGGTAGAAAAGACAGGAAACAGATTCTCTCTTACAGCTTCTAGAGAGAATACAGCCCTGACAGTACCAGGACTTTGGCACAGTGAGACTGTGTGTTGGAGTTTCAGCGGACAGAACTGTAAGATTAAAACTTTACATTGTTTTAAGCCAGTAAGGTTTTAATAATTTGTTAGTGTAGCAATAAAAAACTAATATAGGTAAGAAATTAGGAGAAAAGTTTCTCAGGTGAGGGACCATGAGGACCTTGTTCAAGGTTGTATCTGCAGCACTCGTCGGTGATTGGTGCACAATAGAAGCTCAACAGTTATTTGTAGAGTTGATAAGTATTTATTGATATCCTCCTAAGTTTAATGTCTTCATTTAGCTACTATGATAAAAGTTTATTGATATGCTGCTTATTGATAAGAAAACAGAAGCTGCTACAGATAAATTATTCATTTAGTCTACACAGAAATTGAAAACTCAAACCAGAGTTTGTTTGACATGCTAAGTACTGTGGCCACAAAATATTCCTGATTCCCTTAACTGTCAAATAACTTCCTAAATAGGTCTCTTCAAAATTTTTTTCTAGTTATTTGTGCTCCCTGTTAATTTTTAAGAGTGATAGCTGAACCTTCTCTATCTCTTAGGAGTAGGAGAAGAGAATGCAAATAATATGAAAAAGATACTTGGAGTTCTTCAAAGTGTATACTAGATAGTAATAAACTCTTAATGAGAATTAACATCTATATGGTACTATGTACCAGCCAAGGATCTAAGATTTTTGCAGACTTTGACACATTTATTCTTCAAAATAACAATGAAAGGTAAGTTCTATGGGTAGCCTTACCTTGGATAAGGAATAAGAGGTTTAAAAACAACAACAACAACGATGAAGTAACTTGCTAGAGATTATGTTTTATAGATACCACGAGTGGGAAATAAACCCATGAAGTCTGCCACCACAGATCACACATTTCACTACCCTAAATGGCCATTTATCAAAAGGGTCCTGGACACATGGTCTCTTGCCAGGATTCTTAGCCTCTTTGCCAAAGGTTTTTTTAGAAGTCTGATGAAAACTATGAGTCATCTCCTGAAAGAAGCAAACTATGGACACGTAAATTTTTATAGAGTACATTATTTTGGTAATCAGAATCATAAGATTAGAGATAACCATATTGGAAATATTCATAGTAGAAAAGAAAATTAAGGATCTCAGATGTAGGATCACAATCAAATTAATTTTTTATTTGAATTTGATTTGATATAGATTGATGATTTATCACACAACCAATTAAGTATTTCATCTTTTTTTCTCTCATTCAATTCTTGGTCTTTGCTACAATGTCACACTAATAATTTTCCTCTGAATTTGAATCTCAAATTTTGAAAATATTTTGTATATTTAAAGATTTTATTAACAAAACAACAACACAAAACAACAACATATAAGGGCATAAAATATACGATAAATCTCAGAACATTTTTTGAGCTTCAATTCAACAGCTTATACTGGAACTGATTGTGCTATTGTCATGTTAAGGAATTCTGAAATATTATGATCTGCTGAGAATCAGTGATCCATCAGACAGGGTCTGCAGATGTTTGGATAGAATGAGATGTTATTGCAAAGGCATAGGTTTAAGCAGCATTTGACCTACATTATGATAATATCCTTGAATACCAATGTCATTTGTATGGTTGCTGGAAGGGGTCTCACCATTTGTCTGTATTCTTGCATTTAACAACCACCCATAAGAATGCCTCTTTCCTTTCATGTGTGGATGATTCAGTTGGATCCTAAGTCACAAAAAATTAAAAATCCAAATTTGCATGGTGAGTGATTTAAACTATAACACAGGAAATGATATAATGATGTAAACTATATAATAGGAAATGATGAACTAATTCTTTCTCTGTCTCCCCACCCCCTCTCATTTTACATACATGGCAATGTAGTATATAAATGTAACTCTTTAACTATAGTTTCTAGTAATATTTGATGCAAGAGAAGCCTTGGTAGAGAGTACTACTTCTATAAATAAAGATATCATTTATTCACCAAGTAGTCATCGACTTTTTATAATAAATGTGAAACAGAGAAAACATTATTAATTGCATATCTTTAATAGGGAATTTAAAAAAACGATAACTGTAAGGCATGTGTTGACAAAAAAAGGCATTTGGAAATCTGCAAAGAAGGAAAACATGTGGTTTAAGAATGCGAAACAAATAATGGAATTCTGATATACCTAAAGAAAGATTGTTACCTATCACAATATGAACATGCTGTGGTCTCTGCCATCAATATTTGTCAGTGGTCACTGTGAGCTGAACACTGGTGTGAATTATAAAACACATTTTTGTGAAGATTTGTATGATTGAAGAACTTCCATTAGCATCAAGTTGAGATTACCAGCTGTGAACATTTCACTTGTTAATAAAAAGAAGCAAGAAAATAGAAAGAGAAAGCAACTCTTCATAGACCAACACGGTGGGGACTACATTTATCCAAGAAGCTGTGTATTGTAAATCCAAAATTTACGAATCCAATTTTGAAAACAATTACATTAGAAATTCCAAGACATAATAACAAAAACTTAGGTGTATGTATTATATGCAAGAGAAACTGTGAGGAGTCTTGTGCTGTGAAGACCTTTCAATTCCTCAGTGCCCTTCTTTGCTTACTTATGAATAGAAATAATTTATATATCCCTGAAGAAACATGCTTTTACTGTGCTGTTAGTATGTGAGGAGAAAAACTGTATAGAAGCAGACTTTCTCCTACAGAGAGCTTATATATCCCTGAATTTGGTTTAATTTTTTTTCCAGAGACTTCAGAGACAACATCTATAGATGTTTGGCAGCAGAGGTCAGGGTTTAGAGTGTGTAACTCTGTGCAGAGCTTTACTAATATATGCAGACAAGATAGAAGGATTAATGCTGACTAGGGAGAGCTGATCACTCATAACTGTGAACACTAAGCAAAAAGCTATTATACTTCTAACTGAATGCATGAAATACAAGATATATGTATGTCCTCCCAGGCAATGATAAGAAAGAAATTTGAGATGTGTCTCATCACCTCTTCTTTTTTATGTTTTGTACCAAATTAAATTTAATAAGTTTTTTTTGTTTACTTGGTTTATTATATTCTTCCCTCCCTGTAGAATGGTATAATGAGTTTTGGGGAAGAGGCTTGATAAGCCTTTTGCTGAAAGATGTGCTAAGAAATCAGCTTCATAGGACAGTCTGATAGGGCCACAGGGAGTTCTTGATGAAAAGCTGTACTGGGAGGAAGTAAAAGCTTATCTAAGGTTATCCTTGGAGATTATGAGAAATTCAGAAACACAAAGTTCCTTCTGGCACCAAATAAACTGATCATCTTTGCACAAATAAGGATTTGATTTACATAGCATGTGATACAGGAGAAGCATGGCAAAAGATGAAAGACACCTTATGGAGAGCCAATTGTGTTTATTTAAATTGAAGAGGAGAGTGTCTTCAAAGAGGAGGGCAGGATACTCTCTCAAAAATATGAAAAGGACTCAGAGCGAGATTCCATGTCAAATAAATAAATAAATAAATAAATAAAATATAAAAAGGACTGATACTATCTTTCCTAATGTATTTTATTTTATTTTACTTTAAACTGAGTTTCGCTCTTGTCACCCAGGCTGGAGTGTATGGCGTGATCTTGGCTCACTACAACCTCCACTTCCAGGGTTCAACTGATGGAGAGAGATCCAAGATGGTTGAATGCTAACAGCTCGGGATTGTAGCTCCCAGTGAAAGTGCAGAGAACGAGAGGACGCCACACTTTCACAGACCAGAAGATTCCCAGTGGAGGAGCCCTATGGGTTGCCAGCGCGACTCTTGTGACCGGCACAGCAGTTTTGCCGGCACCTCAGCACAGCAGCTCTTGGTGCAGAGTAAACAGGACTGGTTCCCGTTCTGACCAACGTTTTGAGCTCCAGAATGCAGAGTCGCCTATTACAGACTCAAGAAGGAAGCCAGACAGGAGAATCCCAGGCAGAAGAGTGCCATCAGTCTTAACACCGCTGTTTTGGCTGGCATAGCGGGTTGCTCCAATTCTGGTGCTGGGAATCAATAAATTGGACATTCACTCAGAAACCTAATTAGAAAGGTGGTAATTGTAAAGATGACAGATGGATAAATTTATAACAAAGGAAGAAATCAGCCTAAAAAGGCTGAGAATACCCAAAATCAGAATGCCTCTCCCTCTACAGGGGATTACAGTTCCTCATCAGCAAAGGAACAAGGCCTGATGGAGAAGGACTGTGTTCCATTAACAGAAGTAGGCTTCAGAAGGTGGATGATAAGAAACTTCTGGGAGTTAAAAGAATTTGTTCTAACCCAATGTAAAGAAGCTAAGAACTTTGAAAAAAGGTTTGACAAAATGCTATCAAGAATAGACAATATAGAGAGGAATAGAAACAAATTAATGGAGTTAAAAAACACAACATGAGAACTTAGCAAAATATACACAAGTTTAAAGAGCTGAATTGATCAAGCAGAAGAAAGGATATCAGAGGTCGAAGACCAACTTAATGAAATAAAATGAGAAGACAAGAATAGAGAAAAAAGGATAAAAAGGAATGAGCAAAGTCTCCAAGAAACATGGGACTATGTGAAAAGAAGTAATTTACATTTGATAGGTGTACCTGAATACTATGAAGAGAATGAATCCAAGCTGGAAAATACTCTTCAGGATATTATTCAGGAAAACTTTCCCAACTTGGCAAAGCAGGACAATATTCAACCCCAGGTAATACAGAGAACAAACACCACAAAGATATTCCTCAAGAAGAGCAACCCCAAGGCACATAATCATTAGATTCACCAGGGTTGAAATGAAGGAGAAAATACTAAGGGCAGCCAGAGAGAAAGGTCAGGTTACCCACAAAGGGAAGCCTATTTTACTTACGGCAGATCTCTCAGCAGAAATCCTACAAGTCAGAAGAGAGTGGGGGCCAATATTCAACATCCTTACAGAATAGAACCTTCAGCCCAGAATTTCATAGCCAGCCAAACTAAGCTTCACAATTGAAGGAAAAATAAAATCTTTTATGAACAAGCAAGTACTCAGAGATTTCATTACCACCAGGCCTGTTTTACAAGAGCTTCTGAAAGAAGCATTACACATAGAAAGGAGCAACCAGTATTAGCCTTTCTAAAAACATACCAAGAAGTAAAGAGCATCAACATAAAGAAGAATTTACATCAACAAATGGGCAAAACAGCCAGTTAACATCAAATGGCAGTAATACTAAATTTAAATCTACTAAATCCCCCATTCAAAAGATACAGCCAAAACCCAATGGTATGTGACATCTAGACACATTTCACATGCAAGGATTCACAAAGAGTCAAAACAAAGGGATGGAGAAACATTTACCAACCAAATGGAGAGCAAAAATAAATAAATAAATAAAAAGCAGGAGTTGCAGTTCTCTCACCTGATAAAATAGATTTTAAAGCAATAAAGATATAGTGGTAAAAGGATCAATGTAACAATAAGAGCTAATGATCCTGACACCCAGATACGTAAGACCTATAAAGAGACTTAGACTCCCTAGACTCCCACAATAATAGTGGGAGACTTCAACATCAATATTAGATAGATCAACGAGACAGAAAATTGATAAGGATATCCAGGACTTGAACTCAGATCCGGAACAAGTAAACTTAATAAACATTTATAGAGCTCTCCACTTTAAATACACAAAATATACATTCTTGACATCACACCTACTCATAGGTTTAAATGAAATATTGATTGGCCATTATTAAGCACAATTATTGGCAGAAAAGATGTTTTCAATATCCATTTTTAGAATAAAGCAACATTCCCATTCTCTCTCCCTCTTTTTCTTTCTCTTTTTTCCTTTTCTTCATTACTTTTTTTCTTTTTCCTTCTCTCCTTTCTTTAAAAAAAAGAAAATGTTCAAGTGATTCTCCTGCCTCAGCCTCCCAAGTATGTGGGATTACAGGCACCCACCACAATGCACAGCTAATATTTTTTTTTTTTTAGTTGAGACGGGGCTTAACCATGTTGGTCAGACTGGTCTTGATCTCCTGACCTCAGGTGGCCCATCCACCTTGGCCTCCAAAGTGCTGGGATTACAGGCATGATCCTGACGTTTAACTGCAGCTTCCTACCATATTCGGGACAAAACCAAAAAGTCTTTTTTCTGAGGGTGACAAGGATTCACTTCTGGGTGACTTACTAAAGTTTTATGTTTTCATGTCTTCATTCTTAAGATTTCTAGATCCACAGTTGGACATTTTTGTTTCTCTCTTATCTGGATATTCCTCATTTCAATAAAACACAGCTAACTACATTATCTGGCCCACTGAGTTGTACTTCCTATTAGATTTTCAACAATGCAGGTTTCATGGACTCCTGGGTGCCACCACTTTTATCAGACAGGGAAACCTCACAGCTGCTAATCACAGACTGCTCAATAAAGAAGAATTAGAGAGTTTCATTGTAATGGAGAAAAGCCATGCTCCAAGTTAGAAGTAGATTAAGAGTAACAATTATAGGTATAAATTTAGGGAATCTCTGCTCTGTAAAATCACATTTTACGACAACCAAAATCATTGCCTAGAATCACTATCCACGTGATATTTAGATAGGCAATTTTTGTGACTCTCTATTTTTTCATCTATATAATGAAGATAGTAGTATAGAATCACTATGATTATAATCAAATCAAATAATCTATCTTTTAGCTTTGTGCCATGATAAATTCTATACCTTGTTCTGTTATCTACTGCACATAATAAACAGTCTCAAAACATACTGGCTTAATGCAATAATTTATTTTCATTCTCAGAGTTCTAAGGAATCTTTGTACTCAGCTAGAGTGTTCTTTTTTTAATTACTGGCTAGTTTATGCATCAGTCTGCTAAGAGGTCAGCTCATGCTATCAACCAGAATGCCCAGGCCTGGCATATCTCTGTAGCTTGGACTTCTCATTCCCAGGCATTTGGACTCCAGGAGGGAACATGCCAAGCTAGACCTAGACAGAAGGTACGTATTATTTTTTAAGACCTAACCTCAAAAATCCCAAAACATTGTATTTCTGCATTCTATTGGAAAACGTTGTTATTAAAGGGAGTCCATAAGTAAAGAGAGGGGTATTAGACTCTATAGCTTTGTAGGAAGAGCCAGTGCATAGAAGGAAGGAAGGCATTGATACCTTCACTTTTGAGAATATCTGTAACAAAAATATAACAATACCAACAAAGCATATTGCTGCTAATAAGAATGTTACTAATAGTTACTAACCCCTGAACCTTAGTTTCCTCATTTCCAAAAATAAGATTTTAGGCTGAGCATAGTGATTCACATCTGTGAACCCAGTGCTTTGGGAGCCAAGGCAGGAGGATGACTTGAGGCCAGGAGTTCAAGACTTGGGAAACATAACAAGTCACTGTCTCTACAGAAAAAAGTTAATAAATTAGCTGGGCATGGTGTCATGCACTTGTAGCCCTAGCTACTCAAGTGATTGAGGCATGAGGATCATGTGGACCCAGAAATTAGAGATTACAGTGAGTTATGACTGCATCACTGAACTCTAGCTTACATGACAGAGACAGAGCCCATCTCTAAAATTAAAAAAAAATGCCATTAGATTCAGCAGTCTCACTACCGGGTATCTACCCAGAGAAAAATAAATTATTTTACAAAACTAAAAACTGCACAGCTACATGAAAACTGAACAACCTGCTCCTGAATGACTATTAGATGAATAATGAAATGAAGATGGAAATAAAGATGTTCTTCAAAACCAATGAGAATGAATACACAACATACCAGAATCTCTGGAACACATTTGAAACAGTGTCTAGAGGAAAATTTATAGCAATAAATGTCCACATGAGAAGCAAGGAAAGATCTAAAATCTAAACCCTAAAGTCACAAGTAAAAGAATTAGAGAAGCAAGATCAAACAAATATAAAAGCTAGCGAAAGACAAGAAATAACTAAGATGAGAAAAGAGCTGAAGGAGATAGAGACACACACAAAAAAAACCTTCAAAAATCATTAAATCCAGGAGCTGTGTTTTTTGAAAAGACCAACAAAATAGATAGACCACTAGCCAGACTAATAAAAAAGAAAACAGAAAATAATCAAATAGATACAATAAAAAATGATAAAGGGAATATCACCACCAATTCCCAGAAATGCAACCTACCATCAGAGATTACTACAAAGCCCTCCTTGCACATAAACCAGTACATCTAGAAGAAATTGATAAATTCCTGGATACTTATACCCTCCCAAAACTAAACCAGGAATAGGTAGAATCCCTGAATAAACCAATAACAAGGTCTGAAGTTGAGAAATCAATTAATAGGCTAACAACCAAAAAAAAAGTACAGGACCAGATGGGTTCACAGCAGAATTCTACCAAACATACAAAGAGAAGCTGGTACCATTCCTTTTGAAACTATTCCAAACAATACAAAAAGAGGTAATCCTCCCTAACTCATATTATGAGACCAACATCATCCTGATACCAAAACCTGGCAGAGACTCAACAGAAAAGAAAACTTCAGGCCAATATCCATGATGGACATTGATGTGAAAATCTTCAATAAAATACTGGTAAACTGAATCCAACAGCACATCAAAAAGCTTATCCATTGCAATCTAGTAGCCTTCATTCCTGGGATGCAAGGCTCCTTTTAACATACACAAATCTGTAAATGTAATCCATCACATAGACAGAACCAAAGACAAAAACCTCATGATTATCTCAATAGATGCAGAGAAGGCTTTTGACAAAATTCAACAGCCTTTTATGATAAAAACTCTCAATAAACTAGGTATTGATTGAACATATCTCAAAATAATAAAAGCTATTTATGACAAACCCACAGCCAATATCATACTGAATGGGCAAAACCTGGAAGCATTCTCTTTGAAAAGTGGCACAAGGCAAGGGTGCTCTCTCTCACCACTTCTATTCAATATAATATTGAAAGTTCTGGATAGAGCAATCAGGCAAGAAAATAAAATAAGGGGTATTCAATTAGGAAAAGAGGAAGTCAAAATGTCTTTATTTGCAGACTACATGATTGTATATTTAGAAGACCCCATTGTCTGAGTCCAAAATCTTCTTAAGCTGATAAACAACTTCAGCAAAGTGTCAGGATACAAAATCAATGTTCAGAATTCCCGAGCATTCCCATATGCCAACAACAGACAGAGAGACAAATCATGAGCCAATTCCCATTCAAAATTGTTACAAAGAGAATAAAATACCTGAGAACACAACAAGGGATGTGAAGGACCTCTTCAAGGAGAACTATGAACCACTGCTCAAGGAAATAAGAGGACACAAACAGTTGGATAAACATTCCATGCTCAGGGTTAGGAAGAATCAGTGTCATGAAAATGGCCAAACTGCTCAAAGTAATTTAGGAATGGGGATTCAATGCTATCCCCATCAAGCTACCCTTGACCTTCTTCACAGAACTGAAGAAAACCACTTTAAACTTCGTATGGAACCAAAAAAGAGCCCACATAATCACGACAATCCTAAGAAAACAAATAAATAAATAAATACCTAAACAAACAAATCTGGGAGCATCACACTACTTGACTTCAAACTATATTACAAGGCTACAATAATCAAAACAGCATGGTACCATTACCAAAAACAGAGATACAGACCAAATGAACAGAATAGAGATCTCAGAAGTAACGCCACACATCCACAACTATCTGATCTTTAAAAAACCTGACAAAAACAAGCATTGGTGAAAGGATAACCTATTTAATAAATGGTGTTGGGAAAACTGGCTGACCATATGCAGAAAGCTGAAACTCGACCCCTTTCTTATATCTTATACAAAAATTAACCCCTGATGGTTTAAAGATTTAAACATAAGACCTAACACTATAAAACACCTAGAGGAAAACCTAGACAATACCATTCAGGACATAGGCATAAGCAAGGACTTCATGACTAAAACACCAAAAGCAATGGCAACAAAAGCCAAAATAGTCAAATGAGATTTAATTAAATATAAGAGCTTCTGCACAGCAAAAGAAACAAGCATTAGAGGGAAACAGCAACCAACAGAATGGGAAATTTTTTTTGCAAGCTATCCATCTGACAAAGGGCTAATATCCAGAATTTACAAAGAACTTAAACAAATTTACAATTAAAAAATCCCATAAAATGTGGGTGAAGAATATGAGCAGATACTTTTCAAGAGAAGACATTCATGCAGCCAACAAACATATGAAAGAATGCTCACCATCACTGTCATTAGAGAAATGCAAGTCAAAACCACATTGAGATGCCATCTCATGCCAGTTAGAATGGTGAGCATTAAAAAATCAGTAGACAGTAGATGTTAGAGAGGATGTGGAGAAATAGGAATGCTTTTACACTTTTGGTGTGAGTGTAAAATAATTCAACCATTGTGGAAGACAGTGTGGTGATTCCTCAGGGATCTAGAAATAGAAATACCATTTGACCCAGCAATCCCATTACTGAGTATATATCCAATGGTTCATAAATCATTTTACTATAAAGACACATGTATACATATGTTCATTGTGGCACTGTTTACAATAGCAAAGACTTGGAACGAACCCAAATGCTCATCAATATTAGACTGGATAAACAAAATGTTGCATATATGCACCATGGAATACTATGCAGCCATAAAAAAAGGATGAGTTCATGTCCTTTCCAGGGACATGGATGAAGCCGGAAACCATCATTCTCAGCAAATTGACACAAGAACAGAAAACCAGATACCGCACATTCTCATTCATAAGTGTATGTTGAACAATGAGAATACATGAACACAGGGAGGGGACCATCACACACAGGGGCCTGTTTGGGGGGTGTGTGGCTAGGGAAGGGATAGCAGGACATGGCGGGATTGGGGAGGGATAACATTTGGAGAAATACCTACTGTAGATATGGAGAGGATGGATGCAGCAAATCACCATGTCATGTGTATACCTATGTAACAAACCTGCACGATCTGCACATGTACCCCAGAACTTAAAGTATAATAAAAAAAAAAATGGAGACTTGCTCATGCATAGTAACACAATTCACAATTGTAAAAGTGTGGAAACCAATCCAAATGCCCATTAATCAACAAGTGGATAAAAAAAAACTCTGGTATATATATAAAATGGAATACTACTCAGCCACAAAAAGAATGAATTAATGGCATTCACAGCAGCCTTGATAGGATTGAAGACTATTATTCTAAATGACGTAACTCAGGATGAAAAACCAAATATTATATATTCTCACTTACAGATGGGAGTTAAGCTATGAGGATGAAAAGGCGTAAGAATGACACAATAGGCCGGGTGCGGTGGCTCAAGCCTGTAATCCCAGCACTTTGGGAGGCCGAGGCGGGTGGATCACGAGGTCAACAGATGGAGACCATCCTGGTCAACATAGTGAAACCCCGTCTCTACTAAAGATACAAAAAATTGGCTGGGCCCGGTGGCGCGTGCCTGTAATCCCAGCTACTCGGGAGGCTGAGGCAGGAGAATTGCCTGAATCCAGGAGGCGGAGGTTGCCGTGAGCCGAGATCGCGCCATTGCACTCCAGCCTGGGTAACAAGAGCGAAACTCCGTCTCAAAAAAAAAAAAAAAAAGAATGACACCATAAACTTTGGGGACTCAGGAGGAAAGGGTGGGAAGAGGGTGAGCGGTAAAAGGCTACAAATTGGGTTCAGTGTATACTGCTTGGCAGATGGGTGTACCAAAATCTCACAAATCATGCTAAAGGACTTCCTCATGTAACCAAACACCACCCGTTCCTCAAAAACCTATGGAATTAAAATATTAAAATAATTAAAACAAATAAATTGATATTTGAATAAGATCCTTTACGTAAAGTGCTTGAGACCTTCCCTGGAATATAATGCCAGAGTTCTGTAAATAGTATTGGTTATTTTAAAGAATATTTTTACTTGAATAACTTTTTACCTTTGCTAGTAATCCCCAATCATACATAACTAAGAAGAGACAATTTTATAAATAACTTTTGTCTTTGATAGAACTTTCTATTTCCTCAATGAATATTTACCACTACAACTTAGAAAATTTGAATATTTACCACTAGGATTTAGAAATTCCTTACTGAATATCTACCATTAGGATACATCAATCTCAACTTGAATGTGACAAACCATACAATACATTTTAGATGTAATAATAAGCTGACTTAAATTTATTTATGACATAGGAAACACATCATATGTGTTTATAACTTTGGAAGCAAAAACATTAAAAATTATGATTTGATAATATTAAAGAAAAAAACCCACATCTCATTTTTAAATACATAAAATTGGTGTACCGTATTAGAGGATGAAATCATGAAAAACATATGCCTATCTAACTGTGACATTTCTCAGCAATTATGCTTAGACTCAATATTTTTTATTGTTTACATTTTAAAATGCTTCATAAACGAGCCACGAGTGTGCCAGATCTGATATTCATAGATTCTAGGGAAGTAATAACTATTTTATTTCTCTTCCTCTACAGTGTGTTTGTTTTGATAAAAACTTCTACCTTGATAAAAACTGTCCTCCTATGTAGATTCTCACTGTACTATACACTGATACAATGTCCATGTGATATAACCCACCACCACCACCACAAGAAGTAGAATAGAAAATGGGTTACTGAGGTGACATTGTTGCAGACTCTCTTTGAAGAACTGTGCAGAGTGCATCAATAAGTAGGAGAGAAAGGCAGCCCTATTACTTCTGGCCATTTAGGGCAGAGGCAACCTTTAACCAGTGTAATAGGCTTTTAGTTTGATTAATACTCTAATTTTGCAGCAAAGAAGTTACAAATTGAAAATCTCTATTAGGTCATCTGACTTGGCACTTCCACATTACAATATTTATTATGACATATAATTATCATCTGTAAGAGGAAAGGTAGAAAATTTGACCTCTGCCATCCGCCATGACATGTCCCAATCTTCCATGGTTGGTAAAGCCATCACTAAAAGTCCTTCTATATTTCTTACTCCTCTTTTCCCCATGTTCTATGTTAATTTCTCATAATTTTTTATTCAGAAACTTGAATGAGTCTTAATTGAAGGCAACATTAGTCTGTTTGGCAGCTTTCTGCAACTGACCCACTTATTAGCCATAATAATAATGCTTCTCCTTCAGATTCTGCATTCTCCTGGTCTAGTTTTCATGTTATGACAATTTACTTCTCTCAATCCAAACATGTGATTTTAGTCTGGTCCTTTCTATCTTACACCAGGACACCTGTAACAACACTTAAACAATCTTTCTTTTTTAAAATCTTTGTCTCCTTGAGTCTCTTTACACTGACACCGGGATCAAGCGTATAAAATACAGAGAACAATCTAAAGAAATATGAGGGGGTCATCTTTGACTCATTTTCCATCTCTTTTTGTACATATACAGCTCTTAGCTTTTGCATGTGGTTTATATCTTCCTGAAAAGCATTTCTAATTCATGGCTGACTCCTTGTCATCCTCCTGATATCAGGTGAAATGTGATTTCCTTAGGGTCAGTCTGTCTATAGCTGGGTGCATTCTTGTAACATCACCTTGATTTATCCTACATAGTATCATAATGTCAGTGAGTCATTATGTTGACTTGTGCATTATTATTTACTGTTTCAGCCTTCAACTAGAATTTGTGCTTTAAAGTAGTGATATCTTTTCTGTTTTTTGTTTTATTTTGTTTTCACCAGTGCCTAGGGCTGTGCTAGATACAACTCAGGATGTATGCAATGAATTTAGGAATGAATAGATGAAACAATGTAGTTTGAGATAGCAACACCTGAAAATAGATTCATCTTTCACTCATTTGGAGCAGCTTGGAAATGAATACTGATTCTCACATTGGCTATGGCCCAAGAGGATATGATGACCACATACTGCATGTTGACTTCGGCGTCTTAAGCTCCACCAAACTTTTCAATGAGACCTATAATCTATTCCCAAATAAAACAGAATAAAATGAAAACCAAAACCATGTTTCTGTATTACTGCTTTTCAGGTATGGTTATTGTGTTTTTGTGTTTTTTGTTTTGAGAGAAAGTCTTGCTCTGTAGTCCAGGCTGGAGGGCAGTGGTGCGATCTCGGCTCACTGCAACCTCTGTCTCCTGAGCTCAAATAATTCTACTGCCCCAGCCTCCCATGTTGCTGGGACTATAGGCATGCACCACCATGCCTGACTAATATTTTGTTTTTTGTTTTTTGTTTTTTTTTTGTGTCGGAGTCTTGCTCTGTTGTCTGCTCTGTTGTGCAGTAGCGCTATCCAGGCTCACTTCAGCCACTGCCTCCTGGGTTCAAGTGATTCCCCTGCCTCAGCCTCTGGAGTAGCTGGGATTACAGGTGCCACCACACCAGCTAATTTTTGGTATTTTTAGTAGAGACGGGGTTTCACCATCTTGGTCAGGCTGGTCTTGACCTCATGATCTGTTTGCTTGGCCCCCCAAAGTGCTGGGATTACAGGCATAAGCCACCACTCCTGGGCAATTTCTATGTTTTTAAATGGTTAATTTAAAAAAAAAACATTTGACAGGGTGATGGAGGTTTCAGTAAGCCAAGATCGTGCCATTGCACTCCAGTCTAGGCAACAGAGTGAGACTCTGTCTCAGATACTTAATTAATTAATTAATCATTTTAAAAAATACAAAAAAAATTTCTATTACTTGCAAATAAGAATTAATGGGAAAAAGTGCACAGTATACCATGTGATTCAAGAAAACCACTCTGCGATAGAGAACATGAGAAAGTGCCAACAACCAAATCAAGGTTTGAATTCCAGTTCTGCCATTTCTTAAAGAGCCACCTCTCAAGTGCCTGCACCTGGAAGGCTTCAGTCAGCAGCTCACTTCTCCAGGACACTTTTAGGAAAGGGATTTTTGCTAGTGTCTCTTCTTGCTTTCAATAATCCCAGTCCCAACTGGAGTAGCTAAAAGCTGGCAGGCACCCAAGTGCTACTGACAAGTGTGTCAGCTTCCCCCCAAGCTGGGATCAGGCTGTGGAAACCACTGTTAATGTGTTCTCTGCCAAAGACGAGGGTGGGGGTGCTCACACCAGCCCTGTTCAGAGGGGCCGGCTTAGGCTCTTGCATCCTCATTCAGATTTGTTCTTCCCATACCCACTGCTGTATGGTCTGGAGGCCACCACCTTGTGCCAGTGCTCTCTGGACTGCCTCCCATGGCATAGAGGCAGGGCTGGTGCTCACCCCACAGGGCAACCCAGCAGCACTTCCTTTTCGCTCCCAACCCTGGCAGCAGGCAAGGGCTTTGCCTGACAACACCAAGTGTTAGGTAAGTATTCTGCAATTGTTACTTAGGAAGCATGGAGAGGACAGGAGTGCCCCGTGGACCCCAGACTCTTGTTTGTGCTAATGTATTATAAAGCCTTTGTTGCAATTGCTTGTGGTGTTTTAGTCATAAAGTCTTTGCTCATGCCTATGTCCTGAATGGAATTGCCTAGGTTTTCTTCCAGAGTTTTTTTGGTTTGGGTTCTACTAATTAAACTAAAGAGCTTCAGCAAAAGAAACTTGCATGAGAGTGAACAGGCAACCTACAAAATGGGACAAAGTTCTAATATCCAGAACCTTAAATAAATTCACAAGAAAAAAAAACCTCATCAAAAAGTGGGCAAAGGATATGATCAAACACTTCTCGAAAGAAGACATTGATGTGACCAAAAAACATATGGAAAATACTCATCATTAATGATCATTAGAGAAATGCAAATCAGAACCACAGTGAGATACCATCTCATGTCAGTCAGAATGGCGATTATTAAAAGACAAGAAACAGTAGATGCTGGCAAGACTGTGGAGACATAGGAATGATTTCACAATATTGGTGGGAGTGTAAATTAGTTCAACCATTGTGGAAGAGAGTGTGGCGATTCTTCCAGGATCGAGAACCAGAAATGCCATTTGACTCAGCACTCCCATTACTGGGTATATGCCCAGAGGATTATAAATCATTCTACTATGTAAGGTCACTTGCACACACATGTTTGTTGCAGCACTATTTACAACAGCAAAGATTTGGAACCAACACAAATGCCCATTAATGATAGACTGGATAAAGAAAATGTGGCACCTATACACCATGCCCTTGGAAGGTATTCAATTAACATTGATTATCTTCCTCTTTCCCTCAATTCCTTATGTTATTAGTTGAATTGTGTCCCCAGACTCACAAAAATATGTTGAAATCTTAACACTCAGCATCTCAGAATGTGACCATTTTTTTAGGAAATAGGACTGTTACAGATAAAATTGTTATGACGAGGGCATGTTGAAGTAGGAAGGGCAGTTAATCCATATGACAGCGTCTTTTTAAGAAGAAACATGAAGACATACAGAAAGAGAATGCCTGTGACAGTGGAGGCAAAGAATGGAGTTTTAGCCAAGCATGGTGGTTCACTTCTATAATTCTAGCATTTTGGGAGATTGAGGCAGGGAGAATAGCTTGAGCTTGAAAGTTTGAGATAAGCCTGAGAAATACAGCAAGATCCCATCTCTAAAAAAAAAATCTCTGTTAATGGTGGGGTGTGACTGTAGTCCCAGCTACTCAGGAGGCTGAGGCCAGAAAATGGCTTGAGCCCAGGAGATTGAGGTTGCAGTGAGTTATGATTGTGCCACTGCATTCTAGCCTGGGTGAAAGAGCAAGACCTTGTCTCAAAAATAAAAAAGTGAAAAAATATTGCGGTTATGCCACCACATGCTGAGGAATGCCAAAGATTGCAGGTGATAGCAGAAGCTAAGAGAAAAGCATGGAACAGATATTTCCTGCAGTCTGACCCTAGAGAGCATGGCCCTGCTCACACCTTGCTTCTGGACTTCTAGACGTCAGAGATGTAAGATAATAAATTTTGGTTGCTTTATGCCACCGAGTTTGTTATACTTTGATACAGAAAACTAATACACCCAGGAAGGCAGATGCTGGAATATGTTCTCAGGTAGTAGTATCTCTTAATCTCTCAATTTTATACCATTAATCTTTATCACATGTTTTATCACCTCAAAAATTCCTATTTCTTAGTATTTGTGACTTCTGATACTAGACAGTTATACACCTTAGTTGTTTTTTTATTTGTTTGGTATTTTTGAGATAGAGTCTTGCTCTGTCACCTGGGCTGGAGTGCAGTGGCTCAATCTTGGTTCACTGCAACCTCTGCCTCCTGGGTTCAAACAATTCTCCTGCTTCAGCCTCCCAAGTAGCTGGGATTACAGGTGTACGCCACTGTGCTTGGCTAATTTTTTGTATTTTTAGTATAGTCAGTGTTTCACCATAAGGCCAGCCTGATCTTCAACTCCTAGCCTTAGATGATCCACCCATTTCGACCTCCCAGAGTTCTGGGATTACAGGTGTGAGCCACCGTACCCAGTCACCTTAGTTGTTTTTTGTAGCACATATTTAATTGCTGTAATATCTCATCATAAATCAATTTCTAAAGTCCTCAAAACATTTCTAAAGCTAATCTTGCTGTGATTTCCTATGGCAAGAAAGTGGTAATTAACTGCCTTCAATAGAAAAATGTCAGCAAGCTTCAATCTCTGATGTATTTATACAGATATGACTATCTCCCTGCTATTTACATCTGAAGGTATATTTTTAAAAGATGCATATATATATTTATTACTAGTTTGAGGTGTATTTGATATGTTCTTCATAGGCTGTAATCCCTGCATAGTGAGTGTGATTTGCAATGCATTTATCTTCACAGGGAACCAAGTTTTTCTTCCAGTTACTACTCTTTTGATTCCTTACTTTTGACTCTCAAAGCAGTTTAAGGAGGTAGTTGAAGATCTTTCTTCACAGTTCCTGCACAATCCCTTAGTTGACTTTCATTTGCAACCATTTGGTGTCACTTAGAAATTTCCATAAGATGATGTTTTATTGTTCTTCCACTGGAAAAGTCATATTCATATTTTGGACTGATTTATCCCAGACTGCAGGCCAGCATTCCCTGAAAGGGAGTTATCATCCCCTTTTGACAATGTGGCATGTCTATCAAACGGTCTCTGAAAATACCAGTCTGCAACAAATGATTCAAGCGCCAGGCACTATGCTAGGGCCCAGCATCCTATGTGAAGAAAGACATGGACCTTCCTGGATAGAGATTCACTGTTTATTTAGGAAAGAAGGCAATGAATGCAAAATTGATAGCATGCAAAATTTTATGACTCAAATGTTTATAGTTAAAACAAAACCAAGCTTTAACCCCGCTTTGCTTGGTCAGGGAAGATTTATCTGAAAAAAAATGATGTTTATGCTGAGTGCTCAGGGTAAATAGGTGTTAATCATGTAATGGAATTCTCATAACTTTGCAGTATATATATGTATCTATCTTTCATTTTTGTTTTCAGATGAGAAGAGATAGAGACATGATATAAATTTTGTCATAGAGTGGCAGAACTGGGACTCCTAAGAGTCCTGTCACTCTAAAGTCTGTGAACTTGACCACCACACCATACCCATATGCTTCCTGCTACCTGGAGTGCCTTGTCTTCAGTTTTACTAAAAGATCATCTCAAATGGCATAATTAGCAAAACCTTCTCTGATCATGAAGTTGCTCACATTCTGTAACCTAATCCTCCTCCTATAAAACTCATAGCTTTAAAATATATTAATATTATTATTAATTGATAAAACATAATTGTGTACAGATATGGGTTCAAATGTGGTGTTTTGATATGCATATATAATGTAGAATGATGAAAGCATTAATTAACATAATTAGCATAACCATCACCTCACTCACCTATGATATTTTTATGGTGAGACATTTGAAACTTACTCAGTTATTTTAAAACATAGCATACATTATCATTGAGTACAGTCACGCTGCTGTGCAATAGATCTCAAAACTGATTCTTCTCATCTCTCTGAAACTTTCTGCCTTTTGATCAACCACTTCCAATTCCCTCTTTCTTTATCTCCCACTCCAGCCTCTGGTAACCCTCATTCTACTCTCCACTTCTATGAGTTCAACTTCTTTAGATTTCACATATAACTGAGATCAAGTGGTATTGGTCTTTCTTCTTGTAGCTTATTTCACATAGCCTAATGTCCTCCAAGCCCATCCATTTGTATATGTGTCTATGTGTGCCTGTGTGTGTCTTACAAAAGAGATACAAATTATGAATACATACATATGTAAAAGCAAATTTATTCTGTATTCCTTTTTATTCTTCTAACTAAATCTGTATGCTTCTACTATTAGAAACAGAGAGAGAGCTCTTAGAAACTGGCAGGAAGGAAGGAAGGAGGGAGGGAGGAAAGGAAGAAAGGGAGGGAGGAAGGAAGGAAGGAAGGAAGGAAGGAAGGAAGGAAGGAAGGAAGGG
>CM052654.1:26307121-26331870 GCA_028533165.1 Leontopithecus rosalia | reverse complement strand
AGGGAGGGAGGGAGGGAGGGAGGGAGGGAGGGAAGGAGGGAGGGAGGGAGGGAGGGAAGGAAGCAGGAAGGAGAGGGATCAATTTCAAATAAGATTGAAATGAACTGATGCTTGTATCACCCAGAGTGCCTAATAGCCATGTCTGTATGTAACAGCTGACTTGAAAGTCACTTGTAGATTATTAAGTTTCAAACTCAGTAGCTAAACATTGGTTTAGCTAACCCAACCAGGTGAGGAATATCTGACTTTACAATTTTTGGAGGTATTTTTTCTCAGACTTTCTTTCTAAAATATGAATAATGAGACAGTACTAAAAATTTTAATGTAGATTTTATGGTTGGAAGGTACTTATTACTGAGAACAAAACAAAGCAAAAATCTTCTCTCTAGATTTAGTATCTTTTTTCCAATGAAATCTCATTTAACCATCAAACCCCAATTAATTCTCAAAATTATTCATTTAAGTTACAAATATCTCACCTGAAGAACTTTCCATGTCAAATACAGGGAGAAGGAATCCTACTTGAAAAAATAACGCATATGATCAATAATATTAAAAAAAAATCAGAAGTCTGGGGCAGCAATATCTGACTGTATAGAACTAAGTTAATAATTTTTTAAATACCCAATACTACCCTATCCCAGTAACATAATACTTGCTGATAATAGAAGCATCAGTTCACTCTTGTATTCAGTAAAAAGCGTGTATTAACCATAGCAATGCCTGCAAGACATGTTACATATTGCCCTTCAGAGATATGGAGAGAAATATGGGGATGAGGTCTCTTAAAACAAACAGCAATTTATTTTATGACGCTTTTTCCCATATGGAAGACTACGATTTGAATCTCTCAAGAGTATTTTCCCCAACAATTCTGACACCATGCAGAAAGTGAACAAATGTTTCCCTAGGATGTCTTTGCTAAGGCAAATGTTTTTCTGATTTTATGAAGTGCTGTTTTTCTATTCTTCGTGAGTTGCATGAAGAGATTTAGCAAAAATATATTCCAGCAAGGTCCTGCATTGTCTATTTTCTCCTGATCCTAGACATTATGTGCTTCTCCTCCCCTTTCTCATTTGATTCCTGCTTGAGGTTCTCCTTTCTCAGCCTACAACATATAAAACCTTGTCATTTCATGGGCTCATGTCTTACTCCATTTTTGTTGCTATAAAGGAGAACTTGAGAGTGGGCAATTTATAAACAAAAGAGGTTTATTTGGCTCCAGACTTTACAAGAAGCATGGCATCAGCAACTGCCTCTAGTGAGGGCCTCAGAAAGCTTTCACTTGTGGTGTAAGGAGAAAGGCATTACATGGCCAGAGGAAGGAAGAATAAGAAAGAAGAAGGAGATGCTAGGATCTTTTAAACAATCAGCCCAAACGAGAACCAATAAGTGAGAACTCACTCATTACTGGAAGCATGGTGTCAAGCCATTCATGAGGGATCCACCCCCATGACCCAAACATCTCCTGTAATGTCCCAAGTCCAATACTGGGGATCAATTTTCAATAAATTATAGAAACTATCACAGATATTGAGAAATATATTTCCTCAAAATTGCTGGTTCTATCTATGCAAGATGTTTATTATGTCCCCTTTGTATTAATGTATTATTATTCATGTCTCTCCCTCTCTCTCCTCCCTCTCTCCCTCCCCATAAATATGTGTGTCTCTCTCTCTCTCTCTCTCTCTCTCTATATATATATATATATATATATATATATATATATATATATACAGACACACACATACACACACACATATATGTATATATATATATATTTTTGGGGGGTGGGTAGACAGTGTCTTACTCTATTACCCAGGTTGGAGTGTGGTGGCACAATCATAACTCACTGCAGCTTCTAAATCCTGAGCTCAAGTGAGTCTCCCACTTCAGCCTCCTAAGTAGCTGGAACTACAAATGTGCCATTGTGCCTATTTTTTTATTTTTTGTAAAGATAGAGTCTTGCTATATTGCCCAGGCTAATCTTGAACTGCTGGTCTCAAGCGATCCTCTTGCCTTAACCTCCCAAAGTGCTGAAATTAACACGCATGGGCCCCTGTGCCTGACTACTCTATATTTTTATCACTAGTGCTGTTTGTTTCATTCATATGATTATAATTGTCTGCCTTATTTGTTTTGTTTTGTTTTCTCTAACAATAGTGTAAGGGCAGGGGTGTTACCTTGCCCTTGTGTCATGCTCTGTTAACAGAACAGTACTGAACACTTAATTTCCATGAGTTGAGTAACTAAAGACAATTCCTGGCTGGTCACAGTGGCTCATACCCATAATCCCAGCACTTTGGGAGTCTGGGGCGGGCAGATCACTCGAGGTCAGGAGCTCAAGACCAGCCTGGCCAACATGGTGAAACCCCATGTCTACTAAAAATACAAAAATTGGCTGAGCTTGGTGGCACATGCCTGTGATCCTAGCTACTCGGGAGGCTGAGGCGGTAGAATCGTTTGAACCAGGGAGGCAGAGGTTGCAGTGAGCTGAGATCACACCACTGAACTCCAATCTGCGTGACAGAGTGAGACTCCAACTCAGAAAGAAAAAGAAAAGAAATTTATCTAACACACATATTTTCTCTGTAAGGCACATCTCAGCTTTCATGTATGAATACTAAATACTAGACAGCACTTCAGCATTATACTTGGGGGCCATTTTAAACAGGTAAATTGCAAAAAAAAAAAAAAAACCCACAAAATTTGAAAACTATGGCCCTAAATGTACTGTGAAAAAAACATTTGTTTACACTTTGGTAGTGGAAACAATAAGGCAGAGCGTCTCCTTGTTCAATCTCAGCTGTGAATATGTGCATTAGGCAACATTTTTTCCCACTCTGTGCATGTTTGTGAGTGACCACAAAAGTGTCACTAATGCGTAGTGTGCAGACAAATGGAATTCATAAATAATAAGCATGATCTGTAACTTATCTGAGGTCACAGGTTATAAATTATGCTATTTAGAATTTGATTCTGAAATTCAGTGGTCTGCATCAAACATGCACAAAATGTATACTAAAATAAAACTCTGGCAAAGATAGAGTCATCATATTATTTTTATTTCCCTAAAGAGCATGCTGGTGTGTGTGTGTGTGTGTGTGTGTGTGTGTGTGTGTGTTCCTGAGTTTACATGTTACATTTTGATAATGAGATATGTGACCAATTTTTTTATTCTGTCAATTACAAAAAGTAATTGGAGAATTTTATTCTGGTCTCTTTTAGTTATATTTTGTTTATTTAATTTACATAGTTATAATTCTGTGTTAGTGTATGAACAAGTGTTAAGCCTCACTTCTGCCCTCTAAATGTCTGCTGAAGTCAACTAACAATAGACAAATTAACAGAAAAGGCATATACACTTATTAACACACATGTAGACACAGGAGTCCTGTAACAGTGATACTCAAAATACCCATCCAATATAGTTTGGGCTTAAATGCACTATTTATGAGGGAAAGAAAAAATGGGGGATATTGGCAATTTTGAGGAGCAGTAGGTTATTTTCAGAGAAATTAAATGAGCTCAAAGACCAGGCAATGGTTTTTAAACGATTCTCTGTGGAAGCTGAATGGAAGAAGTAGTGGGATGATGAGGGGCATAACTGTGTTGCAAACAAAGGCTGTCTTATTATGCAGATAAAATCTCTTAAGATAATCTCTCATAGCTGCACTCAAGAGAATAAATCAAAAGTCTGTCTGGGCATGGTCACAGGTTTCTTTTTTTTCTCAGGTACTAAATCTTTACTGTTTATTTGATGAGATTCCTAGGGAGGAGGTCTTGAGAAAATTGCATTTCTTTTGGAAAGAAGTTTCCTCAATCATTTAAGGGAATTCCAAAGAGAACTGGGGGTAGTGAGACTAGAGCAAATTGGAGAATATTTGGTTTTGAGGCAGATTCTAAGGTCTTTTATTTTTTTTCTTTTACAATTCAAAGTGTTCAGCATGCCAACAAATCACACTCTGGGGTATAATTTACTGAGCCTCAACATTATGATCTGATTGTATACCCTACATACAAAATAAAATAATATAGGAAATTACTCAGAAAGTTGATGCAAGTCAAATTAAGAAAATAACACGAACTTCTTTTTAGGATATATATATATATATATATATATATATATATATATATATATGCATATATATGCAGTATCTAGGAAGACATAGATAGTGGTATAAATAAGGACAATTTATTGCTATATACTTGTATTTATATCAAGATAGATAGATGACAGATAGATAGATAGTTAGATCTTTACATACACTTAAAATATATGCCTGCAGCCGGGTGTGGTAGCTCACGCCTGTAATCCCAGCATTTTGGGAGGCTGAGGCAGGAGGATCACAAGTCAAGAGATTGAGACCATGGTGAAACCCCATCTCTACTAAAAACTACAAAAGTTAGCGGGGTGTGGTGGCTCCCGCACCTGTGGTCCCAGCTACCTGTGGACCCAGGCTCCTGCACCTGTGGTCCCTGAGGCTGGAAAATTGCTTGAATAAGGAGGCAGAGGTTGCACTGAGCCACGATTGTGCCACTGCACTCCAACCTGGTGCCTGGCTCCTGGCGACAGAGCAAGACTCTGTCTCAAAAAAATAAAATAAAATAAAATAAAATAAAATAAATATATATATATGCATGCCTGAAAAATGATGACAAGGTACTGATATGGTTTGGATGTTTTTCTCTTCCAAATCTTTTCTTGAAATATGATTCCCAAAGTTAAAGTTGGAGCCTTAGTGGGATGTGATTTGATCATGGAGCAAATCCCTCATGGATGGTTGGTACCATCCCCTTGGTAATAAGTGAGTTCTTGCTCACTTAGCTCACATGAGGTCTGGTTGTTTAAAAGTCTGGGACATCCCCTTACTCTCTCTTTCTGACCATGTGATGTGCTGGATCCCTGTCACCTTCTTCTATGAATAAGGGCTCCCTGAAACCCTCACCAGAAGCTAATCAGATGCTAGCACCATGCTTCCTGTACAGCCTGAAGAACTGTGAATGAATTAAATCTCTTTTCTTCATTAATTCCCCAGTCTCAGGTATTTATAGCAATGTAAGAAGAGCCTAACACAGATACAAATTATATATTTTGTTTTTTGAATTGTTACCCACAATATATCCTAAAAAATTCTCTCTATGCCAATAAAAAATTTGTATCTACACCCTCATTTTGATGTATAAAAATATATTTTCCAGGGCATAAAACAGATTTTATGGTAAACTAAATCAAATTATCATTTTAAATTTTAAGTTTATTTGATTACTAATGAGGTTAAATAACTTTTATTTCTTCATTTAATTTATTCTTTTATGAAATGCCTATTGATGTCTTTACACATACAGAGTGCTTGTTACACATACAGAGTGCTAATTTGCCAGCCTTTTTCTTAAATTATATTGTCAGGTTAGTTGAGGTATAATTACAATAGTAAAATTTACTCTCTTTGGCTTACTGTTCTATGAGTTTTGACAAACTCTTTCAGTAGTATAACAATCACCATAATAAAAATAGAGAGAATACTTTCATCATTTCAAATGATCCCCCATGCTCCTTTTAAAATTGACACCTCCTTCCATGTTTAGTCCATGCAAACATAAAATTTTTTGTTGTCCATACAGATTAGTGCTTACAAGAAAGTCATCTAAATTAAATCAGACAGTGAAGATTGTCTTTATAGTCTGCCTTCTTTCACTTAGCACCACACATTTGAAAATCATCAGTGTTATTGTATGCATCAATAATATTTTTCCTATTGACTGCCCGATTGATCATTGAGTAGATTCTATTGCAATATTAATTTTAATATATATTACATAGATGCTATTCAAAAGAGTAATTCTATTTTAAGTTTGTACCAGCAAAATATAAGAATTCCTGTTTAACATCATAAAAATATGAATAGTTGAAGAAGATGCTATGTAATTTGGGTCAGAAAATGATAAAAATGTAACATGCTTAGTTTGTGTCACCACTTTTCTTGTTGTAACTGTACATTTTTCTTTGAAATAACTATTTTATGCTGGAAACACAATTCATTTGCCTTGTTAGCTACTATATTCCATTGTTTTCTCATGAACAACTAGTAGATTTAGGTCCATGAGCTGTAGCTCTTATTATCTTTATAATATATTTATTTATGTACTACATTATTAAACTCTCTCCTTCCTTGAATTGCTGATTATTTAGATTATTTGGAAATAGAAAGTGAGAGATTCCAAATCTGTCTAAACTTATAGATACTAATACAATTTGAGAAACAATTTTCTTAAACTGAGAAGTGAATCATATATATATATATATATATATATATATATGATATATTTTACCATATATAACATATATGAGAAAGAATATTAGTTGAGCAAAAATTACATAAAAGAAAAAAGAAATATGTTTTTATGGCCAGGCGTGGTGGCTCACGCCTGTAATCCCAGCACTTTGGGAGGCCAAGGCAGGCGGATCACGAGGTCAGGAGTTTAAGACCAGCCTGGCCAACATAGTGAAACTCAGTCTCTAATAAAAATACAGAAAATTAGTCGGGTGTGGTGCAAGTGCCTGTAATCCCAGCTACTTGGGAGGCTGATGCAGGAGAATCACTTGAACCCTGGAGGCAGAGGTTGCAGTGAGCTGAGATTGTGCCATTGCACTCTTGCAGGGGCAACAGTGTGACACTCAGTCTCTCTCTCTCTCTCTCTCTCTCTCTTTCTCGTATACATGAGACAGCGTTTGGATTCATATAGCGAGAGAGAGCATTTGGATTCCATAAACACACACGTGTGTGTGTGTGTGTGTGTGTGTGTGTGTGTGTGTGTGTGTGTGTTTATGGAATCCAAACTTAGATGGGGGGATAAGAATGTGGGTGTGAGGTGAAATATCTAGTTACACCGTGGAGTAACATAAGAGACAAAGGGAAATAAAAGGCAGTTCACCAAGGCAGGGAAATCTTTGATCATATATTTAAAACAGACAATAATCACATGAAATGGCTCTCTCTGGGAGGGGAAGATTTTATATTTTAATGTGGTAAATATATAAGTAGCCTTGTATAGACCTCTACATGAGCCTATTTCTCTTCCTCTAGGTTGTAACACTTTCAAAGACAAGAAACACATCTTTTAAAAATATATTTTTTGCTAACATCTATCCTGGTAAAGAGGATTTACAGCAAATGAGTACATGATATATTTTCTCCACAATGTGAGTTGAGGGATGTTGGTTGAAGTTGACTTTTCTATCTGGTTGCTTAATAACACTTCTTTCTAATTTCACCATTCTTCTCACTATTTTCTTCTCAACCTATCCTAAGAGATTTCTTTATTTATTCAACAACTATTTATAGAGTGCCAGGTACTATTTTAGGTACTTAAATGACTTTAAATATGAAATTTCACTAGATCTGCATGTTACAAACCTCCGTTAGTTATATTCTACTGCATTACTGACATAATTTTTAATTAGAGTTCATTCTTATTTAGTGTTTTATACTTAATATTTACTTAATAATTTTTAGCTAAAATGTTTATGAGAGTTCATTCATTCTTATTTAGTGCTTTATACTTAATATTTACTTAACTTTTAGCTAAAATATTTATTTAAATGTTTTAAAATGAAATTTTATGTCACCACCTGTTATGGAATGAATTGCATTCCCCTCAAAAATTAATACATAATCCTTCTGTTGTACATAAATGTGGTGATTGTGTTTCTTTTCTTTTTTTTTTTTTTTTTTTGAGATGGAGTTTCGCTTTTGTTACCCAGGCTGGAGTGCAATGGTGCGATCTCGGCTCACCGCAACCTCCGCCTCCTGGGTTCAGGCAATTCTCCTGCCTCAGCCTCCTGAGTAGCTGGGATTACAGGCGTGTGCCACCTTGTCCAGCTAATATTTTGTATTTTGAGTAGAGACAGGGTTTCACCACGTTGACCAGGATGGTCTCGATCTCTTGACCTCGTGATCCACCCGCCTCGGACTCCCAAAGTGCTGAGATTACAGGCTTGAGGGTGATTGTGTTTCAATGCTCACGTGTGAGACGTGCCTCTTGCTAACGTTATTATAATGTTGGCACATTACCTGTCTGACATTTTATACAAACACATCATATTTTGAAATCCTAACACACATTTCCTCAAATATGACTTTCTGTAGATGGGGGTCTTTTTAGAAATAATTAAGTTAAAATGAAGACATTAAGGTGGCCCCTAATCCAATATGACTAATGTGTTCATAAGAGAAAATTTAGATGCAGGCACATACATAGGGTGCCCCTAAATGTATTTAAAGAAAATACATTACTCTTGTTTAAACTATCCAGTGTGTGATACTTTGTTACAACAGCCCTAGACAGTAATATACTTCCATAATTGCAAAATCATGTCTATTTGCAATGTAAAAACAATTATTAAAAATAATTGTACCTCTACTAAAATTTTAAATTGTATTTTAAAGGATCTTAAAAATGTATTCTTGTATGTCAGACTTTCACAATATGGACTGAGCTTTGGAATATCACCTAGGAAGGTAAGTGTTTACACAGAGTTGGAGACAGGCATCAAGGCCACAATGCCTTTTCCAAAGCAGCTGCGTCTTCCTTTGACATTGTATTCATTCAACGCAGTATATTTGGAACTGTGTCAGGGTCTGCAGTCATTGTGTGAGGGACTAAAGCACCAGACCTAGGCAGCATTTAAAACTGGCACAGTGAAACTCTCTCCAAGGACCCTTCTTACAGCCCCCAAGGCTGCCTGCATCCAAGAAGCATTGAACTGAAGCAGGTATAGACTTCCTGCCCATGCCCCTCACTCCTGGCTGCCTCCAGCTTGGGCCCCTGCCTGGACAATCCCAAGTGAGATGTTGAGAAACTAGACCCCTAGATCCAATTTGGGAAATTGGCTTGAGGCAAAAACTGGAAAAGAAATAAAAGACTGGATGATGAAAAATGATATGTAGAGAAACAAGGACAGCAGGTGGTAGCCTGGGAGGCATTAAGAGGGAAAAACACTGAATAAAGGACAGAAAATGAATAGAAAGAAAAATCTTGAAAAATGGGATTTGAATAAGAAAAGCTAAAGGAAAACAGAAACACATTATCTACCCTTTAAAAATGTTGATTATTTTCCCACCACTTCCCTTTCTCACGCTGATCTCTCTTGGCCTCTGCATCATTTAAAGTCAATTGATGCTCTTTTTCTTACCCTTTGCTAACCAGACTTGCGAGGTCCTTATTTCTTTGTCTCAGTTACCCTGCCTCTCTCATCTCCCTATTGTCATCTAGCAGGTGAGGAGTTGGCTCTGATGGTTCTATTTCAAATGACATGAGGAATGACTATCATTTCTGATACTCTCAAATAATATTTAAATACTTTTAAAGCACTAATTGACTAAAGTGAATTTGGGATTTTCACAACTATGTAAAAATGTGCATCATTTAGAATGAATATAGGTAAAGTTAGCTTTACTTATTAAAATGCACCATAGTCTAATACCCAACTACTCTACGGACTGCTGTTGTTTCCATCCAATTATATTTCACCATCATGAAATACATTTCATCAGCCTATCTCAGTCTTATGAATGAAAGAATTTCATTTTGAATTCTGTTTTAAAAAAATACAATGATAAAAAAAATAAAACAAGGCTTTCTGACATTGCCACCTTGATTACAAAATGTTATACCACTTCTTAAAATGAGCAAGGTCCAGAAACAGAGAAGCTATTAGAAATGTATTCTCAGGATGATTTAATTATTCAACATCTCCCAAGTAAAGCACTCTAAAGAATTATTTGCATGAAATTCTGTTGACAGTGTATTATCCTTACTATAGAACTGTGCATGAGAAAGAATTCTTCCAATAACTAGTAGAAACATAAACAACACTATTTTTTAAGTGTATTTATTTAAACGTTGGTGAGAGAAATATTTCTACAAATACGCAGTAGACTCACTATAACTCTAGATACCCATTTGTAAGCATATGGCAGCATGCATTAGAAGTGTAGCCACTTTTTTTTCCTTTTAGTTAATTTATTTTCTGAAGAAATTGCTGCCATTTTTATCTTTATAGTCACGAATTAACAGATATCAACTCTGAATCAGCCACTAAGACATTTTCAGGTTTCATATACACAATGAACCTGTGAGTGGGTATTAGTTTATCGCTTGTGAATATAAAGCATGAGACATAGAGAGATTATAGAGTTGGCACTAATGGCAAAAGAAAGATCCAAGATTCAAAGCTTTGTCTGCTGGCCCCTAACCCTTGCTTTTTCAGGACCACAAATGAGTCTCTTTCTCTGTCTTTCTATCTCTGTTCTCTTCCTCTTTTACATATTTACTATGTTGTGCAATCATTGCCACTATCTAATTGCAGAATATTTTCATCAGCCCAAAAAGGAGAGCCCAGTACACATCAGCAGCCAGTCTCATTCCTCCCTCTTCCTATACACTGACCACCATTCACCTATTTTCAGTCTCTATGGATTTGCTTCTTTTGGATATTTAATATAAATGGAATCTTATGATATGTTTCTGGATTCTTTCATTTGGTATAAGGTTTTCAAGGTTCACCCATTTTGTAGCATGCAACAGTGCTTCATTGCTTTTCATGGCTGCATAATATCCCATTGTGTGGATGTACCACATTGTTGTGATGGACATTTAGGTTGTTTTCTCTAAATCACTTTTCATAACATAATCAGATCAGGCATCCCAACAACAGTGAAGGAGCTAAGATTTTTACCTTACTAACCAACTAACAATTAACATATCACAATTTAATGGCTGCTGGCAGAAGACATGAGACCCCTGGGTCAGAGACACAGGACTTTATTACTCATGGTATAGTAATTAGCGTGAGCCTCATTTTTGCATCAGTTCCCCTTGTCTTACAAGTCTCGTGGAGGCAACCCTCAGAGGCTCAGTTGAAGTTGTGCATAGAGTGGATTAGCATCACAGCGAAGAGCCTCAGCTTAATAAATGCAATTTTTTATATATTATAAACTATAAGTAAGCCTTTCCAAACATTGGTCTGGAAAAAGATATTATCTGTTGCACTAGATAGTAAACAAACCTGTGCTGGTGATACTACCCATATTTTCCAAGGTTGTTTGCTATATGGAATCCTTGAAAACATACACTGGAACAAAAGGTCATTTAATGACTGTACTCACAAGATACTGAGAATCACAAGAGACTCAAGGAAAATTGTTTCCCAATAGAGAGTGTTCTGCTGCTTTTCTAGTTTAGTGAATGAAGTTCCTACCAAAGAATAGTCTTTGATATTTTATTGGCTATATTTTGCTTTTACTATCAAGAATACATATTTTTATTAAATATGATTTGTTGTTGAGGAAACCAGCTAGCATTACAAGATTCTCTTGGTCTGCTGTGTGTCAGGCATTGCACAGTTCGTTAGATGCATTACTGTATTTAATTTTTGTGATGACACATGCAAAAATTTATACTTTTCTCATCTTACAAACAAGGAAACTGCAGCTCTGAGAGATTAAGTGACTTGCATAGATGTTCACAACTAGTAAAGGATGGAAACATGATTTAAAACTACGACTAAATGGATTCCAAAGAATTTTTTATACTAATATTTTATAATCCAAAGCAGATTGTGAATGTGCTGAAACAGATATATGAAGATTAATGTTGTCATAACAACGGAGGTAGTTTCCAGTAGAGAAATAAAAAATTGTGTGTCACTAAGAACACAGAAACTGGTCAAATAAGTGTGTCTGTAGTTCAAGGAGTACAAGTATTTGGTATGGCAGATATGTAGTATGGCTCGAAAAATGACACAGGGAACTTACACATGATCAAAATGATGGAGGACCTTGAGCAATCTGACATCATACTCAAAAGAGGCTGAACATAACACCTATTCCTTAGAAGAAGCCGCCAGCACCAGGTCTTCAGATTCTGGCTTTTTGCTTTGCTCAAATGTAGAAAAATCTCTATCCTGGATAGAGAGTAACCAGGAAGAACAGGAAGAAACTTCCAGGTATATTTACACCATGGAAAGTACAGACCTCTCAAGTTTCAGTTCTTAAGATATTTGGGTGGCAAAAAAATAAAGGCTGCCAACAATTTGTTGTAGCTTCTATTTTTGTTCCTCACCAATTCAGACTCTGGGAAAATAAAATACATTCTTTTTATTGTGTGTCTAATACAATCAAAATATATTCAAGCTGAATATATGCTTATAAATTCTATTCAAGTGGCTTTCAAACTGCTTTTGTAATAACAAAATGTTGCAAATAATGTATTATGCTAAATTTCACTATATAAAGAAAATGATGTGTACAAATCCATAGAGATGAATTAAGAACCAAAATTACTAGGCCATTACCTTTCCATACATTGATTCCTGGAGCACCTTCCAGGGATGCTAAATCTCCATATTACAGTGCAAAAGCTGAGTCCCTAGCCCAATAGACTATTTTACTGGTGAGAGAACTGAGGCTCAAGGAAAGGAAGCAGCAGGGTAGCATGCTGTGGGAGAGTTAAGAACATTTCTAGCTAAATATGGCACAGAATTCTTTCAGTGCTGCTCTGACAGCCAGAAAACTCCGTGGCCAGTAGCACCTCTACATCGGCTTTACTTGAACCCTTGTGCTTGCTTTGCCCGCTCAGTCCAGCAGGCTGTGCTCAGCTTGCACTATCTGCCCAGATACCATGCCCTCTTTGCTCTGCACTCAGCCCATGGCTGGTCCAGGCATGTTGCAACTGGCTTCTGCCTTGGACACCGGCGTCTGGATGAGGGGGATGCAGCAGAACCCTAAAACTTGGAGACTCCAGCAACTGTGGAGCCCCAGCAGACTGTCACAGCTTCTTCTGGGAGAGTCATCAGGTTTGAGCCACCAGGGAGGGAGTCTCACTCTATCGCCCAGACTGGAGTGCGGTGGCACAATCTTGGCTCACTGTAACCTCTGACTCCAGGCTTCAAGCAATTCTCCTGCCTCAGCCTTCCAAGTAGCTGGGATTACAGGTATGCTCCACTGAGCCTGGATAATTTTTATATTGTTAGTAGAGATGGGGTTTCATCATCTTGCCCAGGCTGGTCTTGAACTCCTGACCTCATGTCATGGTCCACCTGCCTTGGCCTCCCAAAGTGCTAGGATTACAGGTGTGAGCCACCATGCTGAGAGCATTCTCTCTTTCATTCCTGCTCCTTGCAGCTCAGCAAACAGGGGAGTGTTATACTCATTTGCTCCAGCAGCCTGTGGCTTGGCAAATGGGAGGGTGTTGCAGCTCTGGCTTGGGAGTCCCAAGGTCTGGGCTCCCAGAAGGGTTGCAGCTCTTCACGCCTGTAGTCCAGCAAACAGGAGCATGTCACAGCTCTTTTCTTGTTTTTTCTTTTTCTGTTATTTCTTTTCTTTGAGACTGAGTTTTGCTCTTGTTGTCCAGGCTGGAGTGCAGTGGCATGATCGCGGCTCACTGCAACCTCTACCTTCTGGGTTCAAGTAATTCTCCTGCTTCAGCCTCTCAAGTAGCTGGGATTACAGACACCCACCACCACCCGTGACTAATGTTTTGTATTTTCGGTAAAAATGGGGTTTCTCCATGGTGGTCAGGCTGGTCTCAAACTGCTCCCATGATCCCGTCATCTCTACCAGTCCCTCCCCTGACACATGGGGACTATTGACTTGTCTGTATATTTTCTCCAATTTGGGAAATTTTTAGCTATTATTTGATTCAATAGGTTTTCTAGGCCTTTGTCATTTTCTTTTTCTGGAACACCCCAAATTTTAATATTTGGTTACTTTATGTTGTCAAATATCTCAAGTAGATTTTCTGTATTTCTTTTTCTTGTTATTTTTGTCTGACTGAGGTTATTTTAAAAGCCCTGTCTTCAAGTTCAGAAATTCTCTCTTCTGCTTCATCTGGTGTATTGTTGAAGTTGTTAATAACATTTTTATTTTTTTCATTTAATCTTTCAATTCCAGGATTTATGTCTTATTATTTTTTATGATTTAACTCTTTGGGGAATTGTTCATTCAGATCATAAATTATTTTTCCACTTTCTTTGTATTATTTTTCCGTGTTCTTTTGTGTCTCACTGAGCTCATTTTGTAGCATTATTTTGAATTCTTTTTCAGGAATTTGATGTATTTTATTTTCACTGAATTTGTTGCTAGAGAAACATACAGTTGCATTCCTTTGGAGGCATCATGTATCCTTGCTTTTTAATTGTGTGTATGTGTGTGTGTGTGGATGTGTGTGTGATTATGTTCATAACTGCACATACAGTATAATAGTCCTTTATTCCAATTTTATAAATTGGGTTTTGTAGGAAAATATATTTTTCTATATATGCGTCTCTAGTGTTGGTTGGGCAGCGTGCTTTGGCTCTGATTCTAGGTGCAGAGCCTTGTAGTCTTGTAGTCTCTGTATTATTTATATGGGTATAACCAGCCTTAATCATATTTGTGATTTCCTCAGTGGCTTATCTGTGGTTATTACTGGAGGCTATGTTGAGGCTTTGCTGGGGATAGGGACTCAAGGCAGGCTGGTCCTTAGTGGTGATGGTGAGGGGTTAAGTGTGCTAAGTCTTCGGTCTCCAGGTGGTATACATGGACACCAGAGGTAGCAGGTTCAGGGAGGCCAATCCTTGGGCCTTCAGGAGCTTATCAGGTCATAACAGTAGCAGCAATTAGCTGGGCAGCAGGCAGGCCATCAGGCCCCTGAAAGAGCATTCACAGTGTCAGTACTGGCTATAGTGGCAGCAGACCAACACTTGGAGCCCCAGGCAGCACGAGTGAAAAGCAGTGGTGGTGGCAACATGGTGGGATAGACAGTCCCTAGATCCCCACATGGTATGCATGAGTGGATACCAGTGGTAGTGGCGAAAAAGGCTGGGTGGTCTCCTTTTTAGGCTCCCAGGAAAAATGTGTGCAGATGCCAGCAGTGATGGATAGGGTAGGTCAATCCTCAGGTCCCTGGAAAATGTGTGTGGGAACTGGCATGTTGGTTGGCCCCATGCTCAGGCTCCTGGAAGGCATGCATAGGAACCAAGGGTAGTGGGCAGGGTAGATCTATACCCAGGACCCTAGAGCACATGCATGATTTCTGGAAGGTGGCAGCAATAGGTGGGTTAGACCAGTCCTCAGCCCTCCATGGTAGCCACAGGTGCAGGCAGTGGCTGCTGGAGCTGATCAATGCCTAGGCCCCCGGAAGATGAATGCAGGTGTGAGTGGCAGCAGGCAGGGCAGATCAATCTTCAAGCCCTATTATCATGGACTCTGGCACTGGCAGGTGGTGGGCCTGTCCTTAGGTCCCCAAGTGGTGTGCAGGGGAGCAATGATCCTTAGATTTCTGTCTGTAAAGTAGAGATGATAATAATACTTGACTCCTTAGGTTAAAGTAATTATCTGGTTATATAACACATGGAGAATTTCTAGCATAAAGCCTTAGAATATAGAAGGTGTTTCATAAGGGAATGCTATTTCCCTGAAGACAATGGTTTTCTGTTTGGACCACACACTGGAGTATGTATCAGGAGACATGAGTTATAAGTATATATTTGCCACTAACCAGCTATGTTACCTTGGACAAGTTACTAAATCTCTTTAGTTCCTCGTTTATAAACCCAGAAAAAGGTCTGTGTCACTTTTTCCTCCAGGGTCGCTGTGAGCACATCCAATTCTATGAAATTTTATAATCTCATACCAGCTAAGAAGTAGCAATCATTTTACTTTAAAGTGTACTTTGGTCAGGTACTTCAAGGGAAAGTCTTATTTTGATTATTAAAAGCTTTTCATAATTTATTGCATATTAAAACAAATGAAACTCTTGTTTTACTCATAAAATTTGAGTACCTCATTAGTGCACATTTCATATCTGTTAACTCTGTATCTGTATTTTCACAACTTAGCATATAGATACATTTGACAGTCAACTCTCTCTCTCTCTGTTTATATATATATATATATAATCTGAAAGATACGTTTACTGACATTTTGTAGCCCCAATTCTTGAAGTCAAGGTCAAGAATTTAATAAAGTTCACAGGCAAAATCTGAACAAAATACTAGTCCATTTGGACTGAACTCATTCAGAGGATAGTGACCATTTCTTCTGCTGTGTTTGGTGAAGGAAATGGAGAAATAGAGAAATGGAAATGATATAGTTAAGCTTTGCAGTTGATCATACCAGTCTTATCGTCAGGTTCTTCTTCATTTATAGCAACAGTATTTGCAGATGCATAACTGGCACTCTGCCAACCTATAGGGTATAGCACTGCAAGTGGAAGCCAAGAAGGTGTCATGCTGGAAACAAAATCATGAAGGGATAATAGATGTAATAGAGCTTGGATTAAGGTCAACTTACTGATGCTAATATTGTACCTGCACTATGGTCAGATCATGGATTTGTTACTTTGTCCTATTCTTTCCTGAGCATTTTTCTTTTCTGCAAGATTTGCTTATATGAAGCTCTAAAAAATCCTAAATGTGAGCATAATATATTGATTCATATCTATTCCCAAAACACAGCATTTTAGTTGTTGCTTTATTTCTTACATTCTGATCCTAAGAGGCTTCATACTAAAACAATTTTGGACACTTAGAAAGGTGCAAAGACTTGAAAGCATCCTTTGAATAAATATCAGCAGTAGCAAGTCCACAATAGATTCACCTACTGAGGTTACCAACGCACATTCCTTAGAATCATGAAAGTCAAGTCCATGCTGGAAAGTCAAAGAGAATTGACTGAAACTAAAATCCACTCCTCCATGCCACTTCCCTCTGCCACCCACTAACTGATCATTGCAATGTAGTAACGTCTTGCACAAAATCGTACCTCAGTCATGCAACAATCATCACTAGCCCCAAGTGTAACCATCCTTTCCTACTTCATGACCTTACTCTTGCAATTAAAAGCAAACATGTAAAGTCACCTACAATATGTGGCATACCTGGCTTGTATTTGGGTCAAATAACTTCAATTTTCTACCTCCTTCATTTTGAGTAAATAGAAAGTATGATAAAATGTAATTAAAATATTTTCAAATATATGTAAATGACAAGCATTGAGCAACTTCATTAAGTGTTAAATCATTATCATCACCATCATTTTCTCATCTTTCTCAAATCTAGAATTTTTAGAATACTCAAATGCTACGTACCTCCAGTTCAGGACCAGGAACACAGGATTCCACTTACCCATGCAGTCAGAAAGGAGAGTGAATGAGGTCTAAAGCTGTAGAGCAGTACTTTCCAAATAGAATCACTGGAAGCAACTTGACACTTCTCACACCTAGGAGACGCCAACTAAATCAGGAGCCTGTGGATGAAACGTTGAAACAAAAATTAAAGATCCCTAAGTACTTCTACTCTTCAGCCAAGGTTGAGAATTACTGTTTTACAAACAGCTCCTGTTTCCATTAAATCTACTATAAACAATTTGAATTCCCATTCTGCCCTCTGAAAGACAATGATTTGCTTCATGGCAGGTTTTCCCAGCGGAACAGAGAGCAAAACCAGTCAGAGATTGGCCCATCTAGGAGTAGAAAGGAGCTGGTAGAGCACCTGGGCTAGAATGTGGGTTAAGATAGATTTAGTGTGCCTGAGTTTGACTCCCAACTCAGCCATTTGATAACTGTAGACTTGGTCAAGTTATTCAATGTCTATAAGATTCACATTTACTACACAGACTCTTTTTTTGTAAAGTGAGGCTAAAAATAATAATGAGGTCACAGATGTGTAGTAAAAATTAATGAAATGCTTAACATATATCAGTTAACCTAGGTCATGTAGCATGCACTCCTTAGAGTATACAATTGTTTTCCTTATTACTATCATTAGGAAAGTAGGGGATCAGTTTGTCACATGGTCTTCTAATCTTTCCTCTGAGGTCAAGTGAAAACTGAGTGAATATGGAAAGGAGCAACTTTTAATTCATGTTATATAGTTGTATTTGACTTAATATCACCACCTGACATAGTAGAAAGTATCAAATTGAAATCATAATCCAGGATCAAAGGCATATGCTTTTCCAGGATATTATCCCAGGCCCCATGCAATAATCAAATTTGCATCAAATAATCCTATCCTGGCTTTCAAATCGTACCCTCTTAGAAATGGTAAGTGTTCAAAAATATTCATTACACTTCAGTAGGGACATATCTTTCATCAGATTAGATGGTCTATATGGTTGGAACCTACATGCCTGGCATTGTCCTAGTTGTCCCAGACTCCAGGGATAACCATACACATTTTTCATAGGCTCAGAGATATTACATAATGGGGTCAAGGCTGTACTTCTAGTCAATGTCAGCTATCACATCTGAGTGCAGGTGGAAATGACTCAAAGTCGTACTATTTCCCATGCAATGCAAAGACAAGGTCAAAAGAAAGACAACTAGGCTATAAAAACAAAGACGAGGACAGAAACGGAGGTAACATTCTGCTCCTGCAGCTTTATGCTTTTCTTATCATCTCCCTTGTACCCAAGTACCCTCCTGCTTGCTTTTCCAGTTACTCCTCTGGTGGTGGCAGTGTCATTCAATCTCTCTGACAGTTATCTCCCTTGCTTTTCTGTAAGAGAAAAAGATAAGCACATTTTCAAAAAGGAGCACAAAGCGAGCTTATATGTGTTAGTTGAATAATTATTAGAACTCACAGGCTCTATTTAAAGATTTGGATAAGAGCCCTACATATGGGACTGGAGATAGAAGATTGGCTTGAAACTCCATATCCTGCATTGCCACTATTTGCATAACCAACAGGACACTGTGTCAGTTTTGGATGAATTAGATTTTTCACAGTGAAGGTTAAGACAAGAACAAGGGATTATGGTACATTCTAATGAAGTATTGGACCCAGTGATTCTGCATCAATGTAGCTGAATAATTGTCTGCTTGTGGGGGTTTAGATGATTTGCCCAATTATACATGCTTTGGAAAAAACTAGAGAGTGTATCAGTGATGATTGCTATACAGAAATGAGTGAGAAATCGTTCATAAAAGCTGCACATTTTGATAGCTTCTGGCTCTCTGAAGTTTTCTGATTTGAAGCTCTAATCACTCCTGCTTATTCTCAACCACGAGTAAATTATTTGAGAAGTGTCAGACACATTTTCCTCATCATGAAAATGTACATTTTCCTCCCAAATAAAAGGAAAATAAAATATTACATTCAAATGGTAAAATAAAAACTTTCAAATTACTTGTTCTTAAAACTAGTTCTTAGCTTCATGCAAAATACAAGAAATTTTATAAAATAAAATAAAACAAACATTATCAAATATTTGAATTTGTATCAGGTTATGAATAATTGAAATTTAGACTACATCTAAATTTAGAGAAATTTATATGTATTTAATCTTCAGAAAACTCCACATTAATATTTTGATGCTGTCACATTAATATAATCTGAATTCCATTAATTTTTCTATGAAATACTCAGTGCATTTCAATACGGGCATATCTCTCATCAGATTAGATGGTCTACATGACTAGAACATTTTGATATATTTTGATGCTGTCACATTTTTAATGTCAGTCAGTATCAAACAATATATAGCAGTAACTTTTCTGAAAATGTGAGATTGTGGATATGCATGTGTGTACATATATGTGGTAATGTATCATCACTACTAAAAGTATCTCTATAGTTTATAAGAATGAATGAGACATAGTGCATAACTAACTCAGTGACCTATTTGGGAACACTTTCTCAGTTTTGCACTACTTTTGAAGGCAGATGCTAGAATATAATGCAGAAGCTGAGGTTTGGTTTAGAGCAAATATCAGAACACATCATCTCTCCAGACCGAAATACGTAATGATTCTTTACATAAGTAAAATATGGTATCCTTGGTAAAGGACTTTAAAATATTTAAAATGATAACATAATTTTACAAATATAATTTTTTCTGACCTTGAAAACAGTTTAAAAGTCAGTATAAGCATTTTATTGTTTTTGTTCCCATTTTACATAGTATAAATTATAAGTGATATTTATCAAGGTCAAAGAGAATTAGAAACACTAACTACTTATCAAACTGTCTATTCCTTGTTCTGAAGTCTTAACATTACATGCTGCTGTGTGCCAAGTGCTCCTCAGTGCTTTAACATTTCTGTTGAAGAGAAAGTATTTGCATTTTTCATTCAAGAAATATTTATTATGTGACTTATCAATGCTAGTCATCATGTATACTAAGTAGACAAAACTCCCTCCTTTTTGAACATACATTCTAATTTAAAAAAAAAATGACATTAATGAACTCCTCCAGTAACCTAAAATTGTTGGGTTTGTTTCCTAAAATTATTAGTAAATTTGATCCTCACATACTAGTAAAACTGCCTATGCAAAAATTATAACAGTGAGAAATTATGTCAGTGAAAGATATCTGATGCAATCAACTCCCATCTTGCCACTGGTATTCAAACTTCCCTTAATTATTTCAAATTATTAGCTGAGCTAATTTGGAAAGATAGTTTATAGTTTAAATGATAATCTCTCTTCTCAAAACTCAACCACTTTTATAAAGCTAAGAAGAGACCACCAGGCTAGGCAGTTGAGAGAAGCCTGAATTCTGCTAAGCTGTAGACATAAACAATTACCGATCATTATTTTGGAGGTCACTAGATAGGCAACTTCCCCACTTATTCCTGCAGATAACGTCACTATTGTAGAACCTAAGATTGGCTTTTTGAGATGTATTTTCAGGGTTTGTTTGTTTGTTTGTTTGTGGCATATCTGATGACCAGTGGCTCTTCCTGAACCTGCACACTGATGGTTACACCCAGACCCAACAACCGTTCCTGTGGCTCCTCCCAGAAGCCACTCAGCCTGCATTAAGACCATTTCTCACACTTCTATGATTGTACCCAAACCAATCAGCAGCAAACACCTATTGCTTACCCAGCCTTCTTCTCTTTCCTTCTTCTCTATCCTTCAAAAATCTGAGCCTTCAAATTTTCAGGGTGACTGATTTGAGTAATAATAAAACTCCAGTCTCCTGCATTAATTCATCCAGCTCTGAATGAATTAAGCTCTTTATTGCAATTCCCCTATCTTGATAAATGGGCTTTGCTGGGGCAGCAGGCAAAATAAGTGCATTGGACAGCTACACTAAGTACTTCATGAAACATCCTATGGCTATCCTTGGACTAGGATTTTGATGTTCTGGTTTCTCAATGTTGGATTACAACTTACTGTGTGGCTTGAGCTCTATTACTCTTGATATGAACATCAATATATCTTTAAGACTGCTACACAAACAATGCCAGCTATCAGGAGCTATATCATATTGATGTTGAGAGGATCTGGTGAACAGTAATTCCTTAAGGCACATTTTGGTGAATAGAGCATTGCATTTATTTACTATGTTTCCTTCCAATTCTTCCTATATTCTTAGCCCTTCCTCATAACAATATATTTTGTTCCTTTCCTTTTTCTTCCCTTTTTCTCTGATTTAAGGCAATCTTAGCCAAGAACACAGAGAAAGTGAGTAAAACTTCACTGCATAAACCTCATGTTAGATTTTTTTAAATGGACATATATCAATATCTGAAGTGTTATAGAATCATAGTGTGAGTCCTATGCCCTTCAGATCAGTAATTTTGCCATTTAAATGTGTTAATTATCTTTTCATTTTGTATGAGAACACCAGTTCCACTTTAGTATCTGCTTTTAGGACAGAAAAGATGAAGAATGTAGGATAGAAAAGCACATATACAGAAAAATGGTATGTTTTGTGAGTTTCATTTTTGTTAAGTTTCTATCACCTTGGTCACCAGACAGCACAGGTGAAAATTTTGCACCAACTAATTTTTGTTGCTGCTGTTTTTAGTTGTTAAAATCTGTAGGTATTTCCATATATAATATCTCCAAGGGCTTTGTATATCTTAGATATTCATTGACTGTGTCTCACTGGCAAAGTGTCACAGATTATGGCTTTTATACATTTCTTATCTTACCACATTTGAATGATTATGTCACTTTTATATTAGGGACTTTGTATTTACCACTTATTAAAATATTATATGAGTAAACGTCTTCAAACATTTAATAAGGGACTAATTTGATAAAGGAAAATAGAAGTTTCACCAGTGATGGAAGTGCCAAGATTTCTCATTGAATTCAATTTACTGGGTTCTGCATGTATCTCCAGTGTCTGCCAGGATTACAGGTCAGGGGATTTTGCATAACTCTTCTTACCAATACTGGCTACTTACTCACAGATAGATAAACATACAGCTGATTGGAACCTCAGCTTATTTTCAGAGCACACTTGAGAGAATGGCTCTATTTAATTTCCTGGATGAGGCTAGAGCCAGTCAAAATGAACAGCATAATTTTAATTCATACACACATTCTCCCTCCTGGCATTGAAACTTTCAGCTCACCATCCAGATATTCAGCTCTTTTTTTTTAATGAAGTTTGCCTCCTTCATGCAGCTTCACTCAAAAAGGAGATAGATACAGTCTTTTCCAAGCAACAATTCTTCCATAGTGTGTTCCCATGCTGATAAGTCAGTGTCAAGAGTTCAAAACCCAAGGCATTCTCAGGGCTGGATCACTTAAGGCAGAACAACATATCAATTTATAGACAAAAGCAACCCAGGAGACAAGTGCTGACCATTGGGACTGAGTATTTCTGCATTAATAAGGCAGTTGACAAGGCTGCCTTCTCAGCAGGGGAACTGGAAAAGTGGCCACTAATTGCTCTGTTTTAGTAAGCATCCTTTCCTGCCTAAAAAAAAAAAAAAAAACTTTGACATAGCTTCCCACAGATGTGCATGCCAAATCCCCTCACCTCAGGTTTTTCTTGCTGCCTTCCAATACTTTCACAGAGAATTTATCCATTTCTAATTGCGGGTGATGCTCATTTTGAACTTGTCATCACGTTCTACATGACAGTGAAGACAGTGAAATGTTTTTCTCTCTTTCTTTTATATTTTAGATAACCAGAATAGTACTATAAGAGAAAGATTTTATCAAATATGTCCATACTGGGTGGGTACTTATTTATTTTTTCATACCCAAATGTCAAATGCATGAAATTACAAGGAGCTCATTCTGAAAAATGACCAAACTCTCAGGGGGATAAATAGAAACTTGTTTCATTTTCTGGCACGTCTGCTGAAAAAGAGACTCTTTGAGATCAGTGAAAGTTCCTTAATTATTTGTCCTCTCAAAGCTTCTTTGCCTAATTCTTTATAAAATGCTGCTAGAAAACCAAAGTCTCCTTAGAGTGTCCCCAGAGGACAATCTTTTAAAAATATATTCAGAAATAACACCACATATTTACAACCATCTGATCTTTGAAAAACTTGACAAAAACAAGCAATGGAAAGGATTTCTTATTTAATAAATGGTATTAGGAAAACTGGCTAGCCATATGCAGAAAACTGAAACTGGATACCTTTCTTACACCTTACACAAAAATTAAATCAAAATGTATTAAAGACTTAAATGTAAGACATAAAGTCATAAAAACCCTAGAAGAAAACCTAGGCAATACCATTCCGGACATAGTCATGGGCAAAAACTTCATGACTAAAACACCAAAAGCAATTGCAACAAATGCCAAAATTGACAAATGGGATCTAATTAAATAAAAGCGCTTCTGCACAGTAAAAGAAATTATCATCAGAGCAAAAAAGGCAACCGCAGAATGGGAGGAAATTTTTGCAATCTATCCATTTGACAAAGGGCTAATATCCAGAATCTACAGGAAATTTGAATAAATTTAAAAAAAAAACCCCATAAAAAAGTGGACAAACGATATGAACAGACACTTTTCAAAAGAAGACATTTATGTGGCCAACAAACATATGAAAAAAAGCTCATCATCACTGGTCAATAGAGAAATGCAAATTGAAACCACAATGAGATACCATGTCATGCCAGTTAGAATAACAATCACTAGAGTCAGGAAACAACAGATGCTGGAGAGAATCTGGAAAACTAGAAACACTTTTATACTGTTGGTGGGAGTGTAAATTACTTCAATCATTGTGGAAGACAGTGTGGCGATTCCTCAAGGATCTAGAATTAGAAATACCATTTGACCCAACCATCCCATTACTAGGGAAATACCCAAAGGCTTATAAATCATTCTACTATAAAGACACATGCACAAGTATGTTTATTACAGCACTATTCACAATAGCAAGAACTTGGTACCAACCCAAATGCCCATCAATGTTAGAGTGGATAAAGAAAATGTGGCACATATATACCATGGAACACTATGCAGCCATAAAAAAGAATAATTTCATGTCCTTTGCAGGGACGTGAATGAAGCTAGAAACCATCATTCTCAGCAAACTAACATAGGAACAGAAAACCAAACACCACATGGTCTTACTCATAAGTGGGAGTTGAACAATGAGAACATAAGGGGCACAGGGAGGGGAACATCACATACTGGGGCTTATTGGTGGGTGGCAGGCAAGGGGAGGGATAGCATTCGGAGAAATACCTAATGTAGATGACGGGTTGATGGGTGCAGCAAACCATCACAGCACATGTATACCTATGTAACAAACTCACTTACTGCACAAATGTTCCAGAACTTAAAGTATAATTTATATATATATATATATATATTTATATATATATGCTATATATTCTATATATTCTATATATATATTCTATATATAGAATATATATATAATATATATATATTATATATAATATATATTATATAATATATATAATATATATATATTATATAATATAATATTCTATATATATATATTCTATATATATAATATATATATATTCT
>CM052654.1:26268963-26306621 GCA_028533165.1 Leontopithecus rosalia | reverse complement strand
TGTTAATTCAATGTGACTTTAATTAAAATCTCTTTGTGTGTGTGGGGGGGGAGGGGGGGCAATCTTGCTTTGTCTCCAAGGCTGGAGTACAATGGCATAATCTCGGCTCATTCCAAACTCCGCTTCCTGGGGTCAAGCCATTTTCCTGCCTCAGCCTCCGAGTAGCCTGGATTACAGGCTGTGCCACCACGCCCTACTAATTTTTGTATTTTACGTAGAGACAAATTTTCATCATGTTGTTCAGGCTGGTCTCGATCTCCTGACCTTGTGATTCACCTGCCTCGGCCTCCCAAAGTGCTGGCATTACATGCATGAGCCAAGGTACCTGGCCCAAAATTACATTTTTAATGCAACTAAATGAGTTTACCATCCAATTTAAATGAAAATGAAAGGGTTACAAATAACAAGAGTATTTTAAAAAGAACAATGTGAAATCATTTTTTCTACCAGATATGTAGATGTTATCCCTAATTTAAAACTATAATAATGAGGAGATATTAGTTGAGATGCTAGAGCATGGAGGTCAAAATGCAGGTTATATGAGCTAAAACCAGAATCCATAAAATAAGGCCAAAGATATATCAAAACTAGATTTGGGACCTAATACTATAGATCAATAATTAAAGATTAACTCAATATATAGTGTTGGAATAAGTTATTTACACGAAGAAGAGTAAAATCAGTTTACATGCAATTCTAGGTAAAATAAAGATGTAAATTTCAAAAGTAAAATCTTGAATTTTTAGAAAAAGTATCTGTAAAACTAAAAGTTATTACCTTAGCATACAAAGCCAATTCATAGATAAGACAAAAAAGCATAAAACATTAAATATTGAAAATTTTGTTTATATCTAAAATGAAATAGGTACAAAATACAAAGCAGATAAAAGACAAGGCACAGACTGGTATAAGATACTTGTGACACATGTAACAGATAAATATTTAATGTTGAAAATTTGTAAAAATGGATAAGACTCGATAGGCAAAAATAAACATGAGAAAAATGGGCAATTATAATTCACAGAGGAGAAAACCTGAAAGACTAATATGCTTAGATATTGTCATACTAGTAATCAATTAAATACAAATTACAACAAAAAGTATCTAAGTTCTGTTTAATTTCATGGATAATTATCTAATTATCAAGTCTTTATACACACCTCTGCATGCCAGCCATGCAGAGGTGTGTATAAAGCACTGTCACATAATTTAAAAGTATATATATTCTTTTATTCATCAATTATATTGATGGGTGTAAATGGATAATTATATTGATTAGTGCAAATGGATAATTTTTACTAGCATAAATGAATAATTATCTAATTATCAATTCTTTATATATATATGTGTATATTATATGTATCCATGCGGACATGTGTATAAAGAATTATCACATTATTTAAAAGAATATGATAATGTTTTCAGGTAGATGAAGATCTCTTTCTCTTTAGAGTGATCAAATACAACAATTTGCCTCAGTGGAACAAAGGAATATTTCAGACAAACCAAAACTGGCTGGCACCTCAGTGAGTTTAAGTTACTATGACAACTTGCGAGGCCAATATTGCAATACTTAGTATCCCACATAATAGATTACTTGCAAAAACAAAAACAAAAAAGAATGAAAATAACAAATGTTCAGCAAAAAAAATGAATAAATTATGATAAAGTTATATAATATATAATTACATAAAATACAATGGCCAGTAAAACTGAATTGTGTTTTCTACACTTTGATGTGTATCAGAATCACCTACAAAGCTCATAGAAAGAACAGAGATCCAAGCTTATTGCAATAAGATAGGATTTTGTATTTTTTCCAAGTTTCCCAGGTAATTCTAATACCCGCCAATATGTAAGAATCACCAAATTGAGATAGCTTTATCAGAAAAGATAAATTTCAAAACTTAATATTGGGAAGTAGTAGCAAGTTGCAGAGTGACATATAAAATATGATTTAATGTATTTAAGCTTAAAATCTTTCAGTATAAGACTACATTATGTTTAGAGATTTAAAACATGTATTAAATATTAAAACATGCATGAGTATGATAAACATTAAATTAGTATCAGTGATTATCTTGGTAGAGGGTAACAGAGTCAGGCTTTGTTTTCAAAGGGCTTTGATTATATCTCAAATATATACATTTTTTAAAGGATGAAATGGCTATAAACATGAAAATGTTTCATTAGAGTCTGAAGATGGATATTTGTGTTTGTGAAATATTTCACAAAATAATTTTTATAATTTAAAACTATTAATATATTACAATCTGAATATTGTAAAAACATGTTTAGTATTTTATAAGTTTGTGAGTGACATAGCTACAGTTAGTAATGATTTACCTGTATATTTATATCTAATTAATAACTGAAAAATATCCTTGGGCTAAGTATCGAGGCAGGGCAAAATAATTATGGTAATTTTTTTTTTTTTTTGAGACGGAGTTTCGCTCTTGTTATCCAGGCTGGAGTGCAATGGCGCGATCTCGGCTCACCGCAACCTCCGCCTCCTGGGTTCAGGCAATTCTCCTGCCTCAGCCTCCTGAGTAGCTGGGATTACAGGCACGCACCACCATGCCCAGCTAATTTTTTTGTATCTTTAGTAGAGATGGGGTTTCACCATGTTGATCGGGATGGTCTCGATTTCTTGACCTCATGATCCACCCACCTCAGCCTCCCAAAGTGCTGGGATTACAGGCGTGAGCCACTGCGCCCGGCCGGTAATTTTTATAACTGTTTTATTTCTCTACCTTAATAAGAAATATAATTATCACAATAAATTAATAGCATATGACTGGCTAATTTGCAGACACAGTGTTTAGAGTAGCTTGGTGACCCAGATCAACTTTGCCATTTTTCTGGTTTCTTGTAGATAGTATAACTAAAGCTCATAGAATGTGTTCTAGCAATTGTATTCATTCTTTGTAACTAAACTATGTTATCACTAAAGAGTGTACATGTACATGCACACTACATAGTGCAAATAGGAGTGAATACAGAAAACCTGGCCTTTGATCATCATTTGTCTTTGATTAGTATTCTTCTAACCTTGAGAGAACAGGAAAACTGAACCATATATATTGATTTTCATCATTAGTTATACAGCATATGAGACATTACTCAACAAATGGGTTTAATTTGAAAGTAAATGAAACAGGTAGAATATGTTTTAATACTTCCTTGTATCTGCTGATTCTAGTGGCGTTCCCTAACAAATGCCACCACTTATAGAAAAGCTGTCAGGAAAAGTTACAAATCAGGTTTTGTGAAGCCCATTGAAATAATCTGGCTACAATGTGGTGTGCACAGCTTAGAAAGTTGCAATAAAGACAAAAAGTTTTCATCAATTATTCAGAAAGGTCATTTTAGATGAGTTTTTGCAGGCTGATATTAATATAAACTGCATTCTTTCAACTGTTAGTTTGATAAAAATTGAAGTTTCAATAATAAGGAGCTGTATAATCTGTTGCAATTTGTACTTTTTCAAGAAAAAAACTTGTATAGCATAAAAAATATTATTACAACAACTGAATGCTAAAGCAGGAAAAAAAGGCTTGGCTTTTTTTTTTTTTTTTTTTTTTTTTTTTCAGAAATGAAGGTTTATGTTATATATGTCCAGACTCTTCAGCCCTTTTGGGTCCTGAGGTTTTTTTTTTTTTTTTTTTTTTTTTGCAGAGTCTCACTCTGTAGCCAGACTAGAGTGCAGTCGCGCCATCTGGGCTCACTGCAGCCTCTGCCTCCTGGGTTCAAGTGATTCTCCTGCCTCAGCCTCCTGAGTAGATGGGACTACAGGCATGTACCACCATGCCAGGTCCTGGGCTTTTTTGTTAGGGTAATTGTAGCATTGTTAGGAAATAGCAGTGATGGGAAGGTAAGAAAAAAAATGCAGGAATCATGAGATTTAAACAGCTAAAAATAACTTTATGTTCAGAATTTATCTTCCTCCTTATTCCCCTTTTCAAGGAATCCTAGAAGTAAGAGTGAGGGAAGCACAGAGAATATCCAATCCAGACAAAGACAATGTTTCCAGAGGGAGAAATCCTGGAAAAATTGTGTGGGTAATGGTGTTACATGATGTAGAACTGAACAAGAGCAGGCCTTTTAGAATTTACTAATGAGTTGTTTAAGCTTGTTATATGATCTTAAATGAGATACATAAAAAGAAACATCATATTAAGGGTATAGAATTATATGCTTGAATAATATTTCTAATATCTTAGCATTAGCAAAACTTTTTATAAGCTGTCATTTACTATTAAAATTAAATAGGAAATAAATTTATTTATTCTTATTAAATATTCTTATTAAATATAAAGCAGCACTACCTACAGTTTATGATACATATTATCATTATTATTTATTTCTAATATCTTAGCATTAGCAAAACTTTTTATAAGCTGTCATTTATTATTAAAATTAAATAGGAAATAAATTTATTCTTATTAAATATTCTTATTAAATATAAAGCAGCACTACCTACAGTTTATGATACATATTATCATTATTATTATTTTAGAATCCTACTGGAATAGTGGTAATACTGGACCCTAGGATTGGTGTATGAAGAAAAATGTGAACTCATGTATAAGAAAACATGGGAGTATGTTATGAGATTTTTGTTAGAAATGCCAGAAATTAAATTGTATTTGAGAAAAATGTGGAAAATGAGTAATTTCTTAAAACACCTTTACATGACTACACAGCTCTAAAATATAAATGGAATAACTTCTTGGTTCAGGAAGCTGTTATTAATTTAACAAATACAAAGTCAGGAGCTTAACTATACTGGGTAATCTGCAGGATACATCAGAAGGAAATTTGTGTTTTCAGGAAGCTCAAGCTCAGAATGGAAGCCAAGGCTTACTGGGAAGATCCCTTGCTCTCTCTCCCATGATTCCCTTGTCAATTTGGGAGACAGACTATTTAGGATACTGTGATATTCATTAGGATAGTCGAAGGGAAAAATGTAGATTATTTGTTTGCTTGTTTAAAGAATTGAATCATATAAATAATCTGTTTTCCCTTTCCTTTCAATACTGTTACATTTTTTAAGTTCAAACACATAAACACTATCTTACCTTATTTGCTACTTTAATATGAATTTGAGAAAACTTTTTAAATCATTTACTTTAAAAATCATTTGTCAGGAGCCTTCGTTGGAAGGAATTCTAAAAACCTCATGGAAACTATGGATTTAGTAACAGTATGAAGGCTAAAGCAATATTCAGACACTACTGGAAACCTTCTGAAAAAGCGAAAAAGAAGGAATGCTTCTTTTTACCCTGTTTTAATTGTGTTGTATAATAAGCTATGTATGTGTGCCAAGAGTTGAACTTGTCTATCATTTCTTTTGATCCATGCAAAAGAAAATAATCAGTTGTTTTTCTTCAACAAATTGAGCTATGTTTCTTCAACATTTTTTTTTCTTTTTGAGATGGAGTCTCACTCTGTCACTAGGCTGGAGTGTAGTGGTACAATCTCGGCTCACTGCAACCTCCACCTCCTGGAGTAATTCTCCTGCCTCAGCCACTGGAGTAGCTGGGATTACAGGCGTGTTCCACTTTGCCCAGCTAATTTTTGTATTTGTAGTAGAGACAAGATTTTACCATGTTGGCCAGGGTGGTTTCGATCTCCTGACCTTGTGATCCACCGCCTCAGCCTCCCAAAGTGCTGGGATTACATGGCATGAGCCACCGCACTGGCCTCATTAGTTCACCCTTTAATGGGTTTGAGTCATAGTTGCTTTTACTACTAGTATTAGATTTATAGTCCTTTGCAAAAACATATGTTATCTTCAAATGATTTGACCCTAGTTAAGAACATAAAAATGCAGATCTAAGCTGAAGAATAATCTGACACTAAATGGAGTTTTCATTGATGTTTAAACTCTATCTTCATTAATACTTAACTACTGAAAGAGATGAGTTGCCCTAATGGATTCCCAAAGTTAATCAATAAGTAGCATAACAATAGTGGTTCTCAGCCCTGGCTGCACATTATAATCACCTGGAAAATATCTTAAACTAGTGAAGTTGAAGTTCATCCAAGACCATTTAAATTAAGATGTTTGAGAATGAAGTCTAAGCATCAATATATTTTTTTGTGATTTTAATATGTCAACCATTTTGAGAAATATTGGTACAAAAGTGTATTCCCAAATATGTGATCAACATTCCTCCCACATCAGCATAATCTGGTGCTTGTAACAACTCAGATACACTGAATCAAAATATGGTGGTCAGGAATGACACTGCTAACATGGTGGAATAAGAAACCTCAATCCCTTTCTTTCCATGGAAACACTGAATTAACAGCACTATACAGATGAAATCACCTTTCTGAGAATTCTAGAAACCAATTAGTGGATTATAGCACCCCAGAAGAGTACACGGGCAAGAAGAAACTCATCAAATTGGGTTTTAAAAAGTTTTTTACACTTAAACTCACAATAGCGCCGTCCCTTAGCCACCTGCTTCTTCATTAAAAGGGAAATAGAAAAGGAGAACCTACATCCAACATTTTGCCTTTCCAGGAGGCTTCCCAAGGGACTGGTCTCTGTCCTGTTTGATGTGGAGTGATAACAGAAACTGGTAAGATATTGTTGCTGGCTGGGCTACCGAGAAGTGAGGGTAGCAGCCTGTTGCAGCACCAGAGACTACATTACTCTACAAAGACACTGAAAGAAGCAAAAGATTATGAACAACTAAAAACAATGAGGAAAACTCTTTAGCGGGGAAATTACAGCCCAAGCCAAAAGAAAACACAATCTCAGGTACCTTTTGAGAGAACCCCATCATCTCTACCGGGTCTGATCTGCAAAAGTTTTCCCATATATAAAATGAATAAAGAAAAACTGGGAGAGGTGGCTGTTTTCTTCAAAGGCACAGAGTTTAACAAAGGATATCAGGCATTCAAAGAAATAGCCAAACATGAGCTACTTTTAAGACAAAAATAGATCTCTAGAAGCCAACCCTAAAGAATTTCAGATCTGTAAGTTACTTGACAAAGAATTCAAAATAACTGCTTTAAATATGTTCAATGAGCTAAAAGTAAACACAGAAAACTAAATAAAATAAAATATGTGCATAAAAAACTGATATCAACAGAGATAGAAACTGTAAAAAAAGAAGCAAGCAGAAACTTTTGAATTGAAGCATAGAGTTACTGAATAGAAAAATTTACTAGAGGGGTTTAATAGCAGTCTTGAACAAACAGAGGAATGATTTACCAAACTTGAAGACAGATAATTTGAAATTATTGAGGCAGAGAACCAAAAACAAAACAAAACAAAAAACAAAAACACATACAAGAAAAGCACAACAAGTAAAGAAAACGAAATAGAAAAAAAAGTAGAAAAAGATAATCTAATGGGACACCAGCAAATGGACCAGTATATGCTCTATGTCAGCTTAAGAAATAAGAGGTACACCAGGTGTGGTGGCTCACCTTGCAATCCTAGCCCTTTGGGAAGCCAAGGCAGGCAGATTGCTTTAGCCCAGGGGTTAGATACCAACCTGGGCAACATGGTGAAATCCCATCTGTACAAAAAATACAAAGCTAGCCAGGTGTGGTGGTGCATGCCTGTAGTCCCAGTTAGTTGGTGGGCTGAGGAAGGAGAATTGCTTGAACCTAATAGGTTGAGGCTGCAGTGAGCAGAGATCCTGCCACTGCACTCCAGCCTTGGCAACAGAGGGAAACCTTGTCAAAAAAAAAAAAAAAGTGAAGGTAAAATGTATACCAAAACATACCATAATCAAGCTGTCAAAAGTTGGTGACAAAAACTTAATGTTGAAAGTATCAAGAGAAAAGAAAAAAAATGATTCATTACATATACAGGAGCTTGCATAAGATTATGAGTGAATTTCTAAACAGAAACATTGCATGCCAGATTGAAGTAGAATGATATATTCAAAGTGTTGAAAGAAAAAACAAAACAAAAATTATAAAGAGGAAATATATATTTTACTAAACTGTCCTTCAAAATGATCAAGAAATTGAGGGTTTTCTAAATGAATAAAAACTAAGGAAGTTGATCACCACCAGTCCTGACCTACAGGAAATACTAAAGGGGGTCCTTCAAGTTTAAATCAAAATTTGTGAGAGAGCAACACAAAAGCATGGACAAATGCATGACTCCCTAGTGAAAGTAAATATATAAATAAGTTCAGAACCTTGTAGCATTTCAACATTGGTGTATACATCATTTTTAATTCTGGCATTGATTTTAAAAGGCAAGCATAGAAATAATAAATTAATATTAATGGATACACAATATGAGAAGATATAATTTGTAATATTAGCAAAACAGGAGGTGTGTAGATATAAACAAGTACACTTATTGTATGTGATTGGAATTAAATTGTTACCAGTTTATAATAGACTACTATACCTGTGAAAGATACACAAAGAAGTATGGAAAGAATCAGATCATGTCCCTACAAAAAGCCAGTGAAATTCAAACAAAGCAGTAAGACAAGGAAAGAGGAAAAAACAGATTTAAATAGACTTTTAAAACCCAAAATGATAATAGTAAGTTCTTTTCTACCAGTAATTATAATACCTTAAATTTAAATACAAAAATAGTTGGAGACTTCAACACCACACTCTCAACGTTGAAGAGATCATCTAGACAAAAGATCAACAATAAGAAAAACAACATTGAATTAAAAGTGTACCATAGACCAAATAGACATAACAGACATTTATAGAATATTTTCCTCAATAGCTGCAGAAAGCACATTTATTTTATTATCACATAGAAGATTCTCCACTACAAACCATATGTTGGAACACAAAGCAAGCTTCAACATTTTTTTAAAAAATTGAAATCATGTCAGGTATCTTCTCAGGTCCCAGTAGAAGAAATTAGGAGATTAACTGCAACAGGAACACATGAAAACATACAAATACATTGAAATTAAACAACATGCTCCAGAATGACCAATGTATGAACAAATAAATTAAGAATAAATTTTTTTTTAAAAAAAGAATGAGTCAGGACTGAATTGGCCAAGTCGTTCATTATTAAAGAAATGAAAGTGAAAATGATTGTTGAACTACTTGCGAATAATAATAACAAAATTTCTGCAGGTGGAATCTTAATGACTTAAAAAGATGTTTCATAGATAAATAAAATTAAAGTGCTGATTCGGCATTACACACACATATATTTTTAAGGACACTTAAAACTTTCTAAAATTGTTCCTAACTACAATCACCATTATTTCTAAAGGCAGAGGACATCTTGACAAGTAGGAAGAGCATAATCTCAGGAAAAAAATACTTTTAATTGACTCATTTTTTATTAGATATTTGTATATCCTTTACTCATAGGTCCAATTTTGAAACACTGGAAACTACCTATTTTGACATGCTTCTTTGGAGTCAAAGATGGTCAAATAACAAGCCAAGAAATTATGACTTTTTTTTTTTTGAGACTGAGTTTTGCTCTTGTTTCCCAGGCTGGAGTACAATGGCATGATCTTGGCTCACTGTGACCTCAACCTCCTGGGTTCAAGTGATTCTCCTGTCTCCGCCTCCTGAGTAGCTAGGATTACAAGCATGCACCACTACACCTGGCTGTTTTATTTTTAGTAGAGATAGGGTTTCTCCATGTTGGTCAGGCTGGTCTCCAACTCCCGATCTCAGGTGATCCACCCGCCTAGGCTTCAAAAGTGCTGGGATTACAGGTGTGAGCCACTGTGCCTGGTTGGCATTTTTTAAATAAAGTAAAATAATTATGTGAAAGCTCAGACAGGAGAATTTAAATTCCAAAGGTGGTTTTATTTCACTGAATCAAAGTTACCTATAAATATTATTAATACACATTTATTTTACATATTTATCAATATGAAAATATGCATATAATTCATTCTTTCCTTTACTCATTAATTTATTTATTCAAAAACACGCAGCAAAAAATACAGCACAAGAGTTCCGTTAGGCACTGGTAGGAAATAGTAGAAGAGACTCTTCTATTTCATGTCTTCACGAAATATCATCTTCTAGGGAAGACAGCCATTGAAAACATAGTCTAAAGTTTTCCTGGAGAAAGTTCTGATCTGTACAGAGAATTTCTAATTTACAAGGATAGCGAGGTTAAATACGTTCTATTTTCCTCTGCAACAAACACGTGCTTTGTTTTAAGATTTGTGTTTTTTGTTAGGGTGTTGTTAGAGTATTGCCCATAATTTACATAACAATTTATAGTTCAGTAATCCCCTCATTCATTAAATATTTATAGAATAATAATTGCATAAAAGGGCTCTAGTTAGACACAGTGGGGGAAAGGGACATTATAAGTCATGAGCATTACTATTTAGAAATTCTAGATGAATTGCAGGAAGCTGTAGAAAGAAAGGATGAACGTCATGAAAAGAGAAAAGGTGCAAGAACCAAATGTCAGTCAGTGACAGGTCTCAGGAAATCAGATGAAAAAAAAAAAAATAAAGGGCTTCCGACTAGAGGAAACAAAGGAAGAATCCTTCCTTGGAGATATGAGTAATCCCCTCTTCCTGGACATCTCTACTTCTTTCTCAGTTTGTCAAAAGCAAGGGCGAAAATCTTAAACTTCTTTAAATGAGAAAACACTCATTTTGCTTCTTTAATCAGAAAATGTTAACTATAGCAGGAATGGGATCCATGTTGGATTGCTTATGCACAGTTTTAATTTAGCTATTCATTACTTTAAACTCTTGGAATGACCCTGGAAGATGAATTATCATTCTCAGGCCTCTAATGTGGTCATCACACTGACTCTCATAGGTGACCCTCAAGAGTCTCTGTGTGGCTCACTTTTCAGTTCCTGTGACAATGAAAGACATTACTGGGTAGGACTTTAAACACTGTCAGAATCAAGAGACCCCATTATTGGCTGCAGCTGCAACTTTGGACAGCATTAGATTCTGAGAAGAAGAAGGTCAGCAAGAAAGAAACTGTTCTTAATTGGATGTGAAATCTCAAGGAGGAAAAAAAAGATGGGAGAGTCATCAGAGTAAAAGAACACATGATCATGAGCAAAAAAAAAAAAACCTAGAAAAGTTAGAAAGAATGCCAATTTAAGTATAATACAATAGCCAATATACATTCCATTCAAGCTAGGAAAAACACCTGCATAACATAAGCAGGAAAGGTAGTTTACTAGTTTATGCTGTCAGAGGTGTTCAAACAAGAGTGACTCCATCTTGAACAGTGGCTGGGTAAAATGAGGTGCCACATACTAGGCTGCACTCCCAGGAGATTAGGCATTCTTAGTCACGGGATATTTATGGTTAAGGGAACAAGTTAATAATGCTTACTGAACAGATCCAGGACTTAACAGGCCCAGGAAATAATAGACCCAGAAAATGTCCTGGGTCATTTTCCAATGTCTTAAGGACAAAAGCATTTTCTTAGTTTAAGAATAAGTTTCACTTTAAAGATAATAATATAGATTCTTGAAGAAGACAGTAGTTACAAAACAATCCTGTCACAAGCTGTTGTAGTAGAGCACATCTCCCCTGTGATTTTATTTTGCTTGGTTATGTATAAAAAAGCACTGGACCTAAAGTGGACATGTTCCTCCTCTTGCTTTTGGAAATGCCCTGCTCTTTTTATGGAGTAGCTATTCATTCGTTCTTTTTATTTTGTTAATAAACATGCTTCTTTTTACTCTGCGGACTTGTTGCAAATTCTTTGTTGTGAGATCCAAGAACCCTCTCTCTGGTTCTGGATTGATACCCCTTTCTGATAACAATGTAACTGATGCATGCAAAGGCTAATCTGCCTTCAATCATAGCTAAGCCAAATGGTTCACGTCAATTTATTAGGGCTTTCTCCCACTCTCTCTTTCCCTCACACTCTCTCTCTTTCCTTCTCTGACTCCCACTTCCACTCCTCCCTCATAGATCTATCTATCTATCTATCTATCTATCTATCTATCTATCTATCTATCTATCATCTATCTATCTATCCATGTCTATCTATCAATCTAACACAGAACAAAGCAAAAACAATTAAGCCAAAAAATAGAACAAAGGCAAGAACCAAGGCTACCAAAACTCCCAGGGCTATATTTTACTGCTTTTACTTCTAGAGAAATGACATCCGTTCTTTCTTAAATTTTCCGGTATTAAATTTCAGGGAAGGTTTTCTTGCCTATTTTTGATAACGTTAACACTAATAACTGTGTAGAGGTAAATAAATTACCTTGATTAGTTTATGGAGTTTGATGGATTGGATTCCATTATTGAAAGGGAAAGCAGGAACATACTGATATCTCCACCAGAATCATTTTTAATAGGGAAGAATGCTTTTTTCAAATAATGTTTGCTGGCCGGTAAAATCAGCATGCCATGCCTGGCCTCTTCTCTCTTTGGTTCTAGAAGCTAGTTATTTTTTTTCTTATTACAGGGTCTATTTTCTTACTAGTGTTTTAAAATAAGTGTGTATTTGTATTGAAGAAGTAGAGACACATACAGAAAAAGGAATCTCAGTCTATTACAGAGAAGAAGGATGGAAAAGAATGTGCATAAGCTGAGAATAATGTATCAAGCTTGTGATTTGTAGAGATTTGCCAAAGCTGTTCAAACCCCTACACATTTAACAGGTGTGAAAACTACTTTTACTTAGATAACTCAGGTATTTCTCTTTTTTCCTCTTGCATCCACTGACAAGGGCTGGAAAGTTTCCTTTTTACCTTCTAATTGATTGTCTGCACTATATTTTCTGAAGACCCCCATGTCAACATTTAGGAAAGTGAAATGCCAGTGCTATTGCAAATTGGGGAATAAATGTGTAGCTTGGACATTTTTATAATATTCACATTAGACGAAAAACGCATTCCAGGGTGTTTTTAATGGGTCTAATAGAGGCCCAGGGACTCAGGGGAGCATAAGGCTATAGGGCAAAGAATTTCAACCACCCGAGAAGAAAACTAATGGCCCATTAAAGCACACCCTGGAGTGCTTTGTCGTTGTCATTGGAATTAGAATATATGTCTTTGTTTAAAATAGAATGCTACTTTGATGACATTTTAACATGTTGCCTACTTTTTCTCCATTGGCAATCAGTACCTTAAAAAGTCAGGCAGAAATTAGACTACAACAGAAGCAAATTAAACCTTTGATTTCACAGAGATACTAGAGGCATTATGACAATTAAATTAGTTTGCCAAGCTATGATGTTATTCTATAACCCAATTATTTTACCAAGGAATTGGGATAGTAGGTATTTGAATGGTGTTAGAAAAGAAAATGTTAATGCAATCCTAAGAAATATGACATCTGGAATAACTTCCTATCGATTAACCTCAGATTCTTAAACTATTATATATTCAGGTATCTCTGAAATCGTTTTCTTTTCTTAGATGGGTTTTAGCATTTAAATTGATCCATAAAACTTGTGTGTGGTAACATGCATGTGAAGATTACAAAACTGCTAACATTTTTTAAAGAAAATTATGTTTAAATTCATGAAACTTTTTTTTTGCCTCTGTTATATAACTTGAAAAACAATGTCTGTCCCTCTACATTTGGATAAGATACTACTAATTCAAATTAATTTTAGTAACACATTTGCCTACGAGAATAGTAACATCTTTCATGAAAGCCTACTGACAAGACCTAATCATCAACTCATATTTAATTAATGTTAATAGAAAACTCAGAGAACTCAAAGAACAGTAAAATTGGCTCCTGGAAAAGATACCTTAAAAACTAAGGTAGGCATAATGCTGTTACCTGATCATCTTGCATGGTGAGTTCATATGTTATTATATCATTTTATGCTTAAATGTATGAAGAACATATATATATATATATATATATATATATTTTTTTTTTTTTTTTTTTTTTTGAGACCGAGTTTCGCTCTTGTTACCCAGGCTGGAGTGCAATGGCACGATCTCGGCTCACTGCAACCTCCGCCTCTCCTGGGCTCAGGCAATTCTCCTGCCTCAGCGTTCCGAGTAACTGGGACTACAGGCACCACCATGACCAGCTAATTTTTTGTATTTTTAGTAGAGACGGGGTTTCACCATGCTGACCAGGATGATCTCGATCTCTTGACCTCGTGATCCACCCACCTCGGCCTCCCAAAGTACTGGGATTACAGGCTTGAGCCACTGCGCCCCGCCTGAAGAACATATTTTATAGTCTGTGATCAGTTAAATATATTATCCAGAAGAGATGCCTCAAAATGCAGCAGGAAATAATAAATGTGGTTAAGAATTAAATTCTAATACTATGCATATTTATTAGCCAATCTTAGTAGAAAAGAACAGTGTGGTAAGGAGTTAGTGAGAGACTGCTTATGACACAGAATAAATTTCACATTTTAAAAATCAGTATGTACTGCTTCCACTCATTCTTAATGGGCAAGTTGTGTGTTTGTGTGTGTGTGTTTCTAGGTGTGTTTAAATAATTTAATAAAAAGGGGGATAAAATTGTTACCTGTGGAAGACATCTGAATTACCCCAAGTTACCATCAGCAAATCATACAGGTTCACAGGAACTTCAGTCCTTGTCTCCTCAGAAAAAAGAATTCGTCCAAGGAGCATAAAACAGAAAAGGAGACTGAGTAAAGTTTCCTTGCTGAGAAAATTAAATTTATATTAGAGTGCTACTTCTTTGTGGCATCAACAATTTTCATATAACACTTACTCTTGGGAATTGAGCACACGCAGTGTGTTAGGAAGTTATACACATGCCCATCAGAGACTTTCTTCTCTTTTCCAGTGAAGTGTGCCCCTGGAAGAGCATACTTTGCCACTTTTGTCTCTTAACACACATGCCCAGGAAGTTGCTTCTTTCTGGGCCTTCATTCAATTAACTATTTTTTTTCCAGTCTGGTCTCAAACTCCTGACCTCAGGTGATCCACCTGCCTCAGCCTTCCAAAATGCTATGATTATAGGTGTGAGCCACAGTGCCCAGGCTCAATTACTATTTTTAATGTTAACATATGTGGCCCATCAGGAGACTGCCTCTTTCTGGCTATTGAATTATCATTTTTAGGGAGGCAATGTGATAATTGATGAACCATCGCTAGACATTCCTAGTGGGTGACCGGGAGAGCCCTCTCCTGCCCTGCTTATTGCCTATCTAACTACCTGTAACAAAATCACTGACTAATGAGAGGTCAGATTTACATTATGTGTACATAGACCCAAGTTTCAATGATAGACTATTGAAATCTATTTGCTTTAGTCCAAACATACATAGTCCTAAGGAAAGTGGCCCTTTGAGCTGTGTGTATTGACCAGCTCAATAATCCACATACCTATGCATGTATGTATGTAGCATAACCTTGTCCAAATGCATGTTCTCTTTAGTACAATACTCAACAAAGAGAGCTGCCCAGCCACCAATACATACACATACACACACAAAAAATAAATAAATAAAGAAAAAAGATTATCCCCCTGCTCAGTGAAAACAGTTGAAATTTATTCTTGTTATATTATTTTCAAAGAAGCCTTCCCCAAGTTAGGATATGCTCCAAAGTTATAGATTTTCTGGAATATTTTGTTAAATCAAATTCTTAATTTATTCATATACGGTGCTCTGGATGACAAAGAAAATTCAGTTTGTGCTGTAAATCCCAGATAGGGATAGGGTGGCTTACAGTTATGGATACGGTGGCTTACAAGGACATCAAAAGGTGAAAATGACAGAAGAAGAAATTAAAAAAAAATCCTGCATCTGTAGTTAATATAGAAACATCAGTGATTGACAGCTGCAAGTAGCCATTTCTGATCTTTGAACAGCACCAAATATTGCTACAGCTGATCCTTTTAGGACAATTGCATTTTTTACTTCATATGTAATATATATGTTTAAGATATAAATATAATATGGTCTGAAACTCAAATAAATATGAATGACCATTAAAAAAATGTTGGAGAGTAGTACAGAAGAACGTTTTCAATTTATGAACTTAATTACATTTAGATTTCTAATTAGACTTGCTAACTGCATTGGTAGCTAACTTTTTGAATAAATTTGAATTTTACTTTACCTTAACATAGGAGAAGAAACTGAAATAAAGAAACATTTACTCATATTTGAGATGCCTGTGAGTCTTAATTTTTTTCTTAGACGATAATCTGCAGTTTACACAAATAAATTAGTTAGAAAGGAGAATTTGGTGAGCTTGTAACACAGATATATTACTAAAATAAATATAGCTCATGTAGCTCTAAGTTGACAATTAATCTTTTAGTAGTTACACGTAATGGAATTTGTTTGCTACAAAAGTGGAGAATAAACCCATTCATTATATCTATTTATTTTAAGTGACTTACAAGAATGCAATTAAATGTAGGCTCTCAAATGCATTCTGTTAATTGGTGATTTGACATTATTAACTGTCCTTTAATGCAAAAGGAGAAATTGGTTGTTTTTCTAATACACATTTTCTAAACTTTTTGAACATAAAGAACAGCATAATAAATTGTTTTCTTTGTTAATAAATGTTGTTAATGTCCTTCTACTCTTTATAATAGTGTCCGTGCAGAAAATAGATGAAAGAATGATAGCAGCGTGATAGGAGGAATTGATACAGGCAAGTCTAAACTGATACTCCAGAATCTGTTTCCATGTTCATGATGGTAACAGGTAGGGATTGGAAAGAGGCTAAAAGTCAGTTGCTCTTAGGTGGCTGATGAGTGGAGCTAACTCATGAAACCAATTGGAAGAGTTATTCAGGCTTGATGAAATGGGAAAACCGTTATATTTGGAATCCAAAGACTCTGGTGCTGTTTTTGGGCCTCTCATCTATAAACCATGAAGAGAAACAGAATATGTCACCCCAAAATATATCATTTGAGCCTAAGGATAATTTTGAGCTGAAGGCAATGTGAAAAAAAATAATAATAAAAGAGAGACATGAAGTACTCTCTATTCTTTCTTTATCTACCTAAAAGCAGGGCATAATTTTCTTTCTGAATGTGTTTTCCTATCTCATATCAGAAAAGGAAGAACAGCTTTTATCAGCAGCCATAGGAACAGTATTGAGATGAGACTGTATAAACATCTTTACAGAGTAACTCTATCTTTTAATACCTTCCTCCATATAATAATTACAATCCAATAGTGTACCGACATGAGAGGCCGAAACTTTTTTCCCTTGGTCTTTTCTTACAACATTTTGCCTTTTGCTAGAATGGTATATAAGACCCCAGGTTTGAATGCTTCTTTGGGTCTTCATTTCTTCTCTCTAAACTCCTCTGTGCATGTAAAAAAAAACCCACTAATATTTATATGCCTTTTTATATAGTTTTAATATTTGTCTCCTCAAGTCTCATGTTGAAATACAGTCCCCAGTGTTGTAGAGGAGTTTTGGTGTGAGGTGACTGCGTCATGAAGGCAGATCTCTCATGTCTTGGTGGCATCTTCATGATAGTGAGTTCTAGAGAGATCTGCTTATTTAAAAGTGTGTGGTACCTCACCCCCTTTCCTTGATCCTGCCCTTGCCATATGATACTCCAGCATCTGATTCGCCTGCCCTCATGAGAAAAGCTCTGTGAGGCCTCCCTAGAAGCTGAGCAGATGCCAGCACCATGCTTGTACAGCCTGTGAAACCATGAACCAATTAAACTTTTTTTAATAACTCAGTGTCCGCTACTACTTTCTACCAACGCAACAACAGCCCAACACATCCTTTCTTCTATTGATTGGTCATTTGTCAGATTAGCTTGCATGTCCTATCTCCTGACACTAAGAGGGTTAAAAAAAAGTGTTTTTCTTCATCAATGTTTTGTAGTTTCCACTGTAAAAATATTTAACCGACTTGGATAAATTTATTTCTAAATATTTTTAATGCTATCATAAGTGTGATTGTTTTCTGATTTTTTTTGAATGCTTAGTACTGATTTGTTTATGTTCATTTTCTATCATGCAACTTTACTAAATTTGTTTGTTCTTTACATTTTTTTAAATGGAGTCAAGGGTATTTTTTATTTCTTTTTTTATAATTGATATTTTGCTAACCTAAATTAATTAACTTATTTACCATATTACTTTTTAAACTTTTAAGTTCATGGGTACATGTGTAGGTGTGTAGGTTTGTAATACAGGAAAACTTCTGTCTTGGGTGTTTGTGGTACAGATGATTTTATCACCCAGGTATTAAATCTAGTACCTATTAGTTATTTTTTTTTATCTGCCTCCTCCTCCTACTCTTCACCCTTTGACAGGCCCTAGTGTGTGTTGTTTTCCTCTAAGTGTTTGCATGTTCTTTTAATTTATCAGTATTTTTTTTTCTTTTGTTCCTGTGTTAGTTCTCTAAGAATAATGACCTCCGGCTCTATCCATGTCCCTGCAAAGGACATGATATGCCTCTCTCTGTCTCTTTTTTAAAAGGCTTCATAGTATTTTATGGTGTATATGTACCACATTTTCTTTATCCAGTCTATTGTTCATGGACATTTAGGTTGATTCCATGTCTTTGCTATGTGAATAGTGCTGCAATGAACATACGTGTGTATGTCTGTGTCTTTATAATAATAATAATTTATACTCCTTTGAGTATATACCTAAAGAGAATATAAAGCCATGGGAATGCAGGGTTAAATGTTAGCTCTATTTTAAGTTATTTGAGAAATCTCCAAACTGCTCTCTACGGTTGTGAAACTAACTTACATTTCCACCAAACGTTCATAAGAGTTCCCTTTTTCTCAAATACCTCACCAGCCCTTTGTTGTTCATGACATTTTAAAATTAAAGCCATTCTGACTAGTGTGAAATGGTATCTCATTTTGTTTCATTCTTTTAAAAAATTATTTATTTATTTAGAAACAAATTCTCACTCTGTTGCCCAGGGTAAGTACAGTGGTGAGATGATGACTCACTACAGCCTTGACCTCCTGGACTCATTCAGTCCTCCAGCCTCAACCTCCCAAGTAGCTGGGACCACATGCATGTACCATCACACCTGGCTGATTTTTTTTTTTCTTTGGAGGTAGAGTTTTGCTCGTCCCCCAGGCTGGAATACAATAACACAATCTTGGCTCACTGCAACCTCTGCCTCCCAGGTTTTAACATCACCTTTGTTGTTTCTAATTGTTCTTATTTTGATCTTCTCTTTTTATTTATTAATTTATCTAGCAGTCTATCAACCTTGTTTATCCATTCAAAAAACAAACTCTTACTTTCTTTGATCCTTCATATGGATTTTTGAATTTTGATTTTATCAAGTTTTTAAAAATTATAGTTACTTATTTTATTTGCTAGCTTTGGAGTTACTTTGTTCTTAATTTTCTAGTTTATTGAGGTGCATTAGATTACTAATTTGAGAGCTTTCTGAATTTTTGAGGTAGGCGTTCAGTACTATAAACTTTCCTCTTAGTACTGTTTTCACTGTATGCTAAACGTTTTGCTATGTTGTGCCTCTACTTGTATTGTTTCAAATAATTGTTTAGTTTCTTTCTTAATTGTATTGATTACTCAAAATCATTCAGGAGAAAGTTATTTAATTTCAATTTAATTGTGTTGTTTTGAGAAATCTTGGCCTTGATTTCTGTCTTTTTTTATTCCACCATGGTGAAAGAGTATGGTTGACAAAATTTCATTTTTTTAAAATTTGTTGAGACTTGCTTCATGGCTGAGAATGTGGTTGATCTTGGAGTATCTTCTATGTGCAGATTAGAAAAATGTGTATCTTTTGATTGATGGATAAAGTATCCTGTAGTTATCTATTATATCTGGGAAATGAAGGAGTAGATAAACATCTTAAAAAGAAATCAAGAATTCTAGAATTGAAAATTTACTTAAGAAATTACCAAATATATTTGAAAGCTTTATCAATAGATTTAAGCAAGCAGAAGAAATAGTTTTAGATTCTGAAGACTGGTCTTTTGTATTAGGACAGTCAGACATAAATAAAGAAGAAATTTATTTTCAAATAATAAACAAATTTTTGAGAAATATGAGATTACACAAGGCAACCAAACCTACAAATTATCATCATTTCAAAAAATGGAGTAAAAGTAAAGAACTTTAAATCATATTGGAAGAACAAATATGGAAACATTTTCTAATCTTGCTAGAGAGGTAGACGTCCAGATACAAGAAATCCAGAAGACACCTGTAAGACACAATATAAAATGAACATCACCAAAGCATATAGCCACCAGAGTGTCAAAAGTAAATGCTAAAGAAAATATCTTTTCTTTTTTGAAGATTAAAAAATTTTAATGTATTCACTGTTAGTTCAGAACAGTACAGAGAGAAGAAAACCCGAAAACACTATGATTAATACTGAATCTGTTGAGACTTCAAGTCAGTGAAAGCATCTCAATTTAATGGGAATTTGCTGAAAGTATTTGCTGTGATTAGTTGTATCAAACCACAGCCAAGTTAGTCATTATTACTATAAATAGTGACAATCAAGAAATTACATCAACATATTCTAAATAAAATAAGATGGTTATACCAATTTAAGAATAAATTGTTTCAACTTAAATTCTTGGAAAACAATCTAAAAGGACCTGTATGTATTGATAGATCACTTTGATTAAAGAGTAAAATAAATATTTTAAAAATTTGATGCATATATTGAGATATAATTTATGTTACAGTAACAGTTGCAAAATATTTTTAATATCATTCTTTCTTCATAATTTCCAATGGTACATCTGGAAACTGAATGAGACAAGGAATGATGCTGCACTATGTGGAGATATTTGGCATATGTTTAAGACATTTGTCCCCGGACTAAGTCTTCCAAGAACTATTTGCATCCCTGGACGACGTTTTCCAATACCCAGTAATGTTGACAACCCAAATCATCCCCTACATTCCAGAATGCTCCCTGGGGTCCCTACAGTTTCTTTGTGAACCATTTGTGTGTTCAATATTTAAAAGCAGAGGCTTGGTTACTAAAAGTCAGGCTTTAGATGTCTTATCTTCATGAGAGTTGGCCAAGGATTTATATTTTCTTGTAGGTCTATGAAGCCTCATCCTTCAAGGAATATACAGTTCTGCAATATTATTAATCCCCTCAACTTATAAATTCAAAGAGACAGTGATTTGCTGAAGATCACAAAGAAAGTGAGTAGACATACCAGAATTCAAATCCAGTCTAACTCCTGAATTCTTTACTATGGCCACATTCCTGTGGGAGGAATAATTCCATTGTTTCCAACTCCCAGAGGAATAGATACACAGAGTCAGTATAGGGTCATGTTCATGCTGAGAAAAAAAAATGTCTTAAATGGAGCTAAAGTAAAAAGGTCAGATTGCATGCAAAGGAAATTTATTTGCCAATAGCAGACCTCTCAGTAGAAATTTTATAAGCCAGGAAGGATTGACGGCTTATTTTCAACTTTCTTAAAGTAAAAATTCCAACCAAGAATTTAATATCTCACCATATTAAGCTTCATAAATGAAGGAGAAATAAATTTTTTTCCAGACAAGCAAGCTAAGGGAATTTGTTACCACTAGACCATACCACTAGATCCCTAAGGGAGTTCTAAACATGGAAACACAAGAACAATATCTGCTACCACAAAAAATGCTAGTACACAGTCCACAGACCCTACAATGCAGCCACACAGTAGAAACTACAAAGCAACCTTTGACAACTTCGTGATCGAATCCAACCCTACTTATCAATAATCTTTAATATAAGTGATCTAAATGTCCCACTTAAAAGGTACACAATTTTAAGTTTTATATATATAAAAAAGAAGACCCATCTGTTTGTTGTTTTCAATAGACTTATCTCACACATAATAACACTCATGGGCTTGAAGAGTTGGAGAAAGATTTGTCACACAAATGGAAACCAAAAGAGCCAGGGTTACTATTCCTTTATCAGATAAAATTGATTTTAAACCAACAAAAGTAAAAAAAAAATAATGACAAAGAAGGGCATTACATAATAACAAATTATTTAATTCAATAAGAAAACTTAATTATGTAAATATATATGCACTTAATATTGGAGTACCCAGATTTACATAACAACTACTTGTAGATCTAATAAAGTACTTAACCACATAGTAATCGTGGGGGACTTTAACATTGCACTGTTAGTGAACCAGGAGGGCCACAAACAAACCTCTCCAACACCAAACAGGGAAGGAAGTAGTAATTTTATTTGGCTGGGAGCCTCAGAGGCATAGATGCCTCAATAACTGAGCTTCTCACCTAGAAAATGCTGTTCTCTTAAAGGTTCACCATCTTAGAGATTACATGTGTGAGGGTCATGGTCGATGAGGTAAGCGAGGGGTACGTGACTTAGGTGGGGCGTCTAATCGTGATTAAGCGAGAACAGCACCTTCTGGGGAAAATTTCTCCATATCATATCCACGATCTACAGAGAGGATTGTGGTTAGCAGTAGGGGGTTTAATTTGTTTTATTTGTTTTGTCGCTCTTGTGAATGGGATTGCATTCTTGATTTGACTCTCAGCTTGGACATTCTTGGTATTTAACAAGGTATAGAATTATACTGTCTGTGAAGAGAGATAGTTTTACTTTCTCTCTTCTTATTTGGATGCTTTTTATTTCTTTCTCTTGCCTGATTGCTCTTGGTAGGACTTACAGTACTATGTTGCATAGAAGGGTTGAGAGTGGGCATCCCTGTCTTGCTTTGGTTTTCAAAGGGAATGTTTCCAACTTTTGCTCATTCAGTATGATGTCAGCTATGGGTTTGTCATAGATGTCTCTTATTGTTTTGAGGTATGTACCTTTGATGCTTCATTTTTTAGGATTTTTAACCTGAAACAGTATCGAATTTTATCAAAAGCCTTTCTGCATCTTTTGAGACAATCATGTGTTTTTTGTCTTTAGTTCTGTTTATGTGATGAATCACATATATTGATTTGCATATGTTGAACTAACATTGTATTCCAGAAATAAAAGTTACTTGGGCATGGTAGACTAGCTTTTTCATATGCTGCTGGATTTGATTTGTCATTATTTTATTGAGGATTTTTGCATCTATGTTCATCAGGAATATTGGCCTGAAGTTTTGTTTTGTTTTGTTTTTCTCAACCACACAGGGTTCTATATAGTCTTGGTTTAGTCATTAGGTAGAGATATTTTATGCTGGATACTCTATAATATTCTTTGACATCATTCTCTTATGATTTTCCTCAAGTCTAAAAATTTAAAAACAAAAATCTCCCTAAGCTAAATGGGTACACCCATTTCAGGGTTTTCAGGATTTGGTTTGCTTAGGAAGATTTTTGTTTTTAAATTTTTAAAAATAAAAAGTCTCAAATGTTTTCATTTTGATTACTTCCCAGATACATGCATTGACTAAATTCTGCTTCACACATTCTACTTAAAAACTCTGAGAACACTGTGCATTTTTTTGCTTCTGTATTCACTAATTTCTTTCCATTTTTGTCCTTTTCTCTTTATTTTCTACTTGTTATTTTTCAGGATTCAACTAAAATATCATCTCTTCTAGGAAAACTTCCATAACATTTTCCCCCTAAGCTGGTGAGGTTTATTCACCCTAGTTCTGAGTAAATTTCACTGCTATTTTTTTTCATTTTATTTGATATTGTTACAATGTTGTCTGTTCATGCATGACGTCCACTAAAGAAAAAAATAAAACTCTGTTTTTCTTCATATCACTTTACTTCTGACATCAAAGTGTGGTAGGTTCCCACACTAACCAACTCTCCAAATTTCAATGGACACCAAGTGGGTGTTCTACAATTTAACTAAATCCTGACACTAAACGTTGAGTCAGTGCAGAACACACAGGTTAATGGCTGAGTCCCATAAGACTGCTCCCCACTCGTAACTTCAGATGTCAATCACGAGTCCCAGGTTGTCAACTATACTTTTGACAAATTGCTACCAATTGGCAATTCTCATAATTCCTCTTCCTCAGGTTCTGTAACTTGCTGTAATGGCTCATATATCTCAGTGAAACATTTTTCTGTCTTATAATAAAGGATATTACAAAGCATACAGAGACATAGCCAGTAAAGGGGCACATAAATTAAGGTCCAGAAGAGTCCTAAGCATAACAGTTTCTGCCCCTATGAAACTGGGTTGTACATTCTCCTAGTACATGGATGTGTTAACCAAACTGGAAGGTCTCTGGATCACACAGCAGCTTAGGGATTTTTATGGAGGTTTCATCATCTAAGCACCATAAATTATAACTCAATATCCAGCCCCCTTTCCTCTCTGAAAATGGCTGCGGGGGTGAAGTGGAAAGTTCCAATCTGAGCATGACTTGGATCTTCTGGTAACCAGCTCCCATCCTGGAGCTCTCCAGGAACCCACCAAGAGTAGCCTTACTAGAACAAAACATCCTCATTACCTGATAAATTTTAAGGAATATAAGACCTCGGTGTCAGGAACTGGGGCAGAGACCAAATATATGTCTATTATTCCACATTCACCTAGCAATCTTAAAGCTCCATGAGAGCAGAGCCCATGTCTTAATTACTGAGCAGGTGTTATAAAAGATATTAATGTTGTAAAAAATATATGTCTGTTGAAGAGCAGGATTCATAAACCAGTCATCCTTCCTCAATAATGCTACATTTTCACATTACAAAGAGGCTAATAGCCTTTACTCAAAACTTCTCCCAATAAACTGTAATAGGATCACAGGTACTTCTGAAGAAAGAGATACATTCTGTAGCCATAAACTGCTTATCATATAGCAAATTTAATCATACATAAAAAATACATAAGCAATAACTACTGCCTAATGAGGGAAAGCATTTCTAAATAGTGTCTTCATATAAAACTCCTACAAATTGATTGAATTCACTATTGATTATCCTTTGGAAATTCTGTCTTCAAGTTATTTCGGAGTCAGAGGCAATACATGCTGAGAATATAATTAGGATTAATACAGAGAGAAAAACATGACTAACAGACCATCACCTCATAGTTGCAGCTGGAGGCCATTATTCTGAGTGAATTAATGCAGGAACAGAAAACCAAATACTGCATATTCTTTCTTATAAGTGGGAGCTAAACATTGAGTGCTGATACAGACATAAATATGAAAACAATGGATACTGGGAGCTGCTAGAAGAAGGAGAGGGAAGAGGCAAAGTTTGAAAAGTTAACTATAGAGTAGTCAGTACCTGAATGTTAGAATGAATTGTCTGTCAAGCCTCAGCATCGTACAATATATCCACAAACAAGCCTGCATACGCACATTCTGAATCTAAAATTAAAATACAAATTATAAACACAGAGACACACATTTTAAAAATGTCTAATTGGGCATAAGACCATTAGGATGCAAGGTGACAGTAAAAATCTTAAAGAACTGAATACAGGCTGGTTGTAGGGTTCACACCTGTAATCCCAACACTTTCAGAGGCTGAGGCGGGTGGATCATGAGGTCAGGAGACTGAAATCATCCTGGTCAACATGGTGAAATCTTGTCTCTACTAAAAATACAAAAAATAGCCTGGCGTGGTGGCATGTATCTGTAATCCCAGCTAATCAGGAGGCTGAGGCAGGAGAATCACTTAAACCCAGGAAGCAGAGGTTGCAGTGAGTCGAGATTGTGCCATTGCATTCCAGCCTAGTGACAGAGGAAGACTCCGTCTCAGAAAAAAAGAACGGAATACATTTGTGCTTTATCTCCATAATTGCCTAGATTTCCAAATAAATGTTATCCCAAGAAAAAAAAATAAATGAGTAACTTTTTAAATGGAGAAGTTTTGCATATTCCAAATGTAGCATGTAAAAATGAGACACATAGTTTTGGGCTATAGGTTTTAATGAATAATACTGTTACAAATAAAAGCATGTGTAATACATTAAAAAAATTTAAAGCATTGCATGTAATTTGTACTGTGTTTTGACTAACTAATTCAAAGAAAGTTATTGATTTATAAAACTACACTGGGATGCTTTTACAGGTCCTAAACGGTTGCCTTGAAATACTGATTTTACTGTGACTAAATTTTTTCATATACATGATTACATGACATTTGACTGCAAATATAGAAAACATATTCTAAGAAGCTACATATCTCTCTTTTAGAGTAAATTTGATAAATATCTTTTCAAAAAAGCATCATTTATTGGTACCAAATATGAAAAATTCATCCTTGTTGTATATTCAGTATTATTTCTCTCTTTCCCTTTCTCTCTCTCTCTCTCTCTACACACACACACACACACACACACACACACACACACTCACTCATCATCAAAAATCCATGAAATAATTCTTTCTATCCTGTTTTTATGAAGAAAGGAAAAGAAACAAACTCAAATTGGTTAATACTGGAAAAAAAGGGATTCAGGTCCAGGACTTTCTCTCAGTCACTTTGTTCTTCACTTTAACTTATTATCTGATCTTGTAGAAATTGTAAAGGGATAAGGTAGCATGCTCTCTTTATCTGACATTCTCTCCCTTTCCTTCTTGCCATCAGTCCATGATATGTTATTTCTGCATACACGACCTAGTTTCTTATTTGGAGAACATATCCAATGTAAGGTGCTTTATTTTCTCTTCTCTGTAACAATTTATGAAATATGTCTTAGTAATATGTTGCTGACTCTGGTCCTAATTCTCTGATACTTAAATTTTCACTACCTATCAATAATTAACAACCTCCCAAAAAGGAAAATACCAGGCCTATATGGTTGTACTAATACTTATAAATGTTACCAAACACTTCAGAAAGAAATAATATCAATTCTCTATCATTCTTCCAGAAAACAGAAGCAGAGAGGACACTTACTAACTCATTTTATGTAGCCAAAATTACCCTAATATCAAAACCAGATAAAGACATCAAAAGAAAGAAAAATTATAGACCAATATCTCTCATGAACATAAAACAAATCTCCTCATATTCACAAATCAAATTTACATATTTATAGAGTTAAATTATATACCACAATCAAATGGAATTTATTTCCCATATGTAAGACTAGTTAGAATTGAAAAGTCAGTCAATGTAATCCACCACATTTACAGGCTAAAGAAGAAAACCATATGGTTGTATTAATTGATACAGAAGACACATTTTGCAAAATATAACCTCCACCCATGATAAAACTCTCAGCAAACAAGGAATAGAAAAGAAAATATTCAACTGATGAGAACACCTAAACAAAACTCTACAGTTAACATCATACTCAATGATGAGAAACTGGATATTTCTGCCTAAAATTGGAAAGTGAGAAAACAATATTAAATAGTCCATTAAGAAAATAAAAGTTATGTAAACAAAATGAAGAAGTAAAACTCTCTCCTTAGCAAAATGCTTAGAACACACCAATGGGTCTAACACAACAACAACAAAATCCTGAAACTAATGAGTGAGGCTAGTAAGGGCAGAAGATATAAGGTCAATATACAATAGTTAATTCTTCTTTTGCATGGTATGAATTATAATTTCATTATAATTTGAAATTTAAATAAAATAATATTATTTAAAATTACACCACAAAATTGAAATAAGTATAAATATAACAAAATGTAAACAATACCAACAATTTGGAAACTACAAAACTCTGAAGAAATAAATAAAGAGTGAAATAGACAAATATTCTCTGTTCCAGTATCGGATGCTTAGATATTCTTAAGGCATCATTTGACACCAACTCTGTTTATACAATCCATGCAATCTTAAGCAAAATCCTGAAAAGTAGATTTGTAGATATTGAAAAAGTGATTCTAACATTTATATGAAAAGGCAAACAACCAATAGCCAACACAATACTGAAGGAGAACAAAATTAGCATACAAACTCAATTTCAAGAGGTATTATAAAATAATAGAAATCAGGCACTGTGGCAATTGGCAAAATAAGAGAAAAACAGATTAATGGAACAGAATAGAGAGCTGAGAAATAGACCCACACATATATAGTCAACTTATCTTTGACGAAGCAGCAAAGGCAATTTAGTAGACAAAGGATAGCTATGATGGTAATATTAGGTGTCAACTTGACTGGATTGAGGGATGCCTAGATTGCAGTGCAGATGGATGGTAAAGTATTGTTTCTGGGTAATAGAGTCTGTTAGAGTATTTCCAGAGGACTTTAACATTTGAGTCAGTGTACTGGGAGAGGCTGACCCACCCACAGTGTGGGTGGGCACCATCCAACTGGCTGCCATCACAGTTAGAACAAAGCAAGGATGAGAAAGCCTGTAAGTTTTCTTCCTGAGTCTTTTCTAGCTCTCACTCTTCCTATGTCTGAACCTTGCTTCTTCTTCTGCCCTTGGATATCAGACTATAAGTTCTTCAGGCTTTGTGCTCGGGGACTTGCACCAGCAGCCTCCTGGGAGCTATCAGGTCTTTGGCCTCAGACTGAGGGCTGCAGTGTTGGCTTCCCTGGTGTTGAGCCTTTCAACTTGAACTGAGCCACTACTAGCTTCTCACTTTCCCCAGCCTGCAGTTGGCCTACTGTAGGAATTCACCTTGCAATACTGAGAGCCAATTCTTCCTAATAAAAATGCCTTTTATTTATACATATAGCCTAATGGTTCTGTCCCTCTGGAGAACTATGACTAATAAAAGACTTCCCAACAAATTGTGTTGGAACAATTGCATGTCTAAATGCCAAAAATTATACCTAGACACAATTACACTTTTCAGTGAAATTAACATAAAATGAATCATATACTTAAATAGATGAAGTAATGACACTTCTAGAAGACAGACATGACCACTGGTTTGGTGATGTTTTTGGATGCGATACCAAAAGTACAATTCATGAAAGGGGGAAAAAAAAGGGATAAGTTGCACTTTATTAAAATTAAAAACTTCTATGGCATGAAAGACATTTTAAGACAATGAAAGACAGTTTAAAGACAGTAATACTTGGCCAGGCGCCATGGCTCAAGCCTGTAATCCCAGCACTTTGGGAGGCCGAGGTGGGTGGATCATGAGGTCAAAAGATCGAGACCATCCAGGTCAACATGGTGAAAACCCGTCTCTACTAAAGATACAAAACATTAGCTGGGCATGGTGGCGCGTGCCTGTAATCCCAGCTACTCAGGAGGCTGAGGCAGGAGAATTGCCTGAACCCAGGAGGCGTAGGTTGCGGTGAGCCGAGATCGCGCCATTGCACTCCAGCCTGGGTACAGGAGCGAAACTCTGTCTCAAAAAAAAAAAAGACAATAATACTTGTATAAAATATATAAAGAACTCTTAAAAGTCAACAACAGAAAAACAACACATTTTTAAGATGAGCAAAAGATCTGAACAGGTATTTCAGCAAAAAAGATATGCAAGTGGCGAATGAGTATGGGAAAAGATGTTCAATGTGATTTGTCATCAGGGAATTTTAAGACAAACCAACAATGAAACAGAATTATATAACAATTCAAATGCCTAGAATTTTAAAAAATGACTTTTATCAATTAATTGCTGGTGAGAATGGGAGGCAACAGGAACGCTCACTCATTGTTGCTGGATACAGCCACTTGGAAGGTAGCTGTTAGTTTCTTACAACTTTAAATAATCTAATAACAGTCTAGAAATCACACTCCTAGTTATTTACCCAACTAATTAAAACATTTTTGTCCCCACAAACACCTGCACACAAATGTTTAGAATATCTTTATTCATTATTGCCAACACTTGGAGGTAGCTAAGATATTTTTCAATAGGTGAATGGTCAATAAACAAACTTTGGAGCACTTTTATAGTGGAATATTATTGAGTAATAAAGAGGTAAGCTTTCAAGTCACAAAAAGGCGTGGATTAATCTAAAATGCATATTGCTATGTGAAAAAAAAGACTAAGAAAAAGCTACATGCTATATAATTTCCATTATATGACTTTCTGGAAGAGGAATAATTTAAGAAAGAGTAAAAATCATTGGGTTCTAATGGTTCATTGGGAGGAAGGAAGTGTTAGAAAGGTAAAGTACTGTGGATGTTTTACTATAGTGCAATTATTCTGTATTATACTTAATATGCACACATGACACAATGCATCTCTCATAACCCACTGAACCTGACAGTACAAAGAGTGAAATTTAACATGTGCAATTTTTTAAAATGCAAGGAGTTGAAACTAGAAAGCACAATGTGACAATACAATCTAACCATATTTCAAATGTATAAAACAACCTCATTGAGGGCATTGGAAAAAAATGGTGCTTACCTGAGCACCTTTGGAAATAAATGGAATCTCTAAAACTAAAGATAAAGTAAACTTAAACATTGTAGCCTACTTTATAAAAATTATTTCCCTACAGAGATGTGGGCAACAATTCTGATATTGCTATGCTTAGGTACTAAAGCTAAATAATTAAACAAATAGATGGTAGTTGGTAAGAACCATGTTTTTCATCACTGTTATAGTAGAAATTTACAGGCAAAGAAGGGAGGAAATAATTGAATGATCTATGTAGTATGGATTAAAGTTGGAGACATCAATAAAAGCTACATGCTATATAATTTCTATTATATGACTTTCTGGAAGAGGAATAATTTAAGAAAGAGTAAAAAGATCATTGGGTTCTAATGGTTCATTGTGAGGAAGGAAGGGTTGGAAACGCAAAGTACTGTGGTTGTTTTACTATAGTGCAATTATTCTGTATTATACTTATGCATACATGACACAATGCATCTCTCATAACCCACTGAACTTGACAACATTTTTAGCTGAATGTAGGAACAGGCATATATTGAAATATTTATAGATACTTGGATACATGAATTAATATGCACACACACATCTCATTTTTTCTCTCAGCAGGGAGCGGCTAAAATGAACTATACCCCAGTAACAATGAGCACATTTAGGGCCTAGATTTTACTAACTCTGGTCTCTCCAAGAAAAGGATTCATAAATCCTTGGAGAAATGACTGACTCTGGAATTGTGGCAGGGAATATGCAAGATAAAGCATCTTTTGTTGCCAGGAAATAAGGATGTGCTTAAAAACCAACCAACTAACAACACTCAATGTTGGGAGTACACTACCTGGACACAGGCACCAATTGAAAGCAGTAACAATCTGGGCAACAAAATAATTTGGGCAACAAAATAAAGAAGTATTATAACACAAAGCCTAAAATCAATATTCATGAGCCCATACTGATGTAAACAAATGACTGAATAAACAGATGCGGGAAAAAAGAAAAATATCCCATGCAGAGGAATACTGCATGTAGTTACTCTACCCTCAAGGAAAGAAAGTATACCTCCTAGGTGTGAGCTGCGGAGAGTGCCTTTCTTCCAAAAAGTACAGCACAGAAAGGGTAAGAGTGAACAACTTTACAGTGAAAAACCCTGACAAACACTCTCAGCCAGATGATCGAGTTCAACATCAACAGTGGTAAGTCACATTGCTAGTATGAACCCTTGATATGAAGGGATGAAAATAGCAATTTATCTCTGTGGTCTTTCCCCTGCAAAGGAAATCCATAACCCCAATCTAATGAGAAAGGCATCCAGCAAATCCCAATAGAGTGACGTTCCACAAAATACTTGGCCAGTGCTATGTCAAAAATATCAAGGTTATTCCAAGTAAGAAAAATCTAAGAAACTCTCACAGCCAGAGAAGCCTAAGTACACATGACAACTAATGGGTTGTTATATCCTAAATAGGATTTAGAACCAGCAAAAGGATATTAAGTAAAATCAAAGGAAATTTGAATAAGATATGGACTACAGTTAATACTAATGAATCAATATTTGTTCATTAACTGTAATAAATACATCATATTATTCTAAGATTTTCGTAATACAGAGAATGAGGTATGAGGTTGAGGGAAACTGTATCTGTACTTATCTTTGCAATTTTTCCTTAAATGCAAACTTCTTCTAGCAATTACATTTTGTTAAAAAAAATTCTAGTATTCAACACTTGCTCGTGAAGTCAGAATGTCTCTATTTCAGATCACAAAAGAGTATCTGACTGAAACAGATATTGCAATATCACAGTGCAATCTGGTTTCAATCAAAGTTATAGGTTTGTGGATAAATAAGCATGTATATCATATAAATATGCAAATCCTGATTTGTAGGACCTGAGGCTCAGGCACTTTAAGGGATTGCCTTTAAAAGATGAATGCAAAGCTGTAAATACAAAATTAAAATTGTATATACTTTAGGGTCCATTGAGTGCTAGTAAGGCCTATGCATGTGAGAGGTCCTGAAGCTTCACCTTTACTAGCATATGGTAAATATGCCTCTATAAGTGAAGCTACTCTGATAGGGATTTGGACAAAGATCTGAGGATGAGATAAACATTACATTTAGAGATAATGATTGGTATTCATTTTTTTTTTGATAGAGATCTCCCATTCAAAGATTCTTCCATTCACTGGAACTTTTTTTTGGTATCTCTCTTCATACACTTTTTTTGTATTCTTTTTATAAAATGGTTAGCAATCAGGTGTGACCACAAGGGAAGAGTCTCAGGGAAACAAAGTTTATGAAACTCAGAGGTCCTAGAGAGGTGAGGCACTCCACACCACGAAAGGTGATACAGTTTGGATGTTCATCCACTTCTACTCTGTTGTTGAAATGTGATCCACGTTCTTGGAGGTAGGACCTGGTGGGAGGTTTCTGGGTCATTGGGATGAATCCCTCCTGAATGGCTGTGTGCCCTTCTCTCACTCTATTACTTACCACAAGATCTGATTATTTAAAGGAGTCTGGCATTTCTCTTGCTCCCTCTCTCTTATCAAGTGGTATGTCTGCTCTTCCTTTGCCTTCTACCATGAGTGAAAGCTTCCTGAGGCCTCACCAGAAGCTAAGCAGATGCTGGTGTCAGGCTTATATAGCCTGCAGATATGTGAGCCAAATAAACCTTTTTTTCTTTGTAAATTATCCATTCTCACATATTGCTTTATAGCAATGCAAAACAGACTAACACAGAGGGCATCATGGAAAAGATAACAGGATGATTCCAAGGCAGAAGACACCAGAGGGGAAGGTTCAAGTAACTGCCCTTATTGGGGTTTTTGTGGAAAAGGCAATGAGGATAGAATGAACAGGATAGGATTGGCTAGTGTGAATAATTTTGGCAGACTTCGAGCTTTAAGGGTAATCTCTAGTTGCCTGGCAACTGGACATGGGATAATTAAGACAGGAATATTGCCTCCTGGAGTATAGGAGACAAATAGATCAGTGCCCCTGCATAGGTTGATTTGCACATCAATGATACACTCCCAGCTGGACCTGTTGCTTTCCCTAAGAACTGATTAGGCACAGGAATGGAAGCTTCTCCTCATTCAGAAATGTACTTTATGATGTTAAAAAATAATATACAGGAAATTAAGAAAACTAATTACAAGCCACAGATGCATGAACACACATACACCCAGACATACCCACACACAACTAGACTTTAACTTTTTTTCATTACAAGTTTCTTTGGATTACTGCTGAGTTCCCAGTTCCTGATATTTAGCATATATTCAGTACCTTTCACCCAACCTGGTACAACTCTTTGTACCAGGTTGGGTGAAAGGTACTGAATATATGAACTCAGAGCATGGTGGAGGGGTTGGCTTTTTATAAAATTTTTGATAGAGATATTCCATTCAAAGAAACAGAAGGGAGGGCAACAAATTCCAGTACAGAGCCTGGTGGTTGTTTATGGGGTACAAGTAGGAGGACATTTCTGTTTGTTTCTATTTTATTAGCGGATTATGACTTAAATGGTTAGCTGAGAGTTAGGATAAGAAGATTGGTATAGGAGTTTTCAGGAGCAGAGATGGAAATATGTGAAGCAGTTAAGGAGAGTGGGATGAGAAAAAATAATAGAAATGTATAGTTGGATTGCTGAGGGATATTGCATTTGTTTGGCGTTCATAATCACAAAATTAAAGAAAGACTCTCACACTTGTGCTTCTCTGCAGGGAGGGTCACTGCTTAGTACAGTCATGAGGTGTGTTGTAGGGAGGGATATTTACCAGGTGAGCATAATAGAAAGAAAGCAAGGCAAAGGGGTTAACATGTTTGTGAAGGAGTAGATATAGTGACAGATCTTTTTTTTTTCTTTGATGTGTGCATTCAACTTACAGAGTTAAACTGATGTGTGTTTGCGGCAGTTTGTAAACCCTTACTAAAAAGAATCTAAAAACGGACATTTCCAGCCAAATCCCAGCATATAAGAAATAGCAGTAAGACTGCGTCTAAAACACAAATCAAACGTATCTTTCAAACTGCTCTGCTTTGTTCAACTAAGAGAGACAGATCTTACTGAACTACTATGACTTCTACTCACTCTCCAGTTTTTCTGGACCTCTTGGTTTTGATATTGCTATTTATTTCTCCTTGCAATAATTACTTATTTGAAAAAAATCATGCTTAAATGCTCAGGTTAAACGTCACAATTTCTTTGTTTGCTTCCCTATAGTCCCACAGGCATTAGTGTTTCCTTCATCACAACATTTATAATAACAATTCATGGTGATTATCACATTGTATATACATTATTTATATGACCTTTCTAATATTTCTTTTTTTCTTTTGAGATGGAGTTTTGCTCTTCTTTCCCAGGCTAGAGTGCAATGGCATGATCTCGGCTCACTGCAAACTCTGCCTCCTGGGTTCAAACGATTCTCCTGCCTCGGCCTCCCGAGTAGCTCGGATTACAGGCATGTACCACCATGCTTGGTTAATTTTGTATTTTTAGTAGAGATGGGGTTTCTCCTTGTTGGACAGGTTGGTCTCAAACTCCCAACCTCACGTGATCTGCTGGCCTCGGCCTCCCAAAGTGCTGGGATTACAAGTGTGAGCCATAGCGCCTGGCCGATATTTCTTACACATAGTCAATATTAATTTTAATTATATCCTCACTATCAGTATTTCTGACTATTAGTTCCAACATGTCCTGAGAATACCAAAATCCATGAATGCTTAAGTCCCTTATGTAACAAGGCATTGTCTTTGCATAAAACCGTGTATACCTCTTGTAAACTGTAAATCATTTTATATTACTTATAATACCTAAAACAATGTAAATATTTGTTACACACTATTGTTACACACTATGTTTAGAGAATAGTGATAAGAAAAAAGTGTATACATGTTCAGTACAGATGCAAACATCCATTATTTAAAAAAAATTTTGATTCACTATTGGTTGAATCTGTGGATATGGAAACCCACGGATACAGAGAGCCAACTATATATTGATATTGTTGTTATAATTATTAAAACTATTGTCATTCACTATGAAGAAAACACTTTTTCTTCATATATTTCTTTTTCATTTATACCCCCTTTATTAGAATGAAATTCTGCTTGCACTAATACTTTTTGTCTTACTCACCAAAATAATGTCTGCCTCCTCTAGTAGCAGTCACTCAATTCATTCTAAACTAAATGGTTAATATATGAGTGTGTGAATGAGTATCTGCAGGGAATGAATGCCTTTCCTACCATTTGTGAATTACTGAAGCTTAGCATCATTTCTGTTATTTTGAAGGCTTATAATATATGCTTGCTTAATAAACTTGTTAATCCTGTACTGTACATAAAACTTGACATTGTTGATATGTATTGACTTGCTCAGTGAGCCTTTCCTAAGTGCACCAACAGTGAATTTCTTTGCTGGTAATCCATTCAATGTAATAATATAGGTTTAACTCTCTTGATGTTGTAGATTGTTGTTTTTGAAAGTGTATTAAGGAATTCTCAATAATTGTTCATTCTCAAGCACTATGCTTTGAGGTATTTAGGGATTAAATGAGGACCCACAAATGCAGTATTTCTTTTTAGAAAGACTTATTCTTGGTTGGCTGAAAACACCTGGTGAGGAGAATTGTAACTTTTTCTCAAATCTTCTTTCAGAGTAATCTAAGTACAATTCAAATTTCAGTTGTCATTTTAGTCATTATCTTTAGGAGGTAGGCACGCTTGAAGGCTGTATGCAGAATAAGAATACATGAATAGGAAATACTGCAGAGAGTGTAGCAGTACTCACAAACTAAATATCTCTAATGAATGAGCACCTTTTTTTTAATCTCTGTGAAGGCTGCATAAATGATACTTCAGATTTGATATATAATCTTTCCATTAGGTACCTTATCTGCACTTAGAGTGGATAGGGTACCTCACTGGGAAAACCTGCAATGGGAATGACCTTTATGTGACCTAGCATTGATCTCATGGATAATTGTCTTAATTATTATAGAAAGTACATTTCTACCGTTGGCCATAACTACTCCTGTAGACGTAAAAATGCCTTTATTGTTAATCTCCAACTTTGTGAGTACCTCACAAGCAGTGCAGAAAAGCTCTAAAAGCCTGATAAGAATTCTTGACAGTGAGAATTTAATGGTGATGTGTACTTAATGAGGAAGTAAAACTCTCCTGCAAATTGGATTCTGGTGTCTTTAATCAATCAGTGGAGACCACAACACTTGTATCTTGAAATCCGGGAAGAAACATGTTTTCCAGACAGATGGATGTTTTCAGCAAAAAGAGATAAAGAATTGAAGTGATGAAGATCCTGTGAAGCTTATGGTCAACCAAATATTTAATATTCTATTTTGTACAGAGATTTAGTGATTGGTTTGTATGTTTTTAAACATATATAATTTATAAATTATTTCTCTCCTCACTTACTTTTATTTATTTTTTCTGCCCCCGCTTCTTTTCTCTCTCCCATCTCTGTAGTTGATAGACCTGAATTTGAACCACTCCATAAATTACCAAGTGTGTGACCTTGAGATAGTTATTTAATCTTAATAAAATTTAGTTTTCATACTTTGAATAGCAAGATTTTCAATTAAACAAGGTTATCAACTTTCCCAAGTTCTTAAAATTCAGAAAAAGAGAAACCTAATCTTGGTCAGGTACTGAACACAGCAGTGGGTGTACAAAAATGAAGAAGATGTGGTCTTTTCCCTAACGGGAGAAGTGGATGTGCAGAATGTCAAATATTGTGGGATGTGAGTGATTTCATTGTGCAAAGAATAATAATACATTTGGTTTGAATTTTGCCAGTGTACAAGCTCTTAACTTTTGTAAGTTTCATTTGGCATGTGAGAAGAATAGTTATACTTCACAGGGCCTTTAGGAAAATTAAACTAGTCAACATATAGGGAAGCATAAATCATTATAAAAATGCAGTGGATTATCGTGATAGAAACATAAATGCACATACAATTCCATGAAAGAACAAATAAGTGTTGCCGATTTGTGTAGTTTTCCCAGGAGACAGCCTACAAGATGGAGATTAGCACTCAGGATATTTACTAAAGGAGTGTTTTGAAGATTAATAACTGTGGAAAGGAAGTGGAAATGCCAAATTAGGTCAAAGCTGAGAGATGCAGTGCATCCCCAACATCGACCAAACCCATAAAGAAGTCTGGAGCTGGGATGTTCCTTTAGAGTTGGGGTGAGGAGGTGCTTTTCATACCCCCATTTAGATTAGTTGTTGATATGGTGTCCCCCACCCAAAATCTCATCTTGATTTGTAATTCCCATAATCTTCATAATTCCCATGTGTCAAGGGAAAAACCAAGAGGAGCATAATTGAATTACGGGGGCAGTTTCCCTCATGCTGTTCTCTTAATGGTGAGAGAGTTCTCATGAGATCTGATAGTTTTTTTTTTTTTTTAATTTTTATTGCATTTTAGGTTTTGGGGTACATGTGCAGAACATGCAAGATAGTTGCATAGGTACACACGTGGCAGTGTGTTTTGCTGCCTTCTGCCCCCTCACCCATATTTGGCATTTCTCCCCATGCCATCCCTCCCCTGCTCCCCCCCCCGCTGTCCCTCCCCTATTTCCCCCAATAGACC
>CM052654.1:26229959-26268863 GCA_028533165.1 Leontopithecus rosalia | reverse complement strand
GTCACCTTGTAAAGAAAATGCCTTGCTTCCTCCTCACCTTCCACCAAAATTGTAAGTTTCCTGAGGACTCTCCAGCCATACTGAACTGTTAGTCAATTAGATCTCTTTCCTTTATACATTACCCAGTCTCAGGCACTTTTTTATACCAGTATGAAATGGACACTTACATTCTTTTGATGCAGACTGCCTGTGAAAGAAGGCATATATTTGGGCAGTAATTTTTCTTATATTGAGTTGATTCTTCAGCAAGTGCTGACAACTGACAGACATCTTCACTTAGCACTCCTAGAAGCTGGGAAAATAATTTTAAATTCCAGACAGCAGATCAAGGTGATCCAGCACACAAGGGAAAGTGTTTGTTCTAATTAGGAAAAAGAGGTTGTAAAAGGCTACACAGAAAGAGGGAATTGTTTAATTTTTGCCTTAAGTTTAGACATGATAAATTCTATAACTTCTATTTACACACACCCAGGAACACATATAGAATCAACTCCATAAAAAGCAGACATTTTATGTTTCATCTTCTGTTTCTTAATAAGGCAAAAGAGAGAGTTTACAGATGAAACATTGCATTTGAGTATTTTTTCTCTCCTGAAGAGGTAATTTCAACTGATAGGATGATAGATTTTTACGATATATCTGTATTGCTTCTCTGACATCATTTAGACTTGCAAGTGTGAAGTGTTTTCTGAAGGAAATTGCTATTAGCTCATCGACATACCCAGAGGTCATTGATAAATACTGAATATAACAATTTTTGGAAGAGTTAGCACAACAGTTTATGTTTTTATCCATGGGCAACTGCAGAAATTTGCTTTGGTGTTGACTTAACTGCTTCTTGATGTCTCATTTTTTTTTCTTTCAAATGACCCTGTAACAGATGATCTAAAATTTCCATCCACCTATGGTTTGCAGAAGATATGCTTCCACAACTTTTTTTTTTTTGAGACGGAGTTTCGCTCTTGTTACCCAGGCTGGAGTGCAATGGCGCGATCTCGGCTCACTGCAACCTCCGCCTCCTGGGTTCAGGCAATTCTCCTGCCTCAGCCTACCGAGTAGCTGGGATTACAGGCACGTGCCACCATGCCCAGCTAATTTTTTGTATCTTTAGTAGAGACGGGGTTTCACCATTTCGACCAGGATGGTCTCGATCCCTTGATCTTGTGGTCCACCCGCCTTGGCCTCCCAAAGTGCTGGGATTACAGGCGTGAGCCACCGTGCCCGGCCAACATTTTCTTTTTTTTTTTTCCCACCAGTTGTTAAATGATCTTTATTGAAATATTTTCCTTTGTGCTTCTTAACTAGCTGGGCATTCTGCAGCACCACTGTTTATGTCATCTATGATGTCATGAGGCTGGCCGCCATCGACATTACAACCCACAGACTGGGCAGTCCCCAGGATCTCTTTAATGGTTCCAGAAAGTTTTCCGACTAAAGATCCGTGCCGCATCTGCCGAGCAATGTTGACAATCTCATTGAAAGTGATATTCCTGCTGTATTTAATGTTTTTCTGTTTCTTTCTGTCTCTTGGTGGTTCTTTGAGGACTTTGATGATCAGGGCAGAGGCAGAAGGCACCATCTCAATCTGGGTCTGTCTGTTCTGAATGGTCAGTTTCGTTGTAATCCTCAGGCCCTTCCAGTCACCCGTTGCGTTGGCAATGTCATCACCAACCTTTTTTGGAGACAGACCCAGGGGGCCGATCTTAAGGGGGCCAGTGCAGAAGTGGCACCGACTTCACCCCACCCCCGTGCACTTCAGGTATATGACTTTGATCTCGTTGGGGTCGAACTTGGGCAGCATGGTGGGAGGCCAAGGTGCAACTTTCTTCAGTTGTCCTGAAACTGGATTCATCTGACACCAGCCGCCAACAGCATTTTCTAATACATGTTTCTATCGCAGACTTGTCTTTCCAAGCTGGTAGGTCACGTGAGCACTATGACGTCGTGCTTACAGGAAACTGAATTCCAAGGAAGGAATTCATTCAACCTATCTCATCAACGGCATTTTATAGGATTTCACAGCATTTCTGTTTTTCACTGACATACCTATTTTATTAGCACATATGTAATAACGTGAGTACTACTTCATTAACCTCAGGTTAACCAACAGCCATTTTACTTGGCAATTAATGTACAGGAGGAAACAATTTCACTTCATTAAAAAATCTACGCTGACTGTTAGACCACATGGTTTCTAACTGACACTGGGATTACTCGTTTGAGTCACTAGAAATGTTTGCTCACATTAGAGGACCCAGAACTCAGACCTGATTAAGCAGAACAACAACAACAACAACAACAACAACAAGACACTGAAGACACACCATCTAGGAAAAACCCAATGGAATAAACTCTTATTTTCATGGAAATGGACAATTTATTTAAAGGTGGTATTAGCTGATCTAAATTGGAGTAAATAATGACAACTCAATTTATACTCACAGATTGGTATTCTGTGGCTCCCTCCATTCTTGGGGATCCTAGCCTTTCTCTAGTTTATCTCAAGGCTGTAAGGCTTATTATTCTAATATTAATAATATAGCTACTGTCTTTAGAGCACTAGTTTATAAAGCACACAGCCCAGTGGCTGACATTTTATAATCCTCACTTGTGCCCTATGTATTTGATGACACAAAGGTGAGAATACTGAGAGAAAGTAGTTTGGTAACTTTTCTAAAATCCTTTAGCATGGCATGCATTTTACAGTCAGATACACAAAAATGTGGGTCTCAGCTTTATACTTTCCTGCTGTACAGAGACCATTCCTTTTGGCTAACCTGTTTCTCATTTATTTTCTAATTATTCACAATGGCTTAAAAAATATTGTCAGTGCTAAACATAGAAGCTATATCTCCAATGCAATTTGAAGGCACCCCTGCAGCTGAGACCCATCAGTGTTGTCGCAACTGCTAATGCCTGGGGTCACGAACACTGATGTTGGTAAGAATGCCACCATTTCATCCCTGTTAAAAACTCACTGGCTCTGTCCAGCAGCGATACTTTTTACTTTTATTGCTCAGAATGATTAAAAATATGCTATTAGGTTTTTTGCATATGGAACTGAGGGTGAGGTCTACCAGAGTACTCTTCACCAAGACAATCTGTAATAAAGTTACATCTAGAAGTGGAGGAATCTCAGAGGAATCAAGGCATTCTTTATTTGTCCCATAAATATGGTCCTGGCTGGTGTGCTCCAACAGTCAACTCAACCTCAGGTGCATCTCCTTAGGTCTTTAATAATGTAGTCTGTTACCATGGCCAGATATGAAGATGATACACTCACTGGTATCCAGCAAACTGAATTAATTAGCTAATATCCTCTTATCTTAAAAACCAAGACATCAAATCAGGGCAAAGCTAAAGAATCTGTAAATTTACTGCTGAGGACCTAATATGGTAGAAATTTGTCTCTAGATCTGTAAAATATAAAATAAAATAGTTAGATTGGCTATCCCTTGCCAGTCTAAGGCCCCATGTACCAACTATGTATTTATGACTAAATTTTTTTTTACTCTTCTAATGCCACTGTCTCCATCTTGACTACAAAGAAAATGGTCCCTCTATGACTATTAATCTTTTAAGTAATGCATTGTAGTGTGTGTGTGTGTGTGTGTGTGTGTGTGTGTGTGTGTGTGTGTGTTGGAGGAGACAGGAAAAGAAGATAATCTTGAAAAACAGATATGGTCGCTGAAGTTAGACAGACTCAATTCTCCTCGATGTGAACTTTATATGATATAGATATTAATACATAGACAGAAACCTAAAATCCTGAATTCTTTCTCAGATAACCAGCTCTATGATTTTGGGGAAACTGTATCACCTTTTCAAGTATCATTTGTAATATTGAAATAAACAATCATACTTAAATGGGAAAGTCATTGTGAAATCAGAGGGTTGAGCGAGATAAATATTCACCAGTAAGCATTTAAAAACACTCAGTAAATAGTTACTGGGGATGTCCGTACTGCTTCTTAAGGGACAACCGACTAGACTCTTTGCTGACTGTTTATCCTTGTCCCCAAGTACCTGTGTGAAGCCTTTCTTTATGTTAAGATGTGCTGAACCACTCTATTCACACTAGCCAGGATATGGAATAAACTAAGTATATATCAACAGATGAATAAAAATGATATATATGTATACGAAATGGATATTATTCAGTTGTAAAAGAATGAAGTTCTGTCATTCTCAACAACATGAATGAGCCCAGAGGATATTATATTAAATGAGGTAAGTCAGGCAAAGAAAGGTAAATATCACATGTTTTCATTCATATGTGAGAGCGAAAAAAAATTGAGTTCATGTAAGCGGAAAGTAGAATTGTGATTACGGGAGATTGGGGAAGGTTGGGGATTGAGGAGGATTGAAAGAGATTGGTTAATGAATAAACAATTACAGTTAGATAAGAAGAAGTATTTCTAGTGTTTTGTAGCACTTTTGGGTGGATATGGTTAAACATAATTGAGCGCAAATTTTCAAAAAGGTTTGAAAATTTTGAATGTTTTGAAAAGGTTTTGAATGTTTACAAAGAGTTATACATATTTGAGTTGATGGACATGCTGATCACCCCAATATGATCATTACACACGTATGTATATATCAGAATATCATTCTGTATTTCATTATGTACAATCCTTATGTGGTAACTAAAAATAAGAGGGAAAAATGCGGTGAACCAATCTTTAGCAGTTTTTTTTTTTAATCCCAAAACCAGTATTAGATTACCAAACCAGCCAAGTAAACATGCTTAGTACATCAAAAAAGCAGGTGAGAGATATATCCAGAAAGTTGACAGAGGCCTATTAACCCATCATATTTTATTCATGATACTGCTGATTAAACTGCATAGCAACATCATCCGGAAAGCTGAAAATCCCCAAGAGAAAGTGTGGAGTTCCACTCCAGGTCAGGAAAGAGATATAATCAGATAGAAAACCACTCTCAGGATTCTTCTTTCACATTTTCTTGCCTTGTCTTATTAGACGTATCCTAGCTGTAGAAAACTGACTATCCTAGGTGTGGGAGGGATTAGATAATTAGTCATTGAAATTTTCTGTGTTGTACTCATAACCTACAGGGGAAAAAAGGGCATAGAAAGAAAAATTACTTATAGGGAGCACAGATAAAACCATAATGCATTGACTTTGAAAGAATTATAATACAATCAGAGGTAACAGATAATTATAGTACCATTAAGCTAATGAGTTAATTATTACATTAATTGGTAGGTTAATGGAACTCCAATATGGAATTTTAAAGTCTGCACTTAAATTTCTGAGAAATAATATATTACATTAAGAATTTTCTCCAGATAATGTATCTGTACAAAAATACAATTTGTTTTCTCCATGGAGAATTCCTGATTGAATTTTGACTCCCTTTTGATCAGTACATTGGAAACACTTATATACAACAGCATAATAGACAACAACAATATGTAATAATTACAAATAATTTTTAAAAAGCAAACATGGGATTTGAGCTATAAAATCATGTTTTAAACTTGATTTTTGTTTATCAAAACATAATTTAAGTAAAGATGTCATTTGTCTCTTTTTGATATTTGTTGCTTTTTGAATTTCTTTTGAGGACAAATCACATTCAGTTTAGCAAGGGACAAGTCATTCCAACATGCCTTACATTTTATTCTCCTCCTTCCAGCTGGCTTACAGAGAATGCAACCTTGTGTAAATAATTTCTGGGCTAACAGTGTTCGACGTACAATTAATTAGAAAAATTATAGGCTCTCTAGTTTCAGAGCAAAAATTTAATATTTCAATTTAATTTGAAATATTTTAATTTCATTATTTCCAGGTAGATATTTTCAGTATTGAGTTAAGTTGTAGGACAACAGCTACTTTTGCAAAATTGATTAGTGTAGGGAAATAACCCCCATACATTTGATGTTCTATGCCTTTTGTGAATAGAGATATTTCATTGCCTAATGTTGCCAAAAGTTTATATGTTGCAACCCTAATTCTAATGCAACAGTATTTGGACATAGAGCCTTTGGGATATAATTAGGTCATGAGGGCGGGACCCTCACCAATGGGATTACCAGTTTTCTAAGGAGAGAAAAAGAGAGATAGCTTTCTTTCTGCCATGTGAGAATAGAAGGAGAAGTTGGCTGTCTGTAAACAAGGAAGTGGGCCCTCACCAGACACTAGTTCCACCAGCACCTTGATCTTGAAGTTCTTGGACTTCTCAGTCTCCAGAACTGTGAGAAATAGATGTATGATGCTTAATTTACCCAGTCTGTGATCCTTTGTTATAGCAGCCTAAACCGACTAAGACCGAAATTGCTAATGAGCAATGGGGTGTTACTGAAACAAATACCTAAAAATGTGGAAGTGGCTTTGGGACTTGGAATGGGTAGAGACTGAAAGAGTTTTAATATAAATGATAGAGGAAGCCGAGACTGTCATGAAGGGCATTTTAAAAGCAGTTCTGGAAAGGGCTCAGAAAGGAAAGAGAGACCTGTAGGAAAAGCTTTTGTGTTTGTAGAGAATACAGAAATAGTAATGCACAGAATGCTTGTAGAAATGTGGACAGTAAAGGCCATTTTCATTATATTCCAGAAAGAAATGAGGAACATGCTATTAGACAATAAAGTAAAGGTGATCTTTATTATAATGTGGCAAATAATTTGTCTGAATTGCATTTGTCTTCTAGTGCTGTGGAAGATAGAATGTGCCAGCAGAAAAATTGCATATTTACCTTAAGAACTTTCTTTCTTTTTTCTTTCTTTTTTTTTTCCGTCCAAAACCCGTTCAATCAGATGAACATGGCAGTCTGCCCTCTACCTTAAGAACTTTCTAAGCAATGAGTTTTAGGAGCAGCCTGCTTCCTCCTGACTGATTAGAGTAAAATGCAAGGAGAGAGAAATGATTTGAAGTTGAAATTATTAAGCAAACAAAACCAGAACTTAACAATTTAGACATTTCTCAGCCTGACTGTATTGCCAAAGTCAGAAAATGTGTTCAGAAGAGAACACTAAGTCTGTGACCAAGCAACAGATTAATTAGGAGTTTAGTGTGAATGTGAACTATGGACTTAGATTCTCCACTATCCCAGCAGGAAAACTACTAGTTTGGACTAGAGGGGAAGGAGACTGGAAGAAATCTAGGAAGGTTGTTGAGGTTGTTGTACTTCCTGGATTTATAGAGCAGGACCATAGAGCTATTCAACTGTGGACATGTTCTATCATGCAGAACAATGGAAGAATGACCTTGAAGACAATTCAGAAATTATCTGGCCTGCCTTCTGGGTTTCAGTAGTGGGGAGGGTGAAATTGCCTTGCTTTCAGCAGGATAGATAACCTTTGCCTAAAGCCAGGAGGGTGGTGTTAACCAAAACTGTGGAGGCTCAAGCCCTGACTGACAGAACATGAGAAGCAGGACCCCTACTAACCTGAGCTGTGGGTCTGGGGCCACTTCTCCAGTGAGTATGGAAGGTGGGATCAGAACCACCTTCTCCAGTAGTCCTGGAGAATGGAGCCAAAGTGGACTACTGTTAAGCCTTACCATCTTGTGGAGTTTGCCCTTCTAGATTTGGGACTTGCTTGGTACCCACTACATCTTCTTTATTCCTTATTTTTCCCTTTGGAAATGGAAATGTCTACCCTAGGCCTATCCCACCATTGTAAGGAAGCATGCAGTTGTTTGGTTTTTCAGTTGATATTGTGAAATACACAGTTCATCTTCAAAGCTCTTTCCTGGCATACAACTTCTAAAATTCTTAGAAACTCCAAAGTGATGTCCTGGAGAGTCATGTGCCCTGGGAGGGGATGGAAGTTTCACACCTCTTCTCCTATGACTTGCCCTATTCATCTCTTTATCTGTATCCTTTGAAATATTCTTTACAATAAACTAGTAAATGTGTTTCTTTGAGTTCTGTGAACTCCTCCAGCAAATTAATGAAACTCAAAGAGGGGATTGTGAGAACTCCAACTTGAAGCTGATCAGTCAGAATTTCTGGAGGCCCTGGTTTTTGGTGGGGATATTTTGGGTTCTGAGCTCCAAACCTGTGAGATGTGCCACTATCTCCAGGTAGATGTGCCACTGTCTCCAGGTAGATAGTGGCAGAATTCAATTGAAGAACACCCAGTCAATGTCTGCTGCAGAATTGATTGCTCACTTGGTGGTGGGGAGAACACTTCAATCCCTATATTTCATCAGAATTCTTCTGTGTTGACTGTCGAATTGACTGAAAGAATAGAAAAGACAGGATTCCCTACCACCTCACGCTGCCATCCCCAAACATAATGCATGGAAAGGAATCATGCATTAGGATAAATTGTACTCCTGGTCTCAGTCATACCTGACTTAGATATCTAGAGGAAATTTTACTCTTAGACTTTAGAGTTTATGGTGAGATAACCTAAGACTTTGGGGGCTTTTGGAATGGAATAGATTTTGCATGTGAGAAGAATATGAATTTTGGGAGGCTGGGAGCAGACAATGAACAATTTTTTTTTCTGAAATTCATATGTTGAAACCCTGATCCCAATATGATGGCATTTGGAGGTGGGGCCTTTTGGAAATAAGAGTGGTGTTCTAATGAGTGGGATTATAAAAAGAGCTTCAAGAGCTAGCAAGCTTGGATCTATTGGCACCTTGATTTTAAACTGCTGATAAAACAATAATTGCTGACACTTTTCTAAGTTCTCTGATTCATTTTAGTGAATAATTGAAAATAAATATGGATTACAGAAACCCCTGAAATTGTAGCCATCCTGGGTAAGAGAACTTCAGAAGAAGTAAATTAAACACAAATCCTTAAGCTATGACCAAATTGCATGGATGTGTTTTTTTTTACAGTTGATTGCAATGTTGTTCATAATTGCATTTTTTTGTAAAATATACATTTTTTGGTTCACAACTCAACAACTGTCCTTTTAATAATCATTCTAACTCAAGATTAAATATAACAACTGACTCTCAGTTTAAAACATTTCACCGTCCTCTTTTTTTCCCAAAGATACCACATTTTTGGGGGGGAAAATTCTTTTTTCCCAAAGATACCACAGTGCTTTAGAAACACTAACGATTTCTCAAAGCATGTCTTAACTGGTGACTTTATTCTATGTTTTACAAAAGTAAAAATAGAGAAAAATCTGTAGTCACTCTAATAATCACACTTAAAGTGTGAAACAGCTGCCAGAAGACTCAAGAAAGGCTATGGTTTAGATAGCATAAGCTAGGCAAGACAGAGAACAAAAGAGAGCATTTTATAACCTAAATTTTATAAATTACCCTTTCCATAAAATGGCATAATTGACAAAACAAAAGTATCTTTTTATCTATTTTGTTGTATTCCAAAGATGCTGCTATATGGTATCCAAAATGAGATTGGCAAAGAAGGTAAATATTATTCTTGAGCAAAGAGAAGTCACATATATGAGACCATAAATATCTGAAGTCACAAGAAGCTATAGGGAAGTTTTGCATTTTCCCTTTTCTCTCTGAAGTTTCAATAATGTTGATCTATCATCAAGTGAACTGACAGTAGACAGATTAACCAGAGGGCAAACAGCAAACGCAATGTATTATGTGCATGGACACAGAAGCCACACACAAAGTGTAACTCTCAGAGAAGGGCCAGATGACTGAAGTTTTTATACCAAACAGGAAAGGAATAGAGGATTGGGGCTTCCTTGAAGGTGGTAATCAATTATGGGAGGATGAGAGGAGGAGAGGCTTGGTGAGCAAAAGCTGTCTTGTCATGCAGCTAAAAAGTCTCCCAGGTAACAGCCCTCAGAATGTATAGATGACTGCCTGTGGTCATCTCTGTCTGGGAAAGTGTCAGACTTTTATTCATAACTGGGAAGGTAAAGGGGCCTCAGAAAATACATCTTTGCACCTGCTTTGACTTTTACCTCTTTAGCTTACATCTGCTTCCTACAAAAGTAGAGACATGTAAATTTTCTTTACAAAAGGACAAGTTTTCAGAGCTACATTTACTGTTTCTTTAAATAACCAACTCAAATATGTCAAATAATTCCTTTCTGGGTGGTATACTTTGGCCTCCCACAATGGATGCCATAGAATACCACACACCATTTTATACCACGCAGTTATAAAATGTTCTTTTAATAGTTGTTCTTATTCTAAGGATAGCTGGACCACTAAGTATTCAGATGCAGTATCGATTTTGGTATGTTTTGTTTTTGATCTCTGCTGCCATACTGAATTTCTTTCCAGACCGTTCTTCCATTTCTCAGTTTTGTCCAGGGAGAAGAAAAAAGTAAACGCTTTAGAGGTTACTTGAGAAAATGTTTTATGTCAGCTGGGCAATGTGAATTTTGTACTGCTTTCAAGATCCCTGTCCCTCCACATTCTCTGATATCTTTCTGAGTAGGACCACCAATTTCCTCAGCATTTAGGACACTCTTCGACTTCTCACACTGAGTAAATTCCTAATAATGGGCACCAAGGGGTTTTACAATCATGTGGGAAGTCAGACTCAGAGAAATATATTGGAAGGCAATTCTCCTTAAGCTACTCTGCAAGCAGCAGTCAAGACATTTTTTTCTCTCATTTTTCAGCACCTACAAGAAATGTAAGAAAGAGAAGTGGCCCAGAGAACGCTCACTGCCATAGGCACCAAGAGAAAGACACAAAGATAATAGTTTCTGTCACAGAGCAGAACAGTCTGTTATGGCTTTTCTGCAGGAGTTACACAAGTGAGGCTAACACACTCTGCATGAGTTCTGTCACTTGCCTCTGCCGCAGAGATGCAGAGAAACTCATGAATACTTAGTTTCCAGCAACTGCCAAAGCTACCAAGCTCCACAGAAAGCAGTTAGGTAAGATGCCTTTGCTCATGCTGGGCTCATATCTCCAGGTGACTCTTTCAAGCACACATGGTCAACATCAATGAGACCACATTCATTCATTTGCTCTGGGCTGCTGCTGTTGTTTCTATCATTGACTTTTTTAGTTGATTCTAACTTCTGCTTGGCTATATTGTATGACTGTTAATGAATTTAAATGCATTCTTGGAGCAAAGCAGTTTATTTCTAACTGATCTTCTAAAAGTAAGAATAAACTCCAATAATGGGAGTCCTAAAGATTTACTTATCTGGCCCACTTTGCCTGCTCTCTGCTCTTTTCCCATCTAAGCTCTCTTGGGTTTACCAGACCTCTGATCTCATCTTCACCTCCTTTTTCAGGGTTTTAAGATTTTCATCAGATTTGGCATGTAGTCTTAAATTTTAATTAAAATTAAAACATGAAGCTTCTTGACTCATCTCCTAGAATGCTATTATTTACTTAGGTCTGTTAAGATTCTGGTTATATCAATGAACCAACACCCTGTGGGATTTTTCAGAAAGGGAAATCCTATGGCTACATCCTATACCTACTGATTCACCTAAGAAACTGGGGCATGGGTCACAACAATACATCCTGTAGCAAGCCCTCTAGGTGATATGGGTGAGAACCATTTGGTTATTCACATTCTCCTGTAACCAACCCTAGGCCCAGAATCTAAGTATGTTTTTAGTATCTCAGCATTAGTTTTCCTTAGAGGGGCATAAGGACCAGACAGAATGCAGGCAGATGCATCTGAGTTGAAACAGGTGACAATGATCATAAAACAGAAGAATAAACATATGCAATTATCTTGAACTAAAAACTATATACACTATGGCAAGCAGAAATTATTGCCTAAATCCAGCAAACCAATATTCATCTTAAGAGAGCATTTGCAATTAAACTCATTGCAAATTGCAGAAAAGTACAAGAAGAAATCAACTGCTTAATATGATTAGGAGTGCTCTGTCACTGGAACTATTCAAGGAACTGTTAAGAATACTCATGTATGCATTAGGGTATATGTGGAAACAGATGTTGCAGAGGTGTCTTGTTGCAATTTTCAAGTTGAACATCATTGGAACACAAAACAATTCAGTGTTTAAGAAATATAGGAGGTTATTGTCTCACTAGAAGTAGTCTTAATTAATGAATTTCTGAGACTCTCCATGAATGTTTCATGATTTCTTAATTGTAAAAGAGGAGTTAGAAAGGGTCTGACATGATAAATAAATTCACATTTCTAAAATACTCATTTATATTTGTGCCCAGAACATTTCAGCATAGTCAAAAGAACCCAAAACATGAAGAATATAAAAGAAACATGGTTCCAAAGGAAGCTCAAGGTGGTAGAGGACCACCTCAAGAGAAATGAATGCATGAAGAGGCAAGAGACTATGGGGAGGAAAGTGAGAAGATGAGTGCATTTAACATGAAATCTATAACATCTGACCTTTTGCCAAGATTATAGCCCATCTCAGAGCTCCATATTTAATTGGATCATTTAACATCAGTGTAGACACATAAGGAGGGTATCTTAGAATGGCCTTGTTTATTTCTCACATCCAACTCAGGGAGGTGATATCCCAAAGAGATGACATAATGGCAGAAATTTAAATTCCATGTGAATATTCTCTAATTATAATGAAATAATTAGGCTACGTACCGATCCCTTTTCATCTGCCTTTATCAGTGTTGCCATAGAGAGAAAGCAATGAATGCCTTCTCCAAAGTTAGCTTGAGAACCTCCACCTTCTTAGACGTCCTCTTGTGACAGGTAGAGGTGGACTTCCAGGTCTAAAGTGGTGTGATCAAAGTGCAACCCTTCCAACTGAATAACTGAGTGACAGTCAGCAAGCTCCATTACCATCTTAGCCATGACGTATTCATCTACAAAATGTAGTAATACCGTCTGTAAGAGTAAATGAGGAAAAATGCATCTACCTACTATGTGGCTGAGTAGAAGCCTCCCAAAAGTGAGTAAAAGTATGGATTTTATTTCTTTCCAGAGCCTGACCTGAAGCCTTACTGACTTAGAAACATTATCATTCCAGTGAATCAGTGTGGATGGATTTAGTATTTCTAACTCAAAAGAATACTCAGAAGAGATGAATATGTGGTACTGAATATCTGTGCTTTTAAATATACTGTATATAATTGTCTAGAAAATTAAATACTGCCATCCATTGGCAAACTTATTTTAAGAAACAAAATTATGACCAGAAGGGGATTTTTATTAGAAATCAGGGACAGGAGGAGGATATTATGCTTTCCTGTTTTAATGTTTTATGACAGCTGGATAAGAAAACACAGTTCAGCTGTTTCTGCATAAAAACTGCCTTGAAACAGGACTAAAATATTTGCATTGCATTGTGCAAGGCCCTATCTTTGAATGTATGCTATGTACCTTGATATCCTTATTAATGATTTACTCCCTTCCTAAGCAGCTATCCTCTGATGGTTTCTATTTAATAAAGGATGCTATATGTTAATTTAAAAAGTGAAATTTGAGATAAAGCAGACGTATTACAACTTGGCTTTGCTATCTGTAAGTTTATCACAATAAAAAAATAACAATTGGTATCTGAGTTTCATATATGTAAAGTGTTTTTAATAAACATGCCTAACTTACTGATTTATTTGTTTGGAATAAGTGAAATAGTGGTGTTTTCCATTATGGTACTATTGTTGTTGTTCCCACTTCACAGATTAGTAAACTCAGGTTTATAGAAGTTAAATGACAAATGACATAGCTGACACTAAGACACTGCTAAGTACATGATTCAGGAATCAAACACAGATGTAGTGACCTAACAACTCACCTGCTTAACCACAATTCTGTACGGCAAGCTAGCAGGCCACTGTATTCAGCCTGTTAAAGTAGAGAATGAGCTTGATGGCATAAACTCTTCTGAAATCTTCTCACCACTCATAGGAAGGGCTATAGTGAAGAAAATGTCCCCTATTTGGCATCTTCCTCAGTGCTAGACACCCACTTGTTTTTGTTGGTTCCTTGGGTTTTTTTGCTAAACTCCCTTGTTTTAACTACTTTTGTTCTGCCAGCAGATTGTGGCCCTTATTAGGAAAAGCTCTTTCCTATTTTTAACAAGAGGAAACCCTGTAATTGTTATGTTCATCTTAGATGTAAATAAACTCCATTTTGCTTAGATTAATGGTAGCATGAGTGTCTTCAACTTTCCCCATATCCCTCCCACTTTTCTTTCCCTGAAACTCTCCCTGAACATCTCTGCTTTCTATCCACCCCACCCACAGTGTGTTCCTTAAGTGATCCCAATGCTATGCGTAAAAAGTGTGTGTATGACAAGCAGCGACTGCCAAAAACTTGTGTGTGCAATTGCAATTCACATAAACCAATCAACCTGCAATCTGGTCCAACTTATCTGGCTTTCTTCCTAGCTCTAGGTGTAATTTTGTTTCTGTGTTTGGCTTATTATTAGTCGGTTTTGTGTTGCTAGAAAGGATTACCTAAAAATAGGTAATTTGTGAGGAAAGGATATTTATTTAACTCAGCGATTTGCAGGTTGTGCAAGAAGCGTGGCACTGGCATCTGCTTCTGGTGAGGGTGTCAGGGAGCTTCCAGTCACGGTTGAAAGGAGTTGACATCACAATGCCAGAGGACGGAAGCAAGAGAGAGGAAGCAAAAGGGTGGAAAAACGCCCTGCTGTTTTTAACAAATCAGATCTCATGGGAACTAGTAGCTTGAGAAGTCACTTGTTACCGTGACAGCACCAAGATGTTCATCAGAGATCTGCCCCCATGCCCCAAACACTTCCCATCAGGCCCCACCTCCAACACTGGGAATCAAATTTCTACATGAGATTTGGAGAAAACTGATGTCCAGACTTTATGGGCTTGCTTTCTTTTTTTGCCTTGGATCCCACTTGTGGAGAAGCCTCTTCAATTCAGATAATTTTCTGCCGGGTACTAATAAAGGTTTGTGAATTAAATCCAGTGTCTGCCATGTCATCAGTTTACTGATCCAATACATTTCTGGTAACATCACTACCAAATCTCTTGGTCCATTATAAATATTGTTTAATTGCTATCTTCTTATTCTTGCACATTGATCCTCATTCAAAAGGCTTTATGAAGACACCAAACCTAAAATAAGTTCAAGCATACAGGTATCACGTCAAAAACTATCTATAATTCAACACCTCATTGACTTTCTCCTTCCCCAGAAATCCCTCTTTTTCTCATATTTTTGTTAAAGCTGCAAATCTGTTTCCTATTATCAAACATATATTTTATTCATGTATTAATCAATTTCTGATCACCAATTATGCAATGGTACCAGATGACACAAAAATTAGAATTTTGGTAACTTTAGTTACCATTGCTTCCTTTTCCTTTACAACTTTGAAATCTAATTAGATGGAAGCATCAAGTTTCCATGCTTTGTCTTTTCTTACTAACATTTGCCTTATGATTTTTGTTTGCTTTTTTTTCATTTTAACTTGAATTATTGCCCAAGTTCAGGACTCTAATTTTTTACTTTATGGACATTTCAGAAGCTTCCATTTAGTTTCCATAAACTTCTGGCACAGACAGAAAGACAGAGATAGAAAGAATATCTTATATAAACTCATTTCTTCTGTCCTTGAAAACATCCAGTAGTTATCATCAAGTATAGAATAAAATTGAAATTCTACTATTAGAAATAGTAGAATACATTACTAATAGTAATGTAATACTATTAATTCCAAACAACCCACCCGTCTAACTTTATGTTTTTCTACTGTGTAAATTACTAGCTTTTAAGTCTTTTCATTCTTAGGTTTTATTGAGCCAAGAATATTTTTTCTTATATCCACATTAAATCCCTATTTTTAATTTTTTTCTACTATTTGATTTTCAAAAGTTTTAAACTTACTCTCCAACCTGACCAACACAGTGAAACCTTGTCTCTACTAAAGATACAAATTAGCTGGGCACAGTGGTGCACACCTGTAATTCCGGCTACTTGGAAGGCTGAGGAAGGAGAATCTCTTGAACCTGGGAGGCAGAGGTTGCAGTGAGCCGAGATCACTCCATTGTACTCCAGCCTGCCTGGGCAACAAGAGTGAAACTCCACCTCAAAAAAAAAAAAAAAAGAAAAAGAAAAAAGAATGGTTGAAAAGACTTTACTAGAGAAGCTTTAATTCTCTGTCCCCCTCAAAACACATACACACCCACTTACATGTACAAACATACTCTAGATACAATAGATTTATTTATGTCATAAAAGTAGGGAATTATGTTACTCCAAAACGAGGTAGAAACTTGTCTACGTAGTTTTCATTTCAGCTGCTGCAATGGTTGATAGTTCTTATTTACACTGAAAGCTTACTATAGTTTATGTACCTTGCCATATATATTAACATTTCTCCCCCATCAGAACTTACCTTAGCAAATGCGCTTGGAAATGTAGGTAAAATAACACCCATAGGAAGCTACTTTCAGTGGATAAATATCCCAGTCCCTGATCTTTTGGTTAATGTTTCGGGTGCACATTCTATGCAGAGAATTTCAGATAATTCCTAGAGGAAAAGATACCCAGATATCTACCTTAAACAGTTCCACTAAAGCTGCACCATTTGTAGAATCTGCTTCCCTATCTCACTCTTGGTGCTCCAATTCTTCTCTCTGGAATCACCTTCAAAATAAATTATGTATGTACAAGCTGTTTGTCTCCAGCTCTCACTTTAGGAGAATCAAATCTAATACTACAACAAACCAATCTAACATTGATTCAGCACTATTATTAATATTCCATTTATAGTCAGATACATTTAATTGTCCAAGAATGTTTTTCTCCCCAATCCAGAATTCAATGAAAAATCACACATTCTATTTGGTTGTATTTTAAGTTAAAACAGCTCTCCTCATTCTTTTTTTCTTTTTGTGGTATCATTGACAATTTGAAATAGTTTAAGCCAGTTTTCACATAGAATGCCTCACAATCCACATTTGTCTGATTTTTTCCCCTGTGATTACTTTCAGGTTAAATGTTTTGTCAGGTGATGTATAATTCCCATTGAGTTGTGTCAGAAAACACCTTTCTGGTTTCTGAAGACTCAGTTCTGTTTGACCTCTGTGTTAGAAAGCACTTTTTTCCTGGCTCATTCTACAAAGTTGCCATACTCTTTGTGAACTGTGAAATTTTATAGCATATGTTCTGTTTCACACAAACAGCTTTCCATGTATACTTGAGCACTCCACCAAAATTGATAAGCTTGGAGAAGTTCATGATTACATCTTGGTCACCTTTACTGTCTCTCATGTGACTTTCAAAATGTTCATCATTTTCAACTGAGTTAATAAAAATATAAATAACTCAATATTAGTTTTGGAAGAAAACTTGAGTTGTTAAAACTAAATATTAGTTGTTAAAAAATTTCAACTCCTCTTCCCAGAATATTGTCATGGTGATTTTTTTCGCTTAATAATCTCTAAGAATAAATAAATTAGCTTCAGCATAGGTAGAGTCATCTAATCACAAGAAACTGAATAAAATCTGCTTATTCACACCCTCATACACAAATGCATGTATGCCCGCAGATACATATTTGTATATATATATATATATATTTTTTTTTTTTTTTTTTTGAGACGGAGTTTCACTCTTGTTACCTAGGCTGGAGTGCAATGGTATGATCTTGGCTCACTGCAACCTCCGCCTCCTGGGTTCAGGCAATGCTCCTGCCTCAGCCTCCTGAGTAGCTGGGATTAAGGGCATGCACAACCATGAACCAGCTAATTTTTTGTATTTTTAGTAGAGATGGGGTTTCACCATGTTGACCAGGATGCTCTCGATCTCTTGACCTCGTGAACAACCCGCCTCGGCCTCCCAAAGTGCTGGGATTACAGGCATGAGCCACCGCGCCTGGCCCTGTATTTCTTTTTTATATATACTTTAAGTTCTGTTATACATGTGCAGAATGTGCAGGTTTGTTACATAGGTATACACTTGCCATGGTGGTTTGCTGTGCCCATCAACCCATCATCTACATCAGGTATTTCTCTTAATGTTATCCCTCTCCTAGCCCCCCACCCCCTGACAAGCCAGGGTGTGTGATGTTCTCTCCTCCCTGTGTCCACATGTTCTTATTGTCCAACTATTTATGTGTAAGAACATGAAGCCTTTGGTTTCCTGTTCCTGTGTCAGTGTGCTGAGAATGATCATTTCTAGCTTCATCTATGTCACTGCAAAGCACATGAACTCATTTTTTTATGGTGCATAGTATTCCATGGTATATATATGCTATAATTTCTTTATCCAGTCTATCATTGATGGGTATTTGGTTTGATTCCAAGTCTTTGTTGTATATGTATTTCCAGGAACTTTTGATGCTTCCTGGGAAAAAAGTAGTATTTTCTTTAAAATTATGAAAAATGGTCTGTTATTTCAGTAATTGAACACTAACATTTTTTGACATTTTCATTTTTAGAAATATAGTCTATTCATAATCAGTCACTTGTTAAATTTTGAAACTGTTCATTTTCTTGGTAAGTCTTTCACCTTCAGAATGCACATACAATGCAAGCTATTACACCATGATTTTTAAAACACATCCTGCAGAGAATTGAACTTGAAATCCATCTGGTGAAGAAAATAAACTTACTCTATATCCTAGTTTTTGCAATGATAGGGTATCTTATGGATCTCCCACTCTTTGCTCACCTGCACAGCCATTATGTGCTAACCAAATACTACCTGAATTGGCTGTAGGGTTTTTTTTTCTTTTTTATCTTTTCCGGCTCTACAATAACACCACAAAACCTGCCACTCAAAATGTTTCTACAAGGGGTTATCTATTTCAAGTTGTAAAAGAGATTGAATAGAGGGGGGCAAAAAAGAAACTTCTCTTAACAGAAGTATTACTTTCTATTATAATACTGTCCTTTCAAACATTTTGTTCTGTGGAGACTTGAACTTTGAAAGGAATGCCATGCTTCCATTCTTTTCAAAACTCTAATCACTCTAGTCCTTCAGATAATAATCAAGCAAAACAAATTTTCATGTTTGTTGGTAATTTATGACATTAGCCATGTTGATGTCATGTTTTTTCAGTCCAGCCCAACAGAATTAGGGAAATACCAGACCTACCAGCCCTTGCAGATTAGCTATAACCAATATCTAAACTCTGTATCACTCATTAATTGTATTTTCCTGTTTTTATTTCAGCTAGCTGTCATCTGATTTCTGGCTTTTTCTTCCATATGCTTTTTACAGTATGGGCTTTTGAAGTCTTAATTTATTATCTGCATCTTATCCCCTCATTTCTTCACTCTTGTTTCCTCATCAAAGACTCAGGCTTCATCTATCTGGTTATCACTGAATGGACCTTCACACTACAGAATCCATTGGATACATCATTGTTTCTTTTTTTTTCCTTCTAATCTGCCTTGGAGTCAGTGAAAATTTTCCTTAAATTAGTATACCTTAAGAATATCTCTATTTACAACATGTTGAGTATCTGTCATATTTTCAAGTACTGTGCAATATTTTCAGGATACAGGATACTGAAATAATCAATACTTACTTCTTTAAAGTCAGATAATCTATTGGTCTCCACTTGTTTCAGAAACAACTGTCTGAGATATGTAAGACTTGGATTTTCATCACTGGGTAGGCTGATTAAAAGATTAAGCAACTGGTTCAAGATCATGTGTCCAATAAATGGCTGTTCAGCGTAGCCAGTGGCTACATCCTAGAGCCAACCACTCAAACCTATCCCCAGACAACAATAAGTCAAGGAACATATTTCTATCCCACAATGATTATCAGTATAGATTGACTAGTTGTGTCATATTTCATTTCATTTTTGTCTGGTTCCTGGAATCTGTAAATATCAAAATGCACAATTAATAATATGACAATGTTAGAACTTTGGTGAGAATGGTTAGATTTACTCTAAATGGTATACATTTCTGTTATATGGCTATAACCTTGTTGAATGAACACTGAATGTTAGTTGGGAAGCATTTGTATATTCCCCTCAATAATATTTCTTTTTAAAAGTAAATCATAAATCTATTTGCAGATACTTTGAAAATATTGTGGGTAAAATATGATATTGCCATGAATATGTAATCACATTCTAGAATCATTTCTTTAGGAAAACCTTTGTTACGTAAGTACTTAAATATGCCTGTAAATGGAAGATCATCTTTTTTACTTAAAAGGCAACGATGTCACACTTTGGTCATTTACACACTCCTTCGTCCATTAATCATTTTATTCTTTATTTCTTTATCATTTTAGTTTTTTAAGTGCTTACTATTACCAGGCTGTCATCTTATTGAAAAATTATGGCATCAGTAGATAGTCTTAGACCTTTTGTCCTTCAGGGAGTGCTTTCCACATCTGAGAAGGAAATATAAGTTTTGTTATTGCCATTGTTTTTAATCTGAATTTACATTTTCCCTTTGGCCCTTTTCCTCACAACTTGGAGGGCTGAAGTAGGAAGTAGCAGACTTGAACCTTAGAAAACAGAAATAAATGCTAAAGAAATTTGAATTGCATTTCAATATAGTCTATTGGGAAACTACTAATATTTTCAGTCATTACCATGTCTTTCTCAAATCTCTAGAGAATTATCTACTGAGTACTATGCCTTTTCAGAGGGACAATACGTTTTATTCTGTAGTTAATGGTAACAGCAGGCAAGGTGAAGTGTTGACAGAAACAAAGAATAACAAAATAAAAACAAGGCAGTTGTGTTAGGTTGAAAATGGCTTCCCCAAAAGATATCCATGTCCTAGTGCCTGGAACGTTTGGACATTATCTTTTAAATTGAGTCTTTGTGAGTGTAATTAAGTTAAAGAACTTTAAGTGAAAAGATTATCCCAAGGCTCCCTACAGAGTGAGCCTTAACTTTAATCACAAATATTGTTATAAAAATGAGGCAGGATATTTGATATATGTACAGAGGAGAAAGAGTAGACAGAGAATGGAAACTGCTGACCTTGAAGATAAGGGTAAAAGCAACCAAAGAAATGTTAGCTGCTACCAGAACCCTAACGAGGCAAGAAATGGATTTTTCCTGGAGCCTTCAGGTGGAAAGTGCATAGTGGGCCCTGCCACACCTTGCTATTGGTCCGGTGATGTTAATTTCATACTTCTGGCATCCAGAGCTGCAAGAGAAAAATGTGTGTTATTTTAAATCACAAGGTTGTGGTATTTTGTTAGAGCAGCCTCAGAAAATTAATACAGTAATATGACCTAACCTGTGGTAGATAAGTTACCTTTTAACAAGAACACTGAGAAAACACAGTGAGTTAATTGGTGATTGGCTAGAGGTTGTGTGACTTTGATAGTTGACAAATTCTTGGGCATTGTTTTCTTTAACTTTAAAATGGTGGTGATGTAGTACTTTTTCCTTTTTTTCAGTCATGAGGAGAACTAAATTTACATTCTCATCTTAGAAACTAGAAAACTCCAAATATACATTTTTAACAACATAGTGTATTAATAGAAAACTTGAAGTATAGTAAAGCCAACACATTAGTAAACAATTCTCACTGAAAAGATAATTTATTACATTTCCCAAGATGAGGAGCTGTGCCTCATTATTGTTTTTTAATTTTTACTTTAACTTCTGGGATGCATGTGCAGGATGTGCAGGTTTGTTACGTAGGGATACATGTGCCATGGTGGTTTGCTGCACCAATCAACTGGTCATCTAGGTATCAAGCCCCACATACATTAGGTATTTGTCCTAATGCTCTCCCTCCTTTGCCCCCCACCCCCGGACAGGCCCAGGTGTGTCATGTTCCCCTACCCATGTCTATGTGTTCTCGTTCAACTCCCATTTATGAGTGAGAACATGCAGCATCCGGTTTTTGGTTTCTGTGTTAGTTTGCTGAGAATGATGGTTTCCAGCTTCCAAAATCAGGAATTACAATCGTAGTCACTGATAAAACAGACTTTAAACCAACAAAGGCAAAAAAAAGACAAAGAAGGGCATTACATAATGGTAAAGGGATCAATGCAACAAGAAGGGCTAACTATTCTAAATATACATGCACCCATTACAGGAGGACCCACGTTCATAAAACAAGTACTTAGAGACCTACAAAGAGACTTAGACTTCCACACAATGGGAGACTTTAACACACCACTGGCAATATTATCTAGATCAACGAGACAGAAAATTAACAAGGATATTCAAGAACTTGAACTCAGCTCTGGACCAAGCAGACCGAATAGACATCTACAGAACTCTCCACCACAAATCACCAGTATATACATTCTTCTCAGCGCCACATCGCACTTATTCTAAAATCAATTGCATAATCGGAAGTAAAACACTCCTCAGAAAATGCAAAAAAAAAAAAACCCAGAAATAACAGTTTCTCACACCACAGTGCCATCAAATTAGAATTAAGGATTAAGAAATTTACTCAAAACTGCATAACTACACAGAAACCGAACAGCCTGCTCCCGAATGACTACTAGGTAAAAAATGAAATTAAACACTTCACTATTATAGAAGGAGGCACATGGGGAAGGAATGAGGTCTGTTAAGGGACAGAGGGAGAGGAAGGAACTGTAGGCAAGAGCATTTTTGTGGTTTCTACAGGGAGGCATGAGCCAGGTGAGGTAAGCATATTTAGGATTAGCCAGTTTTAATAATTCCAGTGGGGTCTCTCAGGCACAGGGATTGTTCCTAGTTTTCTGGTACCTGGCCCTGGGTGATTAGGGCAGGTGGATGATACTGGAGAGTGAAAGCTGGATCCAGAAGGTAATTGGAATGTGGTCTATGGGTTGGTTAGCTTGTATTTGAGAAGTTTATCCCCTAGGAAGAGAATCCTCTCAAGTGAGTGACAAGGGGTGCAGGAGGTTAAGGCAAGGTGACTCAGGTATGCTATCAGGGTGTTGATAACAAGGCATGCCCAGCATATGCATGTAGAGCAAATGTTAAAGGATCAGATTAGCAAAAGCCAGAAACATAGTTAATATAACATGGAACAAAGATTTTTAGACACTGTATAAAACATAGCACAGGACAATTATTGCTCAGAGAAGGGAAACAAAAGCGATAAGCCCTACAGTTTCCCTAGCTTAAGTCCAAAGGAGAGGTTAGGTCAAGGACAGGGATGGTAAACCTGGTCAAAGTTAAAAGACTTCATTGAGTTGAGGATGCAGAGGTGAGTGGACAAAATATAGACTAGGAGGACCCTGCCCAGAGTGAGAACACATGAGACCCATGTGAAGGGAGCCAAGGAGATTTTGGCTGAGTATTCATCTTTGCCTGCTTGTGAGCAAACCCTGAACTACACTCAAGTAGGTTTTTACGCTACCTACAAAGTGGCACAATAATGCCTGAGGGAAAACTGTTTTGCATTCAAATATGTCTTGTGAAACCTGGAGAAACCATTAAAATAAACAAAATAGTTACAGCTAAAAAGCCACTAGCAGAGATAAAACTGAATTTAAGAGATTCTGTTTGCATTGATCCAAAGAAGGAAGAAAAATAGTATCTTACTTTCTTTCTTTCTTTTGGAAGCAAAAAAAGAAAGATAATAAATGTAAAAACAAAGATTGTAGTTAGAGGGTATACTTAAAATCAACAGGTAAGAATATTAAAGATAATGCACAAATAAAAGGCAAATGTAATTTTTTTAATACAAGCAAGAACAAACCATATAATGTCTATAAAAACATCTACTTTAAACAATCCTTAACTAATAGAATAAAATAAAAGAAAAGCTATACTCTGCAAACACAAAGGAGAAGGCTGGATGGCTATGTTGATGTCTGACAAAGTAGATTTAAAAACTAAGAATATTAGAGGGAATAGAGAAGAATATTTTAAAGTGCTAAAATAAAAAGTTAATTCATCAAAAGAACAGGACAAAACTAAATATGTGTGAACCTAATAACAGCTTCAAAGTGTAGGAAACAGAATGTGAGAACTGACCATAGAAACAGACAAAGTTACAACTTTAAGTGTAGATTTCCATACTCCTCTCTTAACAATTAATAAAATAAATAGAAAATTATAAAATCAAAAAATTATTCTCAAGTTTTCTTAAAAGACATTGGAAATAAAATATACTGGGGTCATAAAGGAAATTAAGAGGCAACTCCCTTTTTAAACTCCTAATTTCTTAAAAGACACAAACTACCCAACCTCATGCAAGAAGAAACAAATTACTTGAGTAGCCTTTTATCTGTTAAATAAATTAAATTTCTGCTTACACCTTTTTCACAAATAAAACACGTGGTTCATATGGTTTTATTGATAAATTCTACTATACATACAAGCACTGAATAATACTTATTCTACACAAATTCTTCCAGAATATGGAAGAGGAACAAACAATTCTCCACTCCTTTTATGACACCAGCATCACTCTGATGCCGATATGAGGCAAAACCAGTTCAAACAAACCTCAGACCAATGTCTTGCATGAATATCAAACAAAAATTCTTTAATAAAATAGAAGCAAACTAAATCTAACAAAGTATAAAAATAAACCATGACCAAGTCAATTCAATTATAGGAAGAAAAATGGGTTAATATTTAAAATTAATGTAATTCTAATTCACCATATTCATATGATTAAAAATATGATTATTTTAATGAATTAAAAAGGATTTGACAAAGTTCAAAATAAGAATAGGAGCATTCTTCAAAAGGTATTAAAGGTGTCCATGAAAAATCAAAAGCGAATGTCATCTTAATGTTGGAAGGCTTCATTGTTTCCAACTATGATCACAAACATAGTGGGTGTCCCTTTATACCAATTGCATTGAATTTCTTAAAAAGTACAACATTTAAAAAGAAGTATAAATATTGAAAATCAATTAAGTTTTTTATTTACAAATAATGTTTATATCTAAAATCCTGAGTAGTCTAAAAATTGTACTAGAATTTATAATTTAACAAAGCTGCACAGAAAGTTTGAAAAAGTCAATTCTATTTCACCATACTAGCAACGAACTAATAGAAAATAAAATTAAAACAGTGCTATTTATAATGGCTTGAGATTTATAAATTATTAAAGGAAAATTTACCAAAAAATAAAGAGAGTTTACAAGTTAAAGCTGATTAACAGACTGATTCTCATATTTTAGGATTTTTACTATCTGATATCGTGGCATACATACAGTATAAGCAGTGTGCTATTTGCATTAATATACACATGCAACATGATGTAACGGGATAGAGTTCAAAAACAGACTCACACCTTTATAGTTAATTTACTTTCAAAAAAGACACAGAGGCAATTTAGTGGGAAATAATAATTGTTTCAACAATGGTGCTATAACATTTGGATCTTTATATGCAGAAGAATTGAACCACAATGCTTACTTCTTTCATATAAAAATTATATCAAAACTGATCATAAACCTAATTGTTACTTTGAAAACTATGAAATGTTAAAAAAGAAAGCAAAGGATAAAATACAAGTGTCCTTGAATTAGGGAAAACATTTTAAAATTAGAAAAAGAAAGCATGAAGAATACAAACTAATATATTAAATTACACCAAAATTAAAAATTAGTTCTTCAGAAAATGCAGGAGGAAATATGATAAAGACTATGTATCCAGAATTTGTAAGAACTCTTACAACTTAATAATGGTGAAACATCTGACTTTTTCTAATGGCAAAGATTTAGAGACATTTTACTAAAGGATATATCAAATAGCAAACAAACCAATTAAAAACAGAAAAGTATTATTTGTTATTTGTGAAATGCAAACAAAGAATAAAATAAGATAGTAATATATATCCAATAGAAGACCTAAAATTAGACTAATAGAATTTTGGCAAAATTGTAGAGTAAGTGAACATGTGCTCCATACATTGATGATGGGAATTAAAAACTGCAACAACTTTGGAATACAATTTTTTTATTGTAAAGCTAAATATTCACCTAACTATAACCAGCAATTTCATACCTAGGTGGTTACCCAATAGAAGTAAATGTCTATGAAAATTTGTATTCAAATATTCATAGCAGCCTTCTTTATAATAACTAAAACCTGGATTAGATGTAAATTTGTATCCGCTGGTAAATACATAAAACTATTGTGGTATATCTCTACCAAAAAATTTTACTGAGAGATAAAACCCAAGGAACGAGTAATATGTGCAACCATATGGAGAAATCTCAAGGGTACCATACTAAGTGGAAGAATCCAGACACAAATAATGTATACTACATAAATCCATTTCTATGAAATTCTAAAGAGGCTGCAACTATAATGATATAAAGAATATTAGTATTTGTCAGCCCAGGGGATGGTGAGAGGAACTGAGTACAAAGAGATAGTATGGAACATTTTGGAATGATGGAAATAATTTCTATATCTTGGTTTTCATGGTGCTTTTGCCACTACATACATTTATTAAAACTCTTCTAATTCTATACTTTAAATTAGTGAAATTTGTTATATGTACAAATATCACCACAATAAAGTAAATTAAAACAAAATGCCTGCTCTAACTCAGTAAGATGATATGAGAGAAAAATGGACTATGTATATGAGATGCAAAACATCTTTTTTTTTTTACATGAACTTGCTTTGTTAGGTAAAGACACAGCTGAGATTCAAAGAGAACCTGTTCCCCGATGCCTGTTGCAAAGCACTTTGCTCTTGCTCGTGTGGAAAGGAATATGATTCAGGCAAATATTCTCCACTGTGAGAGATTGCTTTCCAGGAGAAAGAAATCAATGTTCAACGTAAGCAACACAAATGCTTTAGACATTTGTTGATTTGAGGTTACTTGACCAAATATTAATCTTCATTTTCATTAAAGATTTGATGTTTGGCATTGGCATTGCCAATAAATTAATGAATTAAATTATGTAGAAGAAATCACAAAGTATTGATCGCCATTCCAAGGCTGAGATGGAAATTACTTATACTAAGATCTGAAAGACTATACCAAAGTCATTGACTTTAGAGGGAGTGGCATGAACATAGAAATAATAGTCCTATTAAATGTGCAAACAGTTTACCATAGGGAATTAGAAAACAGCAGTCCAAACTTGTATTTCAGGAGAATGTGATAAGATTTAATGAGGATATTTTCCTAATATAACTAAAGGAACACGAAATAAAATAAGTTGTATTTTATTTCAGACCCTTTTAACTCCTGAATTGAATACTATTAGAATTTCCAGAAGATAAGCCAATTAACTTCCTGTGGATAAAAAAGAAAAGAAAGAAAAAGAAGTCAAAACTCCTCATTTGTTATTGATGAATATAATCTACATTCTGGGCAGCCTCTTTGAGCAAGCACCGTTTTATCAAAAGCATTTCTAAGAGGATATATTGGAAAATGATTTCTCCTCATTTGCACTAATTTTAAAGGTGACTCCATCACCATTGTCTGAAAGACAGTTGCCCCTCAGTAACAAATGATCACTGTTAAATGAATCCCAGAGGTTTGCCACTAATGAAGAACAAAGGGGTAAGAACACAAGTGATGGTTCAAGATCTATTTTTCATCGCTGCATAATGTTTTGCTTCACTGATCTATCACTAAACAACAGCTGCTGGGCTAGAGGCAGAGTGCACCCCAGGAGTGACAAACACCTCTGTTAGTGACTGGGAATCTGGGCTTGCCTCGGGCCTTGGACAAAGTCATGGACTGAAGAAGAAAAACGGGTAGGGTGTTACTTCAAATCTGCTGCAGAAGTGTTGACTGATGCTTTTCACATCAGCATGACAGTCTGCGGTAGACCAACAACCTCCTGGATATTCATTGTTATCACCACAGATGTAGCTCATCTATTCTAAAGGAAAGAGTCATTTTGAAGGATAGCATATTTAACAAACATTTTCTGCTTTGTCCACAGCAGTGGTGTTAAAGATTGCCTTGTTTTTATTTTTGGTAAGACATTCAGATTTAAAATCTCTTCTCCCCTTTTTGCCTATGCCTGCATGTCCTGCCCTGTTTCTGCATTCTAACCCTCCCCTGTTCCCTCATTACCATCAAATACCTGCTTACAAAGTATATTTTGTTTCATCTCTGTTTTTCTAATTAACAGGAATCTGTTTCCATTTCCAGATGTTAGAGAGTGACCTTCACATCAGTTTTCTCTGTGTAATTATTGCAAACAGCTAGAGTGTTTTTTAAAGATTTTTTAAAGCAAATTTATTAAGAATCATAGGAAAAATGAGCACTATTTTTTCAAGAGGCAATAAAACAATAATTTTGGAGAGAGAAAAATGTGCATTAGGAAAAATAACTGTTTGCAATGTATATTTTTATGATTGAAATGAACATCACCATCTTTTTCATTTATCAATTGCATTTTTAAGATTTATTACCAATTCCAAGAAAAGAACCATGTGTCATTTAATGGCTTTTAGAATACTGCTTTAAAAATACTTTTGGTGAGGAGACATGCTGTCTGTTCAGTTATAGTAAAAAAATTTTAAATCAAAATTTGTGTCCAATAGCTTTTTTCCCAAGATGATAAACCATCTAGCATTAAGTTTAATTACCAGGGATTGTTACGAAAGAGAAAATACTCCCATCCTTGTTTCTTCTTCTCTTTCTCATAATTATGAAAGCTATGATTTTTGCAATGTGAACAAATACAGACATTTTATATCTATACTATACAGGTCCATGTATTGTTGATAACAAGTGCAATTACCTTACATTAAAAAACTCTCCTATTAGAAAGATTAATTTGCTTTATAAATGCAAACCCTCCATTTATCCACTCATCCATCCACTTCTTCCCTTGTTTCATTTATGCATCTACCCACCCATTTATCCATCTATCTATCCATTCACCGATCTCCCATGACCCATCCACGCATCCATCCATCCACCATACATACATACATACATACATACATACATACATACATACATTCTTCATTTGTTTAGGCGGCTAATAAGTCAGGAAGCACTTATATCAGGGACAGAATTAGGCACTAGAGATGCGAAGGTGGAAGGTCGTATTCATGCTTCACAGTTGGGCTTTAAAAGAAGACCTGCCAATATTATAACCACTGCATACCAGGTAATTGATTGAAATGGTCCTGTTGTGTGCTATAAACACAGAATAACCTCAATCATTTTGATGACATCAAGGAAAGAATTCAAGTAGAAGTAGCATTTTAATTGAGTATTGAAGAATTGGAAGAGATTTTTTAGTTGTGCAAGAAGGAGAAAGTAATTTTAGGAAGAGAAAAAAATATTAAAAGTGTGTGTGTGAGTAGACAGGTAGATTTCAGTATGTTTAATTACCTAGAAATGGATCAGCATTGCCAAGTACTGATGTTTGAGATGAGGCCTACAAGAAGGTGAGGCTGGGTAAATATCTAGGGAGCAGAACATGAAAAAATCAGAAGGACTAATTTTGAAGCCTAAATACTTTCAGCTGGGAGCCACTGAATAATTCGGGATAAAACAGGTGACATGATCACTCTCCAAATATATAAAAGCTGCCACTGAAATCTTTTATAATAAACTTGTAAAATATCCTAAATATAAAAACTAAATTATTGAATATAATCTACATTCCAATCTATATTCCATATTTACATGATATATGTAGCACATATTGTGTGTAGACACATACACACACACAGTTATACGACCAGAAGTTTGGCTGATATTCATATGGAATACAGTATTTTCCTGATTTTACTTACTTACTTCTTAGATGATTTAGATGAGCAACAACTAAGAGTAAATTTTCATATATTCTTCATACAAATAAAACATTTTAATCTAAGTGTATTAATCTTAGGTTTGTTTAGCCCCATTTGTAAAAGTATGAAGTAAAATATTACACTTGCTTCCAAATGACTTATTTTCTTTTCTCCCACTTATTCTCAAGCTTTCTGGATGTTTCCTCTACCCCAAATACAGTTATATATTACCTGATGAAAATATATTATGAGAAATGTGTTGTTAGGCAATTTTGTCATTGTGCAAACATCATAGTGTATACTTACACAGAGAGGGTATAGCCTACTGCACACCTAGGCTATCTGGTAGTCTATTGCTCCTAGGCTGTAAACCTATAAAGCATGCTACTGTACTGAATACTGTAAGTAATTGTAACACAATGGCATCTGTGTATCTAATCATAGAAAAGGTGCAGTAAAAATAGGAAGTAAAAGATAAAAAATGATCGACTTGCCTAGGGAACTGACCATAAATAGAGCTTGCAGGACTGGAAATTGCTCTAGGTGAGTCAGTGAGTAAATGGTGAGTAAATCTGAAGACCTAGGACATTTATGGTACACTAATGTAGGCATTATAAACACTGTACACTTTTGGCTACACAACATTCATTTAAAAATATATATATATATATATTTTATATTTTATTGCGTTTTAGGTTTTGGGGTACATGTGAAGAACATGCAGGATTGTTGCATAGGTACATACATGGCAATGTGGTTTGCTGCCTTCCTCCCCATCACCTATATCTGGCATTTCTCCCCATGTTATCCCTCCCCAACTCCCCACTCCACACTGTCCCTCCCCTAGATGCCCCCCACGTTTATTTCTTCAATAATAAATTAACCTTAACTACTGTAACTTTTTTACTTTATAAACTTTGCTTTAACTTTTTTGACTCTTTTGTAATGACACGCTTGAAACACAACCATATTGTACAACTGCACAAAAATATTTACTTTATATCCTTATTCTAAAAGCTTCCTTCCATTTTTTTCTAACTTTTCAAAGTTTTTCTGAAAAACTAAGACACACATGAGCCTAGGTCTACACAGGATCAGGATTATCCATATCACTGTCTTCCACCTTCACATCGTGTCCCACTAGAAGGTCTTCAGGGACAATATCATGCATGGAGGTGTCATCTCCTATGATAACATTGCCTTCTTCTGGAATGCCTCCTGAAAGACCTGCCTAAGGCTGTGTTACAGTTAACCTTTTTTTATAAGTAGAAAGAATACACACTAAAATAATGATAAAACATCATTAGTATAGTAAATATACAAATGAGTGACATAGCAATTTATTATCATCCCAAGTGTTATGTATGATACATAACTTCATGTGCTAGACTTTTTTTTTTGAGATGGAGTTTTGCTCGTTACCCAGGCTGGAGTGCAATGGCGTGATCTTGGCTCATGGCAATCTCCGTCTCCTGGGTTCAGGCAATTCTCCTGTCTCAGCCTTCTGAGTAGCTGGGATTACAGGCATGCGCCACCATGCCCAGCTAATTTTTTGTATTTTTAGTAGAGTCGGGGTTTCACCATGTTGACCAGGATGGTCTCGATCTCTTGACCTCGTGATCCACCTATCTCGGCCTCCCAAAGTGCTGGGATTATAGGCATGAGCCACCGCACCTAGCCCATGTGCTAGACTTTTATATGACTGGCAATGCAGTAGGTTTGCTTACATCAGCATCACCAGAAACATGTGAACAATGCATTGTGCTATGAGAGGAAGGCCACAACATCACTAGGCAGTAGACATTTTTTAGCTCCATTAGACTTTTAAGGGACCACCATCATATAAGCAGTCTTTTGCTGCCCCTAATGTCATTGAATATGGTATATGAGTGAACTTTTGCCTTTCTGTCATTGCAACTTCATTTTGGTACTCCCCATCCTTCCAAAGCAGCATTTCCTAAATGGAAGAAGGGACCTTGAGTGATAGCAACACATTTAAAATCAACAGATAAGTCTGGGCAGCAAGATTTGCTACCATTCAGGCTTTGTACATTTCCAGATAAAGGAAATAATACATGCAAAACCACCAGCATAATGTTCCATAGAGTTTCTTATAAAGGAATTAATGTATGTAAAGTAGTTCAGATGTTTCTTGGACAGATAACACACGGTGATGATAATTTATACCTCTGCGTCTAGGAGAGTGAAATGACAGTGTAGACAAAGAATGAGAGAAAAGAAACGAAACAAAACAAAACCACCATCCTGGAAGGTGCATTTCATCAGCTATTGAATCTACCTGTGCTGTTGTGACTTTATTTTTCTTCCTGTTCAATAGTATAATTTTAAAAGCCTCAGTATTAGCAATGTGGTCTTAGAAAAGGAAATATGGCGATTTCAAGGCTAGCTGACACATTTGTTCTCATAGACATATAATACACACAATTGTAAGTAGTAGCCTAGTAAAGGCAGTCATGCATGTTGGCAGCTGTTTGAGTTCCCAGATACAGCACCAACATACCTGCTGCACCAACATATAGCTGCTTGTTTCATTACATATATCATCTGAATGTACCAACATGAAGTTCTAGCATATAGGTCTTAGATTCTCTCACAGTAAGACACCAGGAATGGCTGAACATAAAGGAATCAAATTCTGTCTATGATCTTCTACTCTCTCTCTCTCTCTCTCTCTCTCTCTCTTTCTTTCTCTCTCTCTCTCTCTCTCTCTCTCACACACACACACACACACAAATACAAATGAGCATACAAGAATAGGACTCTAATAAGAGCTATTAAAATCTCAGTTACCAAAGTCAGACAAGAGAGTTTAGGGCATGATACCAGGATCAAGAAACATTATAAATTAAAACTGTATGGGAGATAGATAAAGAAAGAGAATAGATGCTGTGACTTTGGAATCACACAAGCAGATCCACTGAGGCAAAGTATCCCAGTTCTGCCAATGGACACATTGGTATAGTGACCTTAGTTTTCAAATATTCTATATGGTAAGAAAAAGACTACTGCTGAATGTCCTATTCTGATCAGATTTGACTTAAGAATTGGTTTCTATATGTATGTGTCTTTGTGAGAAGTAATGTTTGCTAGCAAACCCACTGTAGATTTATGATGAAAAAGTTAGAAAACTATATCAGAACTGAAATATTATAAGGAGAAATATAAAGGAAATCTCAGGTACTGTTTATATTTTTCTTTGAAATTACTCAAATTTATATTACCTAATTGGGTTCAGAATTCTAAATGAATTAAACATCAATTGAAATGAAAAAACATTTTTGGAAAATTTGATTGAACTAACCAGTCAGTTCAACCAAGAAGGTAAAATCTGTCTACATGAAGTCAACATTTTAGAAGACACACATTCTCCTTCACAATTTTCCCTTTACAAAACACTAACTTTGCAGTGCTACTACCCAGTTTACTGTGTAGACACGTGATAAGGGGACAGGCTTTGGTCCTAAAGGTAATTTATTTTTGGATTATCTTGAGTTAACTTATTTCTTTAGATTGAATTTTGCACAGCAGCTAGCTAATTAATGAGCCTAAAGACATGGGTGTGAAGCAGTTGGCCTTACAGCAGTCCCTGTTTAATAGAAAATACATTTAGAATATTCAGTGTGCCTGATTAGTCACCTCAGTCAGAAAATCCTGTTTCAAACCACATGCGGTGAGGTTTAAATAATTTTTTCCTGCCCTTGGGGTTTTGATATTCTTAATGACTAATTGTTTTCTGAAAAAGAAAAAGAAAATGTAATGTTTTCCAGTAGGAAGCATAATTTACGTGACAATTACAAATCTAATTTGGAGACCTAAAGTGAAAGTAAGCGTTTCCTTAAATTCATATTTTTAAAAATAATGATGGGGCCTTGCTATGCATGTAATGCTATAGAAAAGTATAAAGATGTGCCTCCCAATCTTTGCCCTCAAATATTTGCCATTTCTTTGGGAAGATGTGCCCAAGAAAGATGCATTTATACATACTGCAAAATCGAATATTATATATTTTTACTAAATAGGGGAGTATTTATTTTGGGGTGTGGATGGTGGGTGGGAACCATGTCTGGAGGGGTCCTCGAAGAACTCAGTGAACACAGGATACTCTTTCATGAGTGAAATAATAATAAATAAGTGCCTCTTTATTATTTTTGTGGAACCAGAACTCCACTTGCTGAAAAAATGACTCTATATAATTATTCCAAGATTAAACCATAGCTGTAGATTCTCAAATGTGGGTTGGCAAGGGTGACTGTTTTATTAAAATGGAATTCTATTTTCAGAGGCTATCTGAGTGCTGAATATGCAGGACTGTAGATGCCCACTGAGGCTTTTTCTTGTTTGACAGTCTTTTTTATTCATAGCAGTAGTAGTTTGGTCTAATATGACATGTGACTGCTTTCTTATGAATTGTCCCTTTAGCAAACTGTATAAGGATAGCATAGTCTTGTCTCTACCTATTTCTCCAGCTTAAACTCTGTAACATTCATCTTTGCAGGATAAGATCTAAGATGATTTGTAAAGTCTCAGCCAAAGAATAGTGAAAGAAGATGCAGAGAGCTCACTCCAGAAACTTATAATGGCAAATCCAAAGATAGGCTTCCATTCAAAGCAGCTGAGCGTGGACCAGAATAAAGCAAGTTCAAACAAAAAGGGGGAATTCTAGGTTTAATCAAATGAATTTTTGGGAAATAAATAGAAAACTCATGATTGGAAGTCATGCAGGTGTTCAAGGACCTCCCCCACCACACCAGAGGCTACATCACAATGACAAGCCTTATTTCAGATCCAAACTGCTGACTGTAGCCTTACCTGTCTGTGCATTAGGAGAGGATACAACTGTGGATGGTAACAGAAATTTTAGCTTGGAGATGTAGAAAAACAAAAGTCATTGACACAGATGTCTTAAATCCTAGAGGGTTATAAGTGCTTAAGGTGAGATCACAGGAAAAAAAGAATAGAGACTAAAACTAAGAGGTCCAATGACATGAAAGTTATGTGTACTGTACTGGGAATCTTTCCATTTAAAGTACATGTTCTGTGCACTGTCTCTAAGATATTCACTATATGTTGTGTAGACACAGAGGATGAGTTGTGTTCCTCATTTTGATACAGACTAACTTGTGCTGCTCAACACAAATGGTAACAACCGAGGAAAATAACAACCAAAATATTAAACTTTTAGGACAATACACGTTTAGTCAGTCATTTAAATACTATACCCTTTGTTCTTTCTCAACAAGATAGACTTGCAGAAGCATAGAAAAATTGAGTAGAAAAAACTATTATGAAAAGAAATAGTTTATTTATAACATTGCTTTAATAATTGTATGTTATTAGAATCTTTGTATGTTATTAAAATGACTCTAAGCAATTATAAGAATTGATGCCTCAATTGTAAATAATTACAAGTACTGTGAATCTCGCCCCATACAGAACTTGAATTACTCTTGATCGACAATGGACTATCAGTAGATTGGATCTGTGTCTTAACCATGGGATAAAATATTTCTGGTTGAAAGAAATATTTACACAATAAGCTTCTACCTATCTGCTATCATCATTCCTTTCTTTGCAGTTGTATTTGCCTTCATTTACTCCTTGCAATCTAGGTACCCTATTCCTTTCTCTTTCCTTGAGGTTCTGACTTGAGTCCAAACCTCTTGACTGCAATTTGAGATTCTAGTCAGCTAGTCTATTAACTAAACTATGGTCTTTGAAACCAAGAGTAATCTCAGAACCATATTACTGCCAAACACCTAAATGAAAGAATTGACCTTGCTCAGATCTTTCATGTCTCCTCCTAGATTGATTGAACACAGAGATAGGAACATAAGAAGGAAGAATTCTGCACCAGGTTAATGTCAAACATACTCTTAAAATTTGGGAAATCAATACAATAGCCTAAATAGTACTCTAGCCCAGCCCACTGATCACTTCTTTTTAACACATGCTCTGCTTCACAGTGGAGTTTACATGAGTCAATAGGCAGAGATAATTAGGGAAATTTGAGTTACAAATTTTAAGAAACTCAGAAAGAGACAGAAATTTCCTTAAGCAAGATAGAGTTCGGTGGGGTGAGATTTCATTCTTGAAGTAAAATGAGAGTAATCTCTAGGAAAATGGGAATTTTCAAGAAAAGGATCATAACTTTAAGCATACATTTCCAAAGAATGAAAATTTATCAAGTCAGATAAATTGCTGGAATGCCTGTTTCACCTTTTAAAGCTTTATCTGAAAATAGCAGTAGTTCCCTTATAACTGGGGGTATTCTCCTGTCATAAATCCCATCACAGAGGATGGCATTTATTATAAACTGAATGGCCTATACCTTAAAGTCAGAGAATAAAAGAAAATGGAATGTTTTTCATATTGTTTCTCATCTCATGAACTTAAAAAATACTCTTGCATCTTCTATTTTGGCAAAAAGCAAATGCTTTGCCATTTTGAAATTATAATAGCGATTTCAATTAAGAAGACTCATCAATATCAAGTTAAGTCTCAAAAAATGTAAACAGTAAATTCAGACCCTAAAATTTCATATTTTCAGGAGACTATAACATAGAATATTTAGAAACTTTACATACAGTGTGACTCGCTCAAAATCTGAATTTCATGAAATGTTTCTTCTTTCATGTACAATTACACAGAAAGTGTTATTTTAATGAGGTTGAAGACCTAATGTGGATAATCATACCTACACTTTGTCACTGTGTTAATTTCATTATGTACAATATATCATTTGAATGTCAAATAACTCTATGAGGTCTTGTTATTTTCCACATTATAGATGAGGAAACTGGAAAAAGTGGTCAATATCTACAAACTTTAATGTTCCACAGCAAAGAGGTCATGCAGTTAAAATACAAACTCAGGATTATAGGCTGATCTTGCAGATACTGTAGCTTTGGTTCTCCTCTAGAAAAGCAACTAGATAAAACTTCAGATCAAGCAAATATTTTTTAAAATCCATTGTTTTCTAACCCTTAAAAGCAACAACTGCAAACGTAAATTTGGTTTGTTTAAACACAAACCAAATGGAGATGCTTTGGTTCTTAATAAAATATGCACAGGGGTCCATGTAATCAAGCACCTATTTGAGTAACAAAAATGCCCCTGCTACTTGAATTCGTTGTCAGAAAGTTTGATCACTCAAGGCTGTGTTTCAGCACCCAGGCTACATTCTAAAGAGAAAAATACTATGATTATTAAATAATAACATGATTATTAATTTCAATGAGGAAATTATTCATTCAACTGCATGGAAAATGCATTCATATCCTTACAAATACTATTAGGGACTTCGATGCAATAGTAATGTTTTAGGGCATGCAGCATAGATCATATACATGAAAAATCTCAAGATTTGAATTCACCAAGCTACTTTATGTGTAGAATGTATAGAGATCTGGATAAAGAAATGTTACTGTGGTCACAATTCTGCTACTTGAAGGGAGTGGGGCTGGGGGATATAAAACTAGGTAAACAAAGTAGTTCTTAAAGGATTGCTTTGACGAATCTGTTCATTTTTATTTTTGTTTTCAGTTTTGGACATACTTCAAATTACATGGACTCTTGGAATTCACTAATAGCCTTAGGAGATCAACTAATTTCTTATATTAATTCGTTCTTTAATAACTATGAGGATTAAATAAAATTTTACACAAAGAATGCATCTTTTCTTTTCTTTAACTTAACTTGCCTGTCTGAAGCAGTATCTGAATATACAGAATATAAAAAACTTTTTTACAGGTCATCTCTACTTGAAACTCCCCAAGGTCACAGACAAAAAGGACCAGAACAGATTCTATTAATTCAATTTAGAAGATGGAGGAAATGAGGCATGGGAAAGTTAAGTTATCTGTTCTCATTTTTCTACTTTACATAGTTTTATAAGATGCAAATACCAAATAATGCACCTTGCAGTCAAGCACTTAAAAGATTCTGCTCTTCAGAACCTCAGTTTGAGGTGATATTAAAAGGGCTAAATAAGTTTGAAAAACTCCAGTTTATATATAATTAAACTCTAATATGGGGGGATCCCAAAAATGATACACTCGATTGAATTGCTTTTTATCTTTCTAAGCTAAAGCAGTTGGCAAGACTTCACAGATAGGCACGAACAGAAAATAACCTTGAAATATACTTCCTGTTTTGCTGCTTTTGCAAATAAAAAGTTGAATGGCTTTTCTTAAATATTTAAGCATAAGTTTAGTTGACTTCAATTACTTGAGATTAATATGCCAGAATCTAATTTTTTAAGATAACAAACAGCAAAATTAAAGCGTATTTCTAATCTTATAGAGCTTGGTCATCAGGGAACAAGAAATGTGCATATATGTGTATATGATGGTGGGGAGGGAATGTTTTGTGTCTGTAAGATACCTGATTCCAAGATGGAGTGGTGGTTCCAAGGTTGACTGACACAGAAGTAGTAGTTTGACATGAGAACTCAATGTGCTGAGTGCAAAGAATATGCTTTTAGATTTCAGCCTTTTGTACATGAAGCCCTTTTAAGTGATGTTGACATCTATCTTAATTACCACTGAAAGGGCTCTACTATGGTTGCCAAAGAAGCATTCAGCTTCTGTCTCCTCCCTTCACAAGCTATTCAGAAATAACTTTATAGGTATGGTCAGATCTTCAGTTCTTAGCAGACTGTAATTTACACTGGAATCTAACCATTACCACTTGACCTAATAGCTCCATCTGTTCCAACAGAAATATTAAACTTCTCCTGGCTTTCTGAGGTCCCCCGATCCTACCGTGAGAATTTCAGCACTCTACAGTACTGACCCAATGCAACAAACATCCCCGTAACATTATAATCCAGAGGACGACAGACATAAAACTGGCCATATTATACCAGGCCAGCAAATAGACTTTTAGAAATACTGACGAGGTGAATTGAAAGAGCTTAAGTAGTGTTAGGGCTCAGAAATTGATACCCCAATATATTACACTTTGACATGCTAAAACGAAGGAGAAGCCACAAGGTCTCTCTGACCTTCTCCCCAACCTCCTGCCTCAATCCTCTATGTTTCACAAAACACAGGCTGAACTTGTTCTCTGTAGTTCCATATCCACTTCAAATCCAGACCTGACAAAGAATAAAATAATTACAATGCACACGAATGTTCATTGCAGCACTGTTTACAATAGCAAAGACCTGGAACCAACCGAAATGCCCATCGATGATAGACTGGACTGGGAAAATGTGGCACATATACAACATGGAATATTATGCAGCAATCAAAAACAATGAGTTCGTGTCCTTTGTAGGGACATGGATGAATCTGGAGAACATCATTCTCAGCAAATTGACACAAGAACAGAAAAGGAAACACCATATATACTCACTCATAGGCGGGTGATGAACAATGGGAACACATGGACATAGGGAAGGGAGCACCACACACTGAGGTCTATTG
>CM052654.1:26184164-26229459 GCA_028533165.1 Leontopithecus rosalia | reverse complement strand
CAATGAGTTCGTGTCCTTTGTAGGGACATGGATGAATCTGGAGAACATCATTCTCAGCAAATTGACACAAGAACAGAAAAGGAAACACCATATATACTCACTCATAGGCGGGTGATGAACAATGGGAACACATGGACATAGGGAAGGGAGCACCACACACTGAGGTCTATTGGGGGAAATAGGGGAGGGACAGCGGGGGTGGGGAGCAGGGGACGGATGGCATGGGGAGAAATGCCAAATATGGGTGAGGGGGCAGAAGGCAGCAAAACACACTGCCACGTGTGTACCTATGCAACTATCTTGCATGTTCTGCACATGTACCCCAAAACCTAAAATGCAATAAAAATTTTTTAAAAAAATAATAATTACATTGGGGTCCTTCCCTGAGTTTTCATTAAATGAATTCATGTTGCAGGAAGAACTATTAAAATCTGTCAACCCACCTGGTAATCTGTTGTCCACTCTGCCAGCTCAACAGGCTTTGTCCCAGGCCCTTGAATGTTCTCCAAGCCCATTGAATTCCCCTAAAAGTCATTTACCATTTCCCTAAAATCATCTACACTTCCCCATTACCCTTTCCCTAAGAAGTAGGGTACATAAGCATCTATACCCTGGTGATATGGGGCAATCACTCTGTGATTCTCCCTGTGTAATATTAATAAATTGTATGCCTTTTCTCCAATTAACCTGCATTTCTTGAGCTGTTTTTAGCAAATCTTCAGGGGTCAAAGGAGAAGCTTTTACCTTGGCCTCTATGGTGGTTAGTTGACAAGTTTTTGAAACTCAGTGGTTGATGCTACCAGCCTTTATTAGAATAGGCTGCCTACCCCTAACAAACACCATGGTGGCTATGGGAGTCAGAGATTTTCTCATTTTTCTTCCCTTTTGGCTCTACTTTCCAATAAGTCTCCCTTCAGCAGATCTAGAGTCTACAGTGTTTCAATATAGTGTCTTCAATCTCATTATAAAGTCTATAGTATCTTCAATTTCACCATAGATTTTATAGTGTTATTGAAATGAGCCACGATGAGTTCTTTTTCTTATTGGGAATTCGTAAGCTTTCAAAAATTGTAGGCACATAATAAAAAAGGAGGTAATCTGTTATCACTACCATTTTAAGGCTGATGATAATATATCCTTTTCATCCCAAATTATAATCTAAACCAGCAAACAAACAGCCTCCAGTTAGAATGTATCTTTAACACAGGGATGATTTTCAGAGCCTTACATATGCTGACATGCATTGCAAATATCCAAATATAAATTGTGCTTTATTTCCAGGTATTTCATCATAGAAGATGCTTATTTTATTTTTTTATTGCACTTTAGGTTCTGGGGTACATGTACAGATCACACAGAATTGTTGCACAGGTACACACATGGCAACATGATTTGCTGCCTCCATCCCCCTGTCACCTACATCTGGCATATCTCCCCATGTTATCCCTCCCTGACCTCTCCACCCCGCCACTGTCCCTCCCTTGCCCCTCCAACAGACCCCAGTGTGTGATTCTCCCCTCCCTGTGTCCATGTGTTCTCATTGTTCAACACCCACCTATGAGTAAGAACATGTGGTGTTTGATTTTCTGTTCTTGCATCAGTTTGCTGAGAACGATGGTTTCCAGATTCATCCATATCCCTACAAGGACTCAAACTCATCATTCTTTATGGCTACATAGTAGTCCATGGTGTATATGTGCTACATTTTCCTTGTCCAGTCTATCGTCGATGGGTATTTGGGTTGGTTCCAGGTCTTTGCTATTGTAAACAATGCTGCTATGAACATACGTGTGCATGTGTCTTTATAATAGAATGATTTATAATCCTTTGGGTATATACCCAGCAATAGGATTGTTGGGTCAAATGAAATTTCTATTTCTAGGTCCTTGAGGAAGCGCCACACTGTCTTCCACAATGGTTGAACTAGTTTACATTCCCACCAACAGTGTAAAAGTGTTCCTATTTCTCCACATCCTCTCCAGCATCTGTTGTCTCTAGATTTTTTAATGAACGCCATTCTAACTGGCATGAGGTGGTATCTCAATGTGGTTTTGATTTGCATTTCTCTAATAATCAGTGATGATGAGCATTTTTTCATATGTTTGTTGGACTTATATATGTCTTATTTTGAAAAGTGTCTGTTTATATGCTACTCCCACTTTTAAATGGTTTTTTTTTTTTCTTGTAAATCTGTTTTAGCTCTTTGTAGATTCTGGATATTAGCCCTTTGTCAGATGGGTAGATTGCAAAAATTTTTTCCCATTCTGTTGGGGTTGCTGATTCACTTTAATGGTTGTTTCTTTTGCTATACAGAAGCTGTGGATTTTTAATTAGATCTCATTTGTCTATTTTGTCTTTTCTTGCCAATGCTTTTGGTGTTTTGGTCATGAAGTCCTTGCCTATGCCTATGTCCTGAATAGTTTTGCCTAGGTTTTCTTCTAGGGTTTTTATGGTGTTAGGTTTCATGTTTAAGTCTTTAATCCATCTGGAGTTAATTTTAGTGTAAGGTGTCAGGAAGGGGTCCAGTTTCTGCTTTCTGCACACTGCTGGCCAGTTTTCCCAACACCATTTATTAATCAGGGAATGCTTTCCCCATTGCTTGTTTTTGTCAGGTTTGTCACATAGTTTAAAAAGATCACATAGTTAAAAAAGCATTTCCTAAAACATAGTCTGAGGTGTTGAATTCATAATTCTTTCTCCATAAGCCATTGGTGAAGCTGTGAAGTATTTTTACACACAGCAAATCTCTGGGCTGCTGCTGTAATTTAAACTGAAATCTATCTATTTCTCATCTTTCTCGTTGATATTAAATTACTCAGGTTCCTTTCTCCATAACCTTTTCACTTAGAACTATATAGAAATAGTTTTCTTTGCTGAACAAGGAGTTTACCAACTATCTCACTAAAAACAGCTCCTAAGAGAATTGCTTTAATTGCTAATGTAGGAAACAACTTTATTGGATTAGTTGCTGCCTATTATTTCTGAATTCTTGGACAAATATACGTAAGGGAGCTTATCAACTTATTCTAAACCAAGTGTCTCCTCCTCCTCTTCCTATTGTTCCTCCTCCTTTCTCTCTTCCCCTCTCTTTCAGACACACACACACACACACACACACACACACACAAACACAACCACAACCACACACACTAGAAAAAGATCTTGGCACCTCTCCTATTATACTGTCATAACACAGTATGCTTCTGTGACCAAATATGTGGGGATTTTGTTTCCCTATTCATGATGCAAGCAACTAGTTCAAGATGGATGTCCTCTATCCACCAGTCATATAATTAGCATAAAGAAAACACTTATCATTCTGGAAATTTCAAGAGTTTTTGCCAAAAAACAGGAATGAAGAACAAATACATATTTCACACAGGTGCAAGGATATGCGTGCATGCATGTGCACACACACACACACACACACACACACACACACACTTTTCCTTCCTCAAAGACATGTCTTTCAGGTATAGGTTTTCATTACAAAAGCACTTTCTGTAATGGCCCCTATATTCTTTAATATTGTAGGTGTTTACTTGAAGAGGAGGTGTGTTAGTAAATAATTAAGCTAATATTTATTCATTTTTATTTATTTTTTGTTTATTTATTTGAAACATTGTCTTGCTCTGTTGCCCAAGCTGAAGTGCAGTAGTGCAATCACAGCTCACTCTGACCTCAACTTTCTGAGCTCTAGTGATCCTCCCACCCCTACCTCCTAAATAGCTGGGATCACAGGTGCATACCACCATGCCTGGCTAATTTTTTAAAATTTGTTTTAGTAGAAGTGGGGTCTTGCTATGTTGCCCAGGCTGGTCACAAACTCTTGGGTTAAGGTGATCCTTCCACTTCAGCCTCCCAAAGTGCTGGGATTATAGGCATGCACCATCTCACCTGGCCAAAGCTAATATTTATTAATCAGTCATTTTAGTGCTTGACTTATGAGAGTGTCCAAATATATCTTAATCTCTACTGCAATCAAAGCAGGCAGGTATGATTATCACTTCATTTGATGATGGAGAAAATGATATACATGAAGATTATTTTACTTGCTGAAAATCACGGGTCACATGGAGGTGATTCCTAAGATTAAACATGGGTCTCCTTCCATACATTTTCTGATCAGAATCCCCTTCCTGCCTCAAACTCTCTACCAAACTGTTTTAGCTCACTTTGATTGGATATTTGTATCTAGACTGTTTCTTCCTTCTGGCCAAGAACAAAACAGCTTCCATTGTTCAAAGCCAGAAAGTGTTATCTGGGGTCCACACAATGAAAACAAAAATGAAGTAAATCTACTTGTTTTTAGAGAAAATCTAAAGAAGTATTGAAAACAATGTAAATGGCATTCAAACGATACTTTAAAAATCAGGAATTAACATTATTTCCTCAGGTTTAACTAAGGAAATAGTTAAGAGATAGCTATGTAAAGAAAATGCCTATATAAATTTTGTACAAAACATTCTATTAAAAATTATTTACCTTTTTTTTTAAAAAGTACTTTGCCATGTTGTGGGAGGAATCTTGGGCAAATGATTTATTGGCAGCATATTTTCAAGAGAAACGTGTAAAGAAAATAAGTAAAATAGGATTGGACAGAGGAAAGAAAATAAGAAAAAAATGTAGTTTCAGCTGAAGTTGTCCCAGCCTCAGTTTGCTCTCATGAGGGTCTCAGAAGAGTGAATTGTTGTACAAGGTTTCCCACTAAGAGGAAAGGGATCTGTTATGTATTATACCAGTCTGTCATTTTTCACAAGCCATCCTAGGGAGAGGTTAGCAAGTTCCCATGCAACTCTCAGCTAGGTGGTTCCTATTAGCCAAGGAAACTCCTCCAGAAAAAGGTGAGGGTGAAAGGAGCACTGGCTTGGGTGCACCAGTCTAGTAAGCAAATGGGATCTGGATGAGATTTCAACATTAACCAATATATACCTTCAATAAGAATTTTTGTAATAAAAACTTTTAGAGCTCAGAACATGGAAAAGTCCTTTTTGATAGTTATGTACCTTTATTACTAGAATATAAAAAAAATACGATACCTATATATCTCTCTTTTTGCATATATATATATATATATATATATATATGTAGCTAATTTCTTAGTTGCAGTCTTCTTTAGAAAAGGTTTCGAGTACAATTATCCTCCTCAATTTTCCAATACTTCAAGTATATGTCTTATTCTCTTTTATCATTATTTCAAAGGTTTGATTTTTCTTTTTTGTTTTGTTTTGAGTCATTTTAAATTTTTTCTGTAAGCAGACTGGATAAATAGTAAACAACTAAAAATAGGGAAATATTAAACCAATGGCATGAAGCAAATATGGATAATTGCAATACCTTTGCAAGTAGAGTACTTATGTAATCAAAAAATTACATTTTTTTCAACAGGAGACTCCATTAAAGGTGACATTTATAAGACAGAGTTTACCACAGTGCTCATTTTGCATAATAATAACCATTTTAATTTCATCTTGCACATTTATTAAAGTAATAATTCTTTAACATATTTTTCACAAGACAATTACGGAAATATTATCAAGTTCACACATATTCGAAAAACCTTTTAATTTAGGGAAAGCACCCATTGGTCTTGACAACGATTATTCTATCTAACCAGGCACTTAAAAATGACAAGGTCAGAGTCTTGGGATATGACATTTAAATGCTTTGATTGCCCTAAAACAAATTATTTATTATTCATAAATCCAAAATAAAATAGTAAGGTCAGGAAAGTGCATCCCCCACATTTACAACCTGAACAAATCATTAAGCTTCTATAATTATCTTTGTCTTATAAAAAAGCCACCAATTCACTGCCCAGCCTCACTCTAGTCATCTCCGTCATTTTGTCCTTTTGCCATTTCTCAGAAAAATTGATCATCAAGAACTATTGACCCTATTTGGGACAGGAAGGAAAAGAAATAGCAAATGGTCAAACATTATTAAGAAAACAGTGAACTCTGGGCAAAATTTTGAAGTACAGCTTTATACCTCCTGTTTCTTTTTTTCTTTCCCAGTATCAAAGTCTGCGATCTGGAAAAAATGTGTTCTCTATTCTTCACGTGAAGTAGGGTCTCAGCTGCCTTAGTACAGTTCTGGTATTTGTGTGGACATCTTTTTAGCCAAGGTGGCTGGTGCATGGAAACCCCAAGTACTTCAGCTTTTGGGAATCATCATTTTCTTTAATTGTCAGTTAAAATGGTTCATAACTCCATGCCAATTACTGTGGGAAGTCTATTTACTAATCAAGATTTCTAAGGATCTCTCAGTGTGACAAATGCATTTTAAGGGCTTCTTCTCATATCGTCACACTCACGGCTCACCTCTAGTGGTGGCTAATCTACTTTTTGCCCACTTCACCCCCTTCAAACTACTCCAAAAAACTCTTTCTTTATTTTCTAATACGGTATTAACATAAATTGTGGTAGGCAGAAGAACTTTTCTGAAGGTTCAGTGTAAAAATGGAGATCACAGGATAAAATAAAACCAGGTAAAACCTTGATATTAAATATTAAACATGTATATTATGAACACTCATCCATTTTCACCTTCATAAATTCCTCTTTACTATGAATATATTTTGACAAAATGTGGAAAATGAAAATTCCCTAACAAGTAAATTTATAATAATAATTACAGAAAATAATTTTAGAGTAGTAGACATTGCTGAGCATCCTCAGGAATTACTTTATTTAATATTCCCCAAATGCACGTAGAGTCAGTATCATTTTCAAGCTATGGATCAGTAATGAATTGAGTTTGTAAATGTTAATTAAATTGTCCAGACTCAGATTTATAGTAATAGAATGAGAATTTAAACCAAGATATCTCAGATGTTGAAGCCTCCTCTTTTAAAGAATTATATGGTGGTTTGGGTAGCACTGTGCTGCTTGTCAAGGATGGATATTTGTTGGAACTTGGAATAAACATAGATGTTTGGGCAGTTCAGATCAGATTCTTCCACCTGATGAAGAAACAAGACAGGAACCTTAGTTTTAGCCAGCATCAGGAGGAAGTGATGCCAACTACTTTAACAGCAGGAACATCATATGAACAAAGCGTTTGTTTGTTTCTGTCATAGAACTTTTACTCTGTCAGTAGCTTTATGATAAATGCTTTCTGGTTATAAAAGCAACAAAGGCCTCAGTGCTAGGAGGTAGAGAAGGAAGATCTTTTTTTCCTGGAAGATTTTATGCACTACTTGCAGATATTTCTTTCTTGTTGAACCTATAGACCACTTACAGTCAAGCTGAGTTTATCTTTGAGTTGTAAATTCATTATCAACTCTAATTTAGTATCTACCCCTTTATTTATAAGGAAATTGACCAGAGATGTCCTGCTAAGTATTTGATCACTGATTGGTCAGGGGATGGTGGGCTCTGATTTGTATGATGTGGATATTTTTGTTGTGTAAACACTCCCATGGTGGCAGATCCCAAGCTAGTAACATGACATCCTTGAATGCAGAGGTGAGAAGTGGAACCTAATTAGCAATAAAGAGCCTTAAGAGTCTTTTCCAAAACACCGCTGGAAGCCTGAGAAAAAATGGACATGTTCAAGATAATCTGGTTATTAGTGCGGAGTTAGAACCCAGGCGACCTGAATTCTAAACCAGAGCCCATTTGATGGAGAAATATTGGCATGTTCAGTCTTATTCTTCACATTGTTCTGCTAAAGAAAATCTAACTGTTGGCAAGAGTGTGCAGTAGCAGTGTGGAGGGGAGGTGGTTATCTTAGAGACCTAAGGACTTCGAGGTGGCCTGAAGATGGCTCTTTATCTCACTCATCCCTTCAGGTGTAAAGTGATTTCTTAGGTCAGAAAAACAAATTAAGCTTTCTCTGATGATAGAGATCAACACCAAATCAGTTCCTTCCAGGAGGAAAACCCAAAACATAATTTAATTATGAGGCTGTGATAGGCAGGATTTTGAATAACTGCGTGGTATTTGAAGTAGACCAGAACTAATTTCAACCACTCACTTCACCATTTACTAGAACTCAGACTTTGGGAAATTTAATCTCTTGGATGAAATGGGGATATCTGCTCAGTACTGTCATAGATAGGACAATGTAATCACAGATCTGAGCACATTCCTGATGCCTGGTAAATATTCAGTAAGTGCAGGAATTGTTATTACTGGCAAAAACATTGTTTCACAGTACTATTTTAAGAAGAGTCTATTGGAACTTGAGAAGAAAGCTTTGATGAATATATTCAATTAAAAAAATGTAGAGGAAGGAAATTATCAATCTGAGCATTTGTTTTCCTATAATATTCTGTCTGACTCACTTTTATCCCTGAAACTTCTATATTGCATTCCAAATTCCCATTATTATAGTTTCAGGCCAAGAAGACAAAGTCTTAATTTTAATCTAGAAATCACATCTTCCCTTAAAGCTGTGAGATTCATTACACAATACTTAGAACCAGGTGACCTTGGGTGAATTCTTTCAAGCTCTCATTTTATTTTCTTAAAACAAGCTTACAATTATACCTAAATGACATCCTTAAGATTTGGGGGGATTATTAAAATTACAACAATTAGACAAATTTTCCAGGTATATTGTTTCTAACAAAGCCTTTATCCACTTATACAAAACTCATACATATTCAAAGGATTATGTTTCAGAAAGGGCCTCAGCTTAATACTAACAATATGTTCCAAGTAAGAGACATTACAGAAGTCCATTGTTTGTGGAGTTTATTAAAAACTCATGTTTTCTTTTTCTTTACAATTCACCAATTGGTAAATTAGAAAAAAATTGATATGCACTGGGAACAATATAGGTCTACACTTTCAAATCTTTTATCTAACAAGCTGTTAGAAAGGTTGGCCTAATTACTTTCCTCTATTTAAAAGTGTCCAAGCATGTTGGAGTTTAGTTAAGTGATTCTGATTTTATTATAAGCTCCATAGGAAAAGCACTCCAGGGTGGCCAGCCATGCCAGTTGGGCTATCTGCTTAATTGCCTTGATTGCAGTGCATTTTCTAAAGCAACAACAGCCCAGGCAATGCTAGTATTATATTTGAAAATTTCAGCAACTGTCATGTTTTCATGTTTAAATATTTTGGTACCAATTTTAAAGTTGTAAGGACAGAGATGCTCTGTGAAATATGCTAACTCTTGGAACAGCTGAGTCGGTGACAGTGTGTCTAATGGTGACGAGCATAGGGTTTGGAGTTTGACTCTGTTGCTTACAAGCTGCACACGTTAACTAAATTCTCTGATTTCCTGTATTCTTCCTTCTGGCTAATATAACCACATTGACTATTTTATAAGTAAATTAGAATCTATCTAACTACAAAAGGACAGTTATAATTGGCAAGGCAATGGAGCTCCTTCATTTTGGTGTTATAATTAAACTGATTCTAGAATGACATGATTTCTAAATAGTCATGCCTTGTCTTCCTTGTCAGCATTGCTCACATTTTTTTATATCTTTCTGGTTTGGAAGCAACTTGAGGGTAGTGACTGTGTTTTGATTCTGTTAATATTTCTTCAAGTTGTGCAATAAATACTTAGTTGTTTACATCATAGTATAAACAGGCAATTTGATGACTTCGTAGTGGTATTATTGCTCTTGTTCCTCTTCTAAGCCTGACCTAGCCATGGTGACTGTGTGTGCGTGTGTGCGTGTGTGCGTGTGTGTGTGTGTGTGTGTGTGTGTGTGTAGTGTCTTCTAGGTACAGACAAGCAAGAAAATGAGATATTTAAAGAAGAAACACCTCTTTAATCCCTAGTTAACCTTGAGATAATGCTCATTCAATTTGTTTCAATCCCACAAACGGAATTAGCACTGTCTGTGTGCAGTAACCTTTCTCCTCTTGTACTCAGTGCTGAGCCCTCGATAAGACAGAGTAAATAATTAGTTAATACTTAAATCAGAATCTGAGTATCTTAGAAATGGAATGAGTAGAAGTAATCCTGTTTTGCTCTCCAGAAATGGAATGAGTAGAAGTAATGTTGTTTTGTTCCCCTCAATTTACAGATATGGATGTTGTGGCTCAGAAATATTGAGATATGACCAAACCGCAGGGCTGTTGATGGCAGAAATAATCAGCTCTAAATCCAGATCTACAGGACTTGCATCTACTTCCTACTATATCTCTATGGCTCTAGAAATGTAAATTTCTCTCTCTCTCTCTCTCTCTCTCTCTCTCTCTCTCTCTGTCCTTGGTGGCATATCAATTTCAAAGAGCACAGTAGTTAAAAACATAGCATTTGAGCACATACTGATAACCAGGGGTGTACCCATTAATCCTAAGAATTTTACTTTTCAGAAAAGATCCTTTGCTTTGGGCAGTTACCTCTCCAACACTGGCTTCTGTTTTGCTTATCTGCTTCTGATCTGATACGTAGGCAATAGTCCTCTCAGATTGGAGAAGCATTTGTAAGTCTCAGATGGGGCCTCTGCCTCTTACTCAGGCTGCAGGTGATTAAGTTTCTCACCTGGAGAGCACTCAGGTGAACATCTGCTGTCTGTCGTATGTTATAGTTGCGGCGGGGGTGGAGGGGCATCTCCCACTGTTCTCATTCCAACCTAATAGCAGGAGATGGAGCAGCATATTTCATATCTACCTGAGATGAATACTTGCAATATTGAACCATGAGTATTACTTTATTTTCTCATGATTTTACCCTAGATTTTATAAATGTAGTTAATCTTTAATGGTGGGTTGGTGGAGGTATCAGTTATGTTAAATCAAGCATCATGGTATAGTTAAATGAGCTTTTTACTCAGAGAAAGCTACAAGAGTTCAAGTCTTCATAGGTCACATGCTGGATGAGAAAACAGAAGCAAGTTGTTCAAGCTATTTCCTTACCTATAAAAGGAAACTCAAGCTTCTACTTATCTAAAAGAGCTATTTTGAGGTATTTTGTGTGCCTAATGACATTTCCTCATTCATTTATTTAGGAATTATTTATTGAGTAGACCCTGTCAGGAAATTCACTAGGTTGTGGTATAGAACAGTGAAAATAACTAATGCTTATATAGGACTATAATTATAAAGAAAGACTTTTTTCCCTAAAATACAATGTATTTTAAAAGTTGGCCATGGTCAAATCAAGAGTTTACAGGCATTTGGATATTTTCTTTCCTGATAAGCAAATGCCTTAGAGTTTGAAAAATACAATTAATGTTTAAAATTATGGTCCTAAAGCAATTGAATATCTCAAAGTGCCTTGTAAACTACAGGCAGTTTTAGTGCTGTTAACTCCTTCCTCTCCCTTAGAGGCTCTGTCTAATCAATTTCCCAGTTCCGGAAATGAATGATGTTGTGCACAGTTTCTCATGTTAATCCCACTCTTTCTAGTCCCACTCATGCCATTGCAATTCAGATCCCTTACCCACATATACATTTTTGCAAAACTCTGCAGGCTAACTTCGATGTCTGAAGTCTGTCTCATTTTCAGCACATAAAACATGATGTTCTCTGATTACTCGGTATAAATATTGAGAGTGTCACTTCATTGCTCAAAAGACTTCTAAGTGTGTCCTCTATCAACTGTAATAGATTTAAACTTTTTAGCATGGCATTCAAGACCCCTAGTATCTTCTTTTACACATGCCAGTATTTGCCTATTTAAGCCTTTTATTTCATCCAATCTCAAATACTCATCTATTCATTTACTCAAGCATCTGCTACATCCAAGCAATTATTAAACACCCATGTGTTCTTGTCTCTGCTGCCTACTAGATTGGATAGGCTGTTTAACTTACCCTAAAGTTAAGTTATGGTATTATTTAAATAAGGATTGTAATAACCACCTCACAAGCAAAGATAACTCTAAAGATTAAATATGCTTATATACTTTATGTATAAGTAGAGTTCCAGCAATAATGTATACTTCTTATTTTTCTTATTGAGTATAATATTTTACAGATAATATTTGTTTAAATTTAGAACCTTTTTGGCAATTTATTTATTGCAAATAAGTTAACTCCTGTAATTTTCAACTAAATAAAACATAACACTCACAAACATCTTGTTTATTGTTCAATAGCACTAATTTTTATCTTGTTTATTCTTATTTCTGGTGTTCACCTTAAGTCCCGCGAGGTAGTGTGTGGAGCCTAACAGTAGCTTCTGGGGCAGATAGACAGATTTAAAAAGGAGCCATAGGATTTTTAAAAATGCAGAGAAAAAGGGAGCTCAATGTTCGACCAAGAATTGGAAGTATAGGGCCAGATAGTCACTGAGAGAAATAATAAGGGTGTTCTTAGTTAAGAACTGAAAGGAAGTGTTAGAAAAAACAGGGAGTGGAAAGGCAACCATTGTTTGGAGAAAGGCCCACGCTGAGAATTTCAGCTATTTCATTTACAATATACTGTCTAAACGTGGGATCCTCTGAAGTTCAAACCTGTCTTTCCTTGAAGGTGCTCAAATATCGGCGGGTACCCCAAAAGAAATGTATTTGATGCACGTATGTGTTCAGGACAAGTGAGAAAGAGTTTGATTGGAGTAAGAATGAATCAAATAGGGAAGGTAGGCTGTAGGAGACGTTTGCAGCCCCAGCATTTCTCAATACTTCCTTCCTTCTTTTTCCTTTCCTTCCTTTCTACATCCCTCTCTCCCACCCTTTTGGCTCTCTTTCTCCCTTTTCTCTCCTTCCCTTCCTCCCTCTCACCCTTCTTTTGTCCCTCCCTCCCTCCCTCCCTCCTTTCCTTCCTTCCTTCCTTCTTTCCTTCCTTCCTTCTTTCCTTCCTTCCTTCCTTCTTTCCTTCCTTCCTTCCTTCCTTCCTTCCTTCTTCCTTTCTTCCAGCAATACCCTAATTATCTCCCCTATAAGACGAAGTAAATATCTTGTCAATTAAAGTACTCCTTTCTGAGAAGTCTCACGATTTCCTACCAAGCCTACAGCTCCTTCTCAAAGAAACTGGCAAACCAAAAACTTCTATGAATACTAAGTTTCCTAAGGTTATTGATAATGTATAACAGTCTCATTCACACCATGTGACTACTTCCCAGAATGCAGCTGATGAGAACAGAAATAATACCATGATCTAATGGCAGGTTGCTTTCAGCTGATTAGTAGCCTCTGAGCTTTGCCCAGTAGTTTTAACTGTGATTAAACATCAAGACTTTCATTTAGAGTGAGTTTGAATGTAAAACATTCAGAGAAAGGAAGAGAGTGAGATCAAGAGAAAGAAAATGACCCAGAAAGAAAGATCAATGAATAAAAGTCACGTGATAGTAAAATCTAAGAGGCTTTGCAAGTCATTAGTGAGCACAAACTCTGAATGCACAGCAGTGATAAGATGGAGATCAGGAGAGTAGAGAGAAATCAACTTGTTAACTCTTTAGGGGAAACAACAATTAGCTCTCACGTTATGATGGCAGAGCATTAGAGAGCAGATCGCTTCAGGCCACCTGCTGAGCAACCCACGTAAATACTTCAGCATATTTTGAACAAAATGCCAAACTCAGTCTTCTTTTTTTTGTAAAACCAATGCTTTTATTCCTTTTCTCCATGTGCAAACTTTTAAAAATATGTTTGTTTCCATTGTTGGCAACTGGATAACTGTTCTGCAAATATCCACTGCCTCCCTGACAACTTTATGAGGGACGAATTCTTGTCCTGCCCACTGACGTTGAGATTAACCAGGTGAATTGCTTCTGTCAATGGAATGAAAGTGGAAGTGAAAGTTTGGTGGATCCAAGTCTAAATGTTAAGATGCATCTTGTGCTGGTTCCAAGTCTACATATGAAGAAGCATTATCTGTTTCTGCTTGCCCTGCTGGGTGCTGTTTGCCTTTGTCAGGAGGATGATATGCATGAGGTAATTGCAGACTCTCTAGTGCAGGCCCCAAATCAGGCAGGTGTAGCCAACCTGAATTCAACCAACAGCCTGAAAGGGAGTTCCTGCCAGTCTGCAGGCCATGAGTGAGAAATAAGTGCCTATTATTGTATGTCACTGAAATTCTTTGGTTGTTTGCTAGGCAGGAAATGTTGACACTAGGACTTATACCATTTTGAAAGTTCTAAATAATACTTCTTTAGAGTTAAAAAGATAAAATCAGAATAAAACATATTTTGTGAATCTCGATGTCCCTATTAACTTTATAAAAGGGAATAAAAATAAAATAATTCCAGTGTCCAGCAAGTATTGAGTCTCCTATAGTCTTAGAGTTTTCTCTACTCATCTTTCTGGATCAAATTTTTCTGTTTGAAATATTTACTATGGTTAATCTTTCCCCGGCTGACCATAACCAAGCTGATATGTACTATTTTTTGCCCTCATGAAATAGAAAAAATCAATAATTAGAAAGCTGTGTAATTTAACTAGGAAAATGTGAGTGAGTTAGGGGGACTGCCATCTGTTCATTCTCCTTTTCTATTTTTTTCTTCAAACATGTAAGGTGCCTTTTTAATCTGTGGAAAACTGGGTACCACAACACAAGAGTGGTTACCTCACTCTTAACCGGTTTCTTTCTCTCCCTTCCTTCTTTCTTTCTCCTCTCCTCTCTTCTCTTTTCCCTTCCCTTCCCTTCCCTTTCCCTCCCCTCCCCTCCCCTCCCTTCCCTTCTGTTTTATTCCCTTCCTTCCCCTCCTCTCCTCTCTCCTCTTCTCTTTCCTTCTCTTTTTGTCCCTTCCCTCCCTCCTTCCTTCCTTTTCTTTCTTTCTTTCTCTTTCTCTTTCTTCCTTTCTTTCTTTTTTCCATTATTTCTTTCTTCTTTTCTTTTCTTTCTTTTGTTCTCTTTCTTTCTCTCTCCTTCCCCTCTTCTCTTTTCTCCCTTCTGCTTCTCTCCTTTCCCTCCCCTGTCCTTCCCTTCTCTCCTCTCCTCTCCCCTTCCCTTCCCTTCATTTTCCTTCCCTTTCCTTCCTTTCCCTTCCCCATTCCCTGTCCCTTTCCCTCCCCCTTTTTTTCCCTTCCCTTCCCCCTTTTCTTTCCCTGTTCTTTTTTCCTTTTTCCTCTTTCATTCCCTTCCCTCCTCTCCCCTCCTTTCCTTTCCCACCCCCTCCTGTTCCCTCCTCTCCCTTCTTCCTCCCTTCCCTTCCCTTTCCCTTCCTTTTGATTTACACTTCTCTGGTTATCAATTATATTTAACACTTTTCATATATCTGTTTTCCATTTGTATTTCTTCTTTTGAGAAATGTCTATTCAAATCTTTTGCATATTTTTATTTTTATTTTTTTATAGAAATAGGGTTCCACCATGTTAGTCAGGAGGCTGGTCTCGAACTTCTGACCTTATGGTCTGCCCACCTTGGCCTCTCAAAGTGCTGGAATTATAGTCCTGAGCCACTGTGCCTGGCCCTTTTGCATATTTTTAATTGGATTATTAGATTTTTTTCATATTGAGTTGTTTGAAATCTTTATATATTGTTTATTAATCCCTTATCAGATGATTAGTTGAAAATAGTTTTTCCCCATTCTGTAGGTTGTTTATTCACTTTGTTGATTGTTTTATTTGCTATTTAGAAGCTTTTAAATTTGATGGGATCTCATTTGTCAATCTTTGCTTTGATTGCCTGTGTTTGTGGGATAGTACTCACGAGATCTTTGCCCAGTTCTATGTCCTGCAGTGTTTCCTCAATGTTTTCTTTAACTAGTTTTATAGTTTGAAGACTTAACTTTAAGTATTTAATCGATTTTGATTTGATATTTACATATGAAGAGAGATACAAGTCTTGGTTCATTCTTCTGCTTATGGATTACCAGTTTTCCCAGCATCATTTATTGAAGATATTAGACTAACTTTTCCTTAATATGTGTTCTTGGCAATGTCATTAAAAATAAGTTTACTGTAGATATATTGATTTATTTATGGGTTCTCTATTCTGTGTCATTGGTATATGTGTCTGTTTTTATGCCTGTACCATGTTGTTTTGGTTACTGTAGCTCTGTGGTATAATTTGATGTCAGGTACTATGATTCCCCCACCCGCCCCCCCAGGATAGTTTTATGTGTTTTGTAATTTTCATTGGTTTATCCTTAAGAATTATTCATGTGCTGAGGAAAAGAATACATATTCTGTGGCTGTTGGATGAAATGTTCTGTAAATATTTTTTAGGATGAAATGTTCTGTAAATATTTTTAATCTATAGTACAGATTAAATCTGATGTTTCTTTGTTGATTTTCTATATGGATGATGTATGCAGTGCTGAAAGTGGGGTGTTGAAGTCTCTGTCTATTATTGTATTGGACTCTTATCTATTCTTTTAGCCTAATAATATTAGCTTTACGTATCTGGGTGCTCCAGTGTTGGGTAGATATATATTTAAAATTTTTACATTCTCTAGCTGAATTGAACCTTTATCAATATGTAATAGCATTCTTTGTTACTTTTTATAGTTTTTATCTTGAAATCTAATTTGTCTGATATAACTACTCCTGTTTTTTGGGTTTCCATTTGCATAGAATATTTTTTCCACCTTTTTATTTTTAGTCTATCTGTGTCTTTATTAATAATGTGTATTTCTTATAGGTAATACATTGTTGAGTCATTCAGCAACTTTATGTCTTTTGTTAGGGGCTTTTAATGTATGTAAATTCAATGTTATTATTGATAAGCAAGGACTTAATCCTGTCATTTTGTTTTCTATTTTCTGGTTATTTTTGGTTTTCTCTTTTTCCCCCTCCTTTTTGTCTTTATTTTAGTGAAGGTGATTCTCTCCGGTAGTATATTTTAATTTCTTGCTTTCTATTTTTTGTGTATTTCTTGTATGATTTTCAATTTGAAGTTACCATGAGGCTTGCCAATAATATCTTATAAACTGCTGTTTTAAACTGGTGATTATACTGTCCATGTCTTGAAAAGTTATTTTATTAACAGTTATTTGTGATAGGTTCATTTTTAGTCTTTCTACTCAAAGTGTGCGTAGTTTACAAATTGCAGTTACAACTTTATAATATTCTGCTTTTCTGTGCACTTACTATTGCTGGTAAGTTTTGTGCTATCAAATAATGTTTATTGCTCATTATCATTCATTTTTCTCAAATTAAACAACTCCCTTTAGCATTTATTATATGAGTTCCAGTGTTCATAAAAGCTCTCAGGTTTTGTTTGTCTTATAAGATCTATTTATCCTTCATATTTGAAATATATCTTCACTGGAAATACTATTCTAGGATAAAAGTTTTCTTTCTTTAGCACTTTAAATATATCATGCCTCTCTCTCTTGGCCTGTAAGGTTTCCACAGAGAAGTCTGCTGCCAGATGTATTGGAACTACTTTCTTTATTTATTCCTTTTGCTACTATTAAGATTCTTTATCTTTGACCTTTGGAGGTTTGATTATTAAATGTTTCAAGGTATTCCTATTTTGATTAAATCTGTGTGACATGTTATAACCTTCTTGTGCTTGAATATTTATATCTTTCTCTAGGTTTGTAAGTTCTCTGTTATTATCTCTTTGAATAAACTTTCTACCCTGATCTCGTTCTCTACCCCACTTTAATGCCAATAACTACTACAGTTACCCTTTTGGGCTATTTTCTAGACTTTTTTAGTCATGTTTCATCCTTTTTAATTCTTTTTTATTTGTCTCCTCTTACTGTATTTTCAAATAGCCTATCTTCAAGCTCACTGATTCCTTCTTTTGCTTGATCAATTCTGCTGTTAAGAAACTCTGATGCATGCTTCAGTATGTCGACTTCATTTTTCAGCTCCAGAATTTCTCCTTGATTATTTTTAATTATTTTAGCCTCTTTGTTAAATTTGTTTGATAATATTCTGAATTCTTTCCCTGTATTGTCTTGAATTTCATTGTCTTCCTCAAAACAGATATTTTGAGTTCTCTCTGAAAGGTCATATATCCCTATCTCCCCAGGATTGGTCACTGATGCCTTATTTAGTTTGTTTCATGATACCATGTTTTCCTGAATTCTTGTGAGGCTTGTGGGTGTTCTTCAGTGTCTTGGCATTGGAGTTTTAGGTATTTGTTGTAGTCTTCACAGTCTGAGATTGTTTATACTCATCCTTCTTGGGAAGGCTTTCCAGTTATTCAAAGGTCCTTACTCACTGCAGCCGTAACTTCTTTAGAGGGCAATGCAACACCAATATTGCTGTGGCTCCTGTAGGCTAGCAGAGCTACCACCTTGATGGTCTTGGGTAAGATCCTGAAGAATCCCTTGGAGTACCAGGCAGAGATTTTTGTTTTCTTTTCTTAATTTCCCCCAAAGAAATGGAATCTATCTCTGTGTCCTGAGCTGCACAAAGCTGGGGGTGACACAAACACTCTCATGACCACCACTGGGCCACACCAGGTCAGATCCGAAGCCAGCACAGCACTGGGTTTCATATAAGGCCTGCTGTGACCACTGCCTGGATAACATCTATGTTCACTCAAGGCTCAGGGGATCTACACTCAGCAGTATCAATTCCATGGAAGTTTATGTTTTTCTCTTCAGGACAGTGATTTCCTTTGGCCCCAGTTGGGTCCAGAGATGCCATCTGGAAGCCAGGGCCTAGAGTCAGAAACCTTAGAAATCAACCTGGTTCTTTATTTTACTGCTGCGGAGCTTGCACCTAAGCTCTAAGACAAAATCATTGCCATCCTTCTCTCCTCTTATCTCAAGCAGAGGAATTTCTCCCTGTCCCTGATACTGCCCCAGGCCTGTGGTGTGTACAGACTGGCTACTGCTGATGTTCACTCAAGGCTCAAGGCCCAAGGGCTCTTCATTCAGCTTGTGGTTTGTGCCACAAGCTCTCACCATGGGCCTTGGGTGAGACTCAGAAACGTGCTGGCTTCATGTGTGACCCAGTACATTCCCAGGTGTGGTAGCTAAGGGGAGAGAATCCTTCTGTTTGAGGAAAGGAGAGAGAAGAGTAATATGGACTTTGTCTTGCAGCTTGGGTGTCAGTTCATGCACAGTATGTAGAGCACCAAGTAAGCTCCTGGGGACCCCAGTTCCATATTCCTACTTATTTTTTATAGGAGTTCAAGTCTATTTTCCCTTTCAGGGAAATGGACTTCCTTATGGCCCAAACCAGGTCCATATATGCCACCCAGGAGCCCAGGTCTGGAACTGGGTCCCCCAGGAGCTCACTTGGTGCTCTAAATACTGTGGATGAACTGATACCCAAGCTGCAAGATGAAGTCCACATTACTCTTCTCTCTCTTCTCCTCAAACAGAAGGATTCTCTCCCCTTAGCTACCACACCTGGAAATATATTGGGTCACACATGAAGCCAGCACATTTCTGAGTCTCACCTGAGGCCCATGGTGAGTATTGCCTGCCTACCATTGCTGATTATTCCGGCCCCAGGCACTCTTTATTCAGCAGGTGATGAATTGTGCCAGGACCGGGTCCCTTCCTTCAAGGCAATAGGTGCCCTTCTGGCCCAGGGTGTTTCTAGAAATGTATTCAGGATCTAGGACCTGGAGTGAGAGCCTCTGTACTCTGCTTGGTTTCCCATTCTAGTGTGGTTGAGCTGGTAACTAAGGTCCAAGACAAAGCCCTGTTTACTCTCCCCTCTTCTCTTCTCAAGCAGAGGGAAGGCTATCTCCCTAAGCTGCAAACTGTGCTACCTGTGGTTGACGGAAGGGTGGCATAAGCACTCCCTTGACTGCCCTGACTAGGGTCACACTAGATTGTGTGTACCCCAACTCCACTGGCACCAAGCCGAGCACAGCACCAGGGCTTGCCCAGAAATTGTAGTCTTTTTGTCCTATGCTGGCTTTCAAGTTCATTTAGGGCCCCAGAGAGCCTGTGGTGGTGGGGTTTGCTTAGACTCAGCTGACCACTGGGGTTGGTGATTTGCTTCTGGCTAGGGATGGTCTAAATGCTCCCTCTGTGAGTGTCAGCTGCGTTCTGCTCCTTGTTGCTTTCCACTGTTACAGGGAAGCACTGAGTTCCAAAAGTCCCCCAAGCACTGCACTCCCCCTCACACAGTGCAGATTCTCTCTGTGCCACACGGTTGCTGCCAGGGAGTGAGGGTGGGTGGTGGTGTAAGCAATTCAAGACTGTCTTTCCTACCTCTGCAGTGCCTCTTTCCTTAATTTAGTGTCCAAACTTGGTGCTTTGATTACTCACCCAATTTTTGGTTCTTATGTAGGTGCTTTTTGTGTGGATAGTTGTTCAATTTGATGTTCCTACAGAAAGACAATTGCTGGATGCTTCTGTTGGACCATTGTCCCTTCAAATTTCAAATGATATTAAAATTGCCTTCAAGATTTTTAAAATTTAAAGATTCTTAGCTTATCATATTCCTACTTATTTTTTGTAGGAGTTCAAGTCAATTTGGACACAAACTCTGAGACAGAGATTCGTATACAGAGCATTATAAGGAGTGCTTTCTCACTTTCCTGCAAGTGTGAGAGTAAAGTAACCAGGATCGGGTGAAGCAAGAAATTGAGTGGCAATGTCAAATTAGAAGAGGCCTCAAGCTATTCTATGGGAAGCTTTGGAGCTGGGGTGTCCTTGTAGAATTACCCTGATTAGGGGCAAAGGGAGCAAAGCGTTTATCCACCGCATCAAGAATGCAGGATGATCCCACGAAAGAAGCATGACTTTGATAAAATGTCATGAACTTGGGTGAGTCTTCTTTCCACAGCTGCGAGCAATCTTCAGAGGATACTGAGCCACAAGCCTGGAGTCAGCAACAGTCATCAACTGGTAGAATATGTGCTCTCCTGATGAGGGCAAGGTCTGGGCTATGCATCAGAGCACCCAATGTACTTTCAAAACATTTCTGGATTTGCGCAACCAGGAGAGATTGTTCTGGAATATACAAGTGGCAGAAATAATGCTGTATCTTAAAAAAAGAAAGCAAAAGAAAGAAAGAATAATGCATCAACTTTTAATATTTGCAGACTTACCATCATCAGGGCTAGAAAACTGTTTACATCATAGAATGTCAAAGAATTTCAGTTAGTTAATTATGCTGCAGGTGGGCAGATGTATCTAGGAGTAGATATTTGCAGATGCAAATTGAGAATTTTGCTTTAGTAAAGGTAAATAGCTAAAATGATTATTAAAGCAGAGTGGAAAACAAAATGATATATATAAATGCAAATGTGTAGGGACAAACACACGGAGGCAATTTGCTTGTGAACTTTGATCTCTACAGTGGAATGTCTGTTTCCTTCTTTGCTCTGTTATTTGCCATAATGAGACAGAGTTTGAGAGTGCAGCCTTCATGCCCTGCAAATAACATTCACTTGCCCAGGTCTCAAGGTTAGCATTTTATAAATTACCACTTCAAAGCAGGAGTCACCATCTATATGCAATAGAACTGAGGTGAGTGTCATGTGATATCAACCCTATCATTTTCTTATTGTCCCATTTCAGATTTTATTAAACAATTCTGATTTTCTTTGTAGGGGCAAAGGCTTTATTAAAGAAGAAAAATGAATTATTCAGAAATTTTGGTTTTTTACTCTTTCTTTGATCTGCTAATGAATCTTTGACTGTCTAGAACCTGATACACTAATCCTGGATGCAACTTCATTACTTCAAAGACCCATGCAAATTTATCATTCACTGTGTTTTAACTTTGTACACTAATTCTTTCAGCCATGTCTCCACATACTTCTGAACATAAAATCAACCTACTCCCAAGCCACTTTCTACCACTTTCCTACCTCTTTTGAATGTTGTTGACTTCTTTCTTTTAAGCAATGCCATTCATCCATTAATCAATTCCTTTTTAAGTTATCGTGGATACATACCTTATCCCTGAAAATATGCTGGGCATTAGAATCACAAAAATGAATAAAATATGACTCCTAAGTTTAGTGGGAGGCATACCTCTGTATCAACTAAAAAGAGATCTAAATTGGGTTTTGAAGTTTGTGTTGGAGTGCGTCTAATGTATGACTGAGAATATGTATTCAATTAGAAGGAGAGACATGTACAAAGGCTTCATGGTATTAAAAATATGGCAATTTAAGGGAAACCTATAAGTTTTCTATGACAACAGCTCAGAGTACAAGTCAGGGCAAGAAATGGGGATGAAAATGTAGGCAAGTGCCGTCCTATGGCATCTTTTCTAAAGCAAATTCTACTTGCTTTAAGTCCCCATTGAATATATGGAAATGTCAGTTCACTTTAATATCTCATCTCTGTATTTTCTTACAGAATCAATTATAAAAGCTTTATATTAAATGTCATACTGTAATCAAATTAGATGTGTCTGTTATTTTCTTTGTAAGTAATGTGTGTTATCTCTATTTTTCAAAGAGAAAAAAATGAAATATCTTTTTTTTGTCTATTAAGTGAAAATATCTCAATTCAAAACCTAATTCACTCATTGAAAGGCTAGATTTGAGCTTGATACAAAGACAACTCTTCAGGTTGAAGGAGACTCAAAGCCAGCCTTATTTAAGTTGTTCATTGTAATTGATTGATGTGTGACTGAACATCAGAGAGTGAAATTAGAGAGCATGGGCTCCACAGGAAAAACATCTATCAGAAGAAGCTCGTACTGCATCTTAAAATGCTATTTTGAAGCGTCTATCTCTTAAGGTGTAATGTTGGGTACACAGAAGAGAGTCTGAGTCTCTTTAAGTGCATTTGGACCTGGAGCATAATACAAGGCTCTTCAAAATTGGCCTTCCTGCTCAATGCTATAGGCACAATCAATGTCCTTCAAAACACCCAATCTGTTATTCTAAGTTGGCTTGAATGACATTGAAAACAAGTTTTCTGAAGGGCAAAACAGCCAAGATGAAAGCTGTTGAGAGACACAATTCCATGGATTCTGGAAACTGCCCATTTGCAGACCCAACACGTTCCTGTTCTCATGATTCAACTTAACAGATTTTGTTGATCTGCACAAATGCATCCTTCTTAAGGATAGAAAAAAAACCTTATTTTTGTCAAATAAATTTTCCCATGGCAAAAGCTGAAGAGCAGTAATTTTTCCCCTTTACAAATTAAATAGGAAGAAATTTAGTTTTTAAGCTCAATAATTGGAAAGTCTATACAGAAATATTATTGAATTCATGTTTCTGATCTCATAAGAGTTGAAACAGAGCTAAGTTATCATTAGATTGATGATTAATTTACAGATGATAATATTGAAGTTCATAAAGTAAAATAATTTGCCTGAAGTCACTTGGCTCCTATATTGGTCGTTATTTAAACTTCATGCTGGTTTTGTGTTTTTGTTTGTGTGTTTGACTGTCGGTAATTATGCCTGTATGGCCACCACATATAATTATGCTTTGTATTTTCAATTCATGCCAATTTCTAGAGAAATAATATCTTGACTGATCTGATTTTTAAGATGTACAAAATTATTCTTAGATAAAATTGAAGACTTTATTGAAAAAGGCCATATTCTGAACCAAAATTATGGATGACACAGTCTTCCAGTTGGTGTGTGGCTTTGCAGGAATTATCTCAATCTTTGCTCCCAATAATTCTATAGGCACAGCGAGTTAATTTTAACTTCTTTTTTTTTCTCTCTCTCTTTTTTGCTGGATAAGGAAACTATGGTTTAGAGTTTAAGTAATTTACCCGAAGCTACAGGTCTGGCATGCAGTACAGACAATTTGAAGCCCTGACCTCTGTTTTTAACCATAGATCTTCCACATAGTAGAACCAATTATAGTGTGATAATTATTATTCTATTGTATAACTAATTTCTGATTATAGTAACCAATGGAAACAACAGAGTATGGAGGCCTTATAATTAAGGAACCTATGGGATTCTATATGGAACACAAATTGACCCAGCCTGGGATTCCAAGTAGGCTTGCTGAAGGAGAGGGTGCCTAAGCAGTCAAAAGAATATTATTATTTTTTTTTAGGAAAGAGGTGTGTGCAAGGATGTAGAGAAGCAAGTGAAAAAAGAAAATTTCAAAAATTGAAAACTATTCCTTAAGATAAGAGTCAAGTTTGTGGAAAATTCAGGGGAGTATAGCAAAAAATGAAATGAACGGTGGGTAGAGGCTGGACTATGAAGAGCTATGTGATTCTTATTTTATTCCAAAGCCTACGAAAGTTATTGAATAGGTTTATACAGGTATGTTGCATCTTCTTGTGTTTTAGGAAGATTATTCTAGCATCATCGTAGAAGGTAGAGTGGGGGCATGAGGTTGAACATAATCATTAAAAACAATCACCACCCAGAAGGTCTTGTCCACTCTGCTTTTGGGGAATGGGGTGAAGAACTGCTGAAAGTCCTAAGTTCAGATCAGCTTATAGAATCCCTGAGCCATGGGGTGTCCTGATATCCTGAGACATGTGGCAAATCATTTCGGCCAGAATTGTGGTGCTATTGTCCATTTATTTTGCATTTTTTAGACATTCCCAGGAGACTGCCTTAACAAAAAGAAAATCTGACTCAACACAAAATATACATTCAATTTGTTTTTCACTTGGGTTTGTAAGAAATTGGGTTAGTAAACAACATGCCATGTTTTGCAATTGGAATTTGAACGAGAAATAGATTTTCTTTTAATGTTACTTATCTCTGCAATGGAATATATCAGATTTCAAATAACAAATAATATTTTGTTGCAGTTTCTCTCTTTGGCAGTGTTGTGGTCTATATATTTTTCACCACTATAATTAGTCTTTCATCTTAAACAGAGTGATAATTCATTGCATGACATTCAGTCAGAAGTTTTGTTGTTGTTGATAAGGCAAAGCTTATCATTAGGAAAAAGGGGGGAAAGTCTAATTTGCTAGAAGAGAATAGAGTACAAAAATAACATTATCCATTCAGTTGGATTGAAATCTTGGCAGCTGCTCTTCAAAAATATTGCTGACATGGTTTATATTATATTAAAATTCAGAATTACTGCATTTTCATCAGTTTCTCCATCTACAGCTGGCATATCATGTTGTCAGCATCTTGGGATTTACAAGCCTATGTGCATTGTAAGAATATTCCTTTAAATGGTTATTTTTATAAGCATGTTTTCTAGTTGATATGCTATGGTATTTAAAGTGTAAACATGCTATGAAAGTCAGAATGCTTTAAAGTGTAAGTGGAATGCATGAGTTATGTTTTCTTAGCTCAATTTTCATAAGATTTGCTTAAAAGCAAAACAGTTCCTCTGGGATGATTTTAAAATGTCTTTTAATTTTCAAAGGCATTGATTATTTCAATGAGAAAAATTGTTAAAAGATGAACTTTGAATAATGGATGCATCCTAAAAGCTAAATTATTTTAAAATGGGATTAAAAAATTTTGACACTTAGAAAAATGCTATGAAATAAAACATTTGCCATCTACAATACTGTAATAATATATGGTGTCATTTTCACAGAATTATTAGTCTCACACATTAAATGCAGAAACTGCTACTAATAACATAAACAGAGTTTGGAGAACGTTGGATTTTAATATATTGCTAGTATATTTTTTCTGTGAATAATTTAGAGTTCTTTGGAAACTATAATCAATTCTAAGAACTTGACAGTTTCATAAAACTTTTAATAATGTTAACATATATATACTCACACGTGGATCCTGCAGATATTTATAAGCACTTATGTGGTTATGATAAAACTAAGTTAGCATATTCATTTTGACTTTAGAGTATCCTTAAAAATTGGATTTGAGGCTAAACAAAGTGAATTTCCTAGTAGATTGAAAATGGTGGAAGGAACTTGGATTGTATCTGAAGAGCATGACAGATGAAATTTTGGATTTGAAAATAGTGGTGTTGACTTTTCATAATGTCCATTTAGAATGCATATATGAAAGACCCGGAAACACTGCAGAGCTGTTTACCATTTCCTGTAAATGAGAACTGCATAGTGGACTCAGCCAGAATGCATGGAGCCCAGATTCTAACAGAACACCTGATGCTTGCGCCTGATACTCTGACGGTTGTACTCTGTGCCAAGGTGGGCTGCTTTCTATCTTAATCACACACACACACACACACAGACACACACACTCATTGACTCTTCTTTGCACAGTTGCCTAAGGATATAATATTAAATTTGGCAATTTGTTGTATACACCAGCAACTGCCTAATCTCTCATTATGACTTCAGAAAGAAGCCATTAATATTTCTACCACCAGTAAGCAAAGCTACAGGTGCATTAGAAAAGCCAAGTGCACCATTCCAGTAGCTCAATGTCCATTTTCAGCTTGAATACAAATGACTTTGTGAAATCAAGATGTTGATGAAAACTTAGCTAAAGCTGAGATTTTTTTCCATCTTCAGAGAGACTGTAATAATTGCATTTCAATGGAATTGATGTCATTAATTTATAATTATTACTTTCTTTAGTTGAAAAATATGAATGTGAAAGTTTTGTCCAAAGTGCACTCTCAGGAGGAAAATTACAACACTTCGTAATCAATAACTACTGGGCTTTCGAAATCTCTCCTTGGTTTTCATTAGCTGGAAGGAGAGCACATTTAAAGGAATGCTAACAAGTATTGATGTTTAAATTTGATTTATCAATGCTGTTTAAATGTATATCTGCACTGTGCTGAGTTTATTTTTCTACATTAAAGATTATTCAGTGATACCTCCTGGGGTAAGACAACTTCTAAACAAGATAAAGCACCCTGTGAATTAATTTATTTCAGAAAAACAAGAAAACGTAATTTGTGTCTTCTTTTCATTAAATTATCCTTTAGCATATTGATTTAACAGGAACTAAAAACTTAGGCTAAGGAAACAAAACACAGACACAGCACTCTCTCACTTTGGTGACTTTTTTTTTCTACTGAGGAAAGAATGTATGTGTGTGGGTGTGTACATGTGTGTTGTGTTGTGAATGTGTGTTCGTGTGTATTTCTCTGCGTTCATTGCATTACAGGTGCTGTTTTATAAGAGGAAAGCACTGTTCAGTTCCATTCAGAAACAGACAAAAGAAGCACAGTCAGTTAATACTTGCTACCTGGCCCTTTACATTTTGATTGTACTCCGCATAAACAATTAAATTATTGTGATTATATCATGAAATCAAATAATAGTAATTGAGTAACCATTGGCAAGTCAGGGTGTACAAATACCCTGTGAGATCACCTGGGTCGCTAAATAACAGCAATTTTTCCAACCCTTTAAATTAACAACTAACAATTATATGACAGAATTGTAAAACCAAGACAAGTTTAACATGTATTGGAATAAGTGTGTGTGTGTGTGTGTGTGTGTGTGTGAAGACTTTATTAATCTGTTAATTTTATCTGTACCAGAAAGATGTAAATTACTATTTACTCAGGAAACATTTAGTCTTGTGAATCTGAATAGGTGAAACGATATTAAATTTAGTCTCTTAAGAGCACTTACATTCTGATGGTAGCACAGAGACTGAGTCTGTATAAACTATTATTACATGTGAAAAAAATAAACTTCTGTAATTAACTTGCAATATTATACATAAGGCTCCAGTTACAGTAAAATCCAATATTCCATAGTATACACACTAGAGAGCTTTATTGAATATTAGATTTCAATGAGATTTATGACCTTATTCATAATTTATTTTTTAAGTTAGAAAAGTTTTGGTTAAAGTTCAAAGCAATATGTCGAAGCATGAAAAAAAATCTATACCAAGCTTTTCTTAAAGACTTTTAGAATGAATTCTGAAAACAAAAATGGGCATATTTGATTCTCAGAGTATCACTGAAATTATACTGGCTTTAACATGAGAGAATTCCCTGTTGACCATAAGGAAGTGTTTCATTCTTATTCTTAGATTAAGAATGATAGTTTATGACTCTTTTCCTAGCAACTTTAATTCCTGACTCTATCTAGTCCAGCAAATCTCAAATTTGCATGTGCTTAAAAATCACCTGGGAATCTTGTCAAAATCTAGATTCTAATTTAGTAGGTCTGGAGTGGGACTCCCCAAATCTGAATTTCTAGTAAGTGAAGCTGATGCTGTCAGTTGGAGGACGACATTTGGAGTAACAAGGGTCTAGTACATACTCAAGATGGTTCATGCTCTTCTCCTCATTTTTCAAATGAAGAAGATGAGGCTCAAAGTGATACACAATACCGTTCTTTTTATGTGTGATTCTTCACCATGGCTATTTATTAGAATCCCCTGAAGAGTGTTTAAAACATAAGAGACTGAGGCCTCATTCTAGACAAGTAAAATCAGAATCCTTGGGGAATTCCGTGAATTTATAACTTCTGTAATGCAGAGAGGGTTAAGGATCACTGCAAAGGTCTTCCAAACAATTAATGAAAAGACTGAGTTTAATGGCAGACTGACTGATTGGCAGCCTAACTGATTGATTCGTGAATGATTTCTGCTTACACTCAGCAATATTTGTTGAATTATGTCCCAGATGCCTTTGAGTTCCTTTAAGGTACAGAGTCCTCATTCTTTAGATCTCAATAAATATTACCTCTTCAGAAAGGTTTTCCTTGACCATGATATCTAAAATGGCTATTCCTCTCTTATGAGATGATCATATCATTCTGTTCTATGTCTTTTTAAAAATGTATTATCATTATCTAAAACTACACACACACATTTCTTTATTAAAAAGAAAAGATTCTTTGTCCCTGTTCACTTTGATAATCTTGCACTTAATAAGCCCACAGTCAATATTTCTTTAACAAGCTACATTTAAAATGAAGCCACACAGTTAAGCAGCTGCAAGTATGAGCTTTAAATAGAGAAAAATTAATTGTGTGTGTTTGGACGTTTTCCTTACATCCCACTAGCTTTACTTGTCACATTTGTAAATATCATCTACCTTATAATATTTTTGCAATATTAAATGAAAGGATTCATGAATAATGTTTAAGCCTGTGCCTGACATCCAGAAAACATTCAGTAAACAATACTATTGTAATCTTAATTAATGACCACAAAATTTCTGTGCATTTCATATTGTTATCCTCTTTTAACAACTGGGAAAATAGATCCATTAAAAAGAGATAATTTGCCCAAGATCACAAATACAACTTTTGAGGTTTGATCTCAAAGCTAAACCTAAAAGCTAAAATAACCTAAAAGCTCAAGTGTGCAAATCTCTGTGCAAGACCCTTCTATGCATGTTTTCTGGTTACAACCTCACAACAATTGAAGCAACCTCATTTGGACTTCTAATCCAGTGTTCTTTTGACTATACCACTATGTTGTTTGATTGGCAGCAGAGAATGTTGCTCTTCTCCAGGTACACTAATGAGTGGATTTATCAGCTGATGTCCAATTCCAAGACCTATTGGTGAATCCAAGGTTTATACGGGAGGCAAAGGTCTGAGCTACAATACATCTAACTACTTCCATCTATCAAGCACCCATCAATCCTTAATGAACCCCTGTGATATAAGTACAATCATTCTCACTTTATAGATAATGATATTAGATGTCAAACAAGTGGAGTGAATTAGCTGGTAAGACCAGAGGTAGGATTGAAACTCAAGACTGTGAGTAATAAAAATAATGTTTGGTGTCAGGGTGGAATGATTACACTTCATAGATGGCAAGAGTCTGTTCTTTATGAGATGGAAAGCATACGGAAATCACTTTTTTTTGTTATTACATTGGAGTCCTCCCAATTTTTATAGAGAAACTTACCATGCAATAAAAACCTCATAAAATGTGATAGCATCCTAAACAGAAAGCAAGGGGAACCAATAGAGGTTTCAACATTGTATATTTGTTTGTGTATGTATGTGTGCATGCACATATGCACTTAAATATACTGAGTTTGCAGTAAAATGTTAACACCATAAGATAGATACTGTAAGAGATACAGTTCTTAGACTCAGGAGACTCAAATTAACAGGCACAATTTTACTGAAATGTATCTGGTATAATGATGAACAGATACGTTCTGTAGCCAAGGTAGAAACAGAATGAAGTAGGAATGTCCATTTCCCTGAAGTCATTTGAGAAGGCCTTCCAGAGAAAGTGACCTGTCATCTGCTTCTTAATTTTAGAGCAGTCAGAACTCATTTTAAGGGTATCCCCATCCAATATATATATATATATATGCAAAATCATGGCATATGAAAGAGTCAGAGTGTTTGGGGAACAGGAAGAAATAGTCTGTGGCTACAGCAGAGGGTGCGTGGGGGGAGTGCATAAAAATGAAAGGAAACTTAGAATTTTATCAATAACATGCTTTTTTAAGTTAAAAATAATTTCCTCTGCAAACTTACAAGTGAAATGCTTTCTCCTCTTTCCGCCTGCTGTTATACAGCAGGAAGGCACCATAAGAAATATGCTATAAATTCTACATGCATAGGTTACATTACTACACAGTTTTGAGAGCTACTAATACAGCAACATTTTAGAACGTCTTAAAAGATTTTTTAAAATTTATTTTTCATATGTAAGGGATTGACATTTGCCCCTTTTCTTTGCTTTCTGCCTGCTACTCTGTTCGTATTTACCCAGCTCACTTACAGGTTTGAAGAATCAGTTTACATATGGCCGAGAAAGAATACAAAGATTTGAAAAGTCTCTGAAAGAGAACATAATAAAATCCCACCTCCCCACAGAAACTGAGAAAGTCTGCAGCTTGTGAAGGTCTGAGATCCCCACTGAACCTGAAGAGGTTCCATCACTCTGTTCCCCTGCCCCAGGGACTGCCTTTGACTCAACCCATTCCTGAAATAAGCCCTCTCTAATAAAAGATCTATTCTCATCCATGAGCTCTACAGTGAATTCCACAGCCATATTATAGAAATATTGTGTTCTTGGGGTAAGCCACATTTTCCCCCCAACCTAAGATAATTTGCTTTGATATCAGAAAAATTATGCTTTTAATCATGGCTCAGTGATGTTTTGTACTGGGTAAACTCAAGAGGGCTGATTAACCACTCTGGACTGTGATTTCATTAACTACCCTGAATTAGGATATTTTATTTCTTGCAAGATTGGTGCAAAGACTAGTGTATATATGCAAAGTGTCTAATGCAGTACAAGTCAAAGAATAAGATATTCAATTAACAGTAGTTACGATAGAAATTAGATCAATAATGGGAAAAAATCAAGAAAGAATAAAGGAAGAGAAAATATGTGAAGGGAAAATGAGTGTTTGCTAAAGTAGTTCTAGGAACTGAACTTATACTTTGATCAATCATAGTATAAGCTGGACTCTGCCTTGTTTTCAGAGTGTCATTTTTTCTAAGGGGTTTTGTCCTGAAAACCAGAATATAGAATATTCTCTCACCAGGCTATGCCCTGCTAATCTTTTGTTATTAGGGGTCAAACCTCAATTCCTGGATGCCTAAATATGATTATGTATCTCCTTTTTCAAAGGCTTTCAAAAAACACAAATCACTTATCAAACCACTTTAAAATATTAGGTATTATTTATATAAATGAATTATCTAATTGTTATAACCAATTTCTAATCCATTCAACTTATGGGTAAAGCAGAGGGAAATTGTGGTGTGGAAATCTATACCAAGGAACATAACACCCTTTCAGTTTAGTTGACCTTTGTATTTCTGAGAATTGCTTAATCATAGTTTTTGGCAGTGAGGGGTACATCTTTTAAAATTATTTGTCTATATGTACATATATATGTTTATGTAGAGATATGCATAGGAAGTATGTTAATTTTATGCTATGTGTATTGCAAATACTTTTTCCCTTTCTAAGTTATAAATTTGAGGTGGAAGGAGATTAAGACTCCTAAAAATATGGGCTTGATAAATAAGGTGAACAGAAAGTTCAAGACAACGGCCGTCACACAGAGGTAAAGCCTATGTGAGGCCCTTTGGCAGCCCTGATCATCCTGACCTTAATGTACACCAGTAGGAAGGTGAATCAGCCTCTCAAAAAAAATTAATAAAATAAGCAGTTAGCTAACACACATGTACAAGGACATGATATAACTTAACAGACCCCACAACAGTGTGAGATACTGCTTCTGTTCATGAGTAAAAACCAGCTAAACAGACAAGTGTTCTCTGTGGGTATATTTGTTTTAAAAGTGGTAAATAAGGTGACAAGGATGAATTTACTCAAATACCCATCAAGTTTATGAAGTTTGTTTTGAATGGTATCAGGTAGTTCTATTTTGAATTCCATTCCTTTTATTTGTGATTGTTAATGTGTTTTCATTTTAGAAATTTTGAAAGGCAGGTAATGTGGAAATATAAAAAGACTTATAATGTTAGCACCCAGAGGCAATCACTGTAAACCTTGTTTACATTTAGAATGGTGTTTTGTTGTTTGCTTGTTTGTTCATTTTTAGCAAGCAAACTGCAATCCATAAAGACAAGTAACAATAAATGCAAAATCATAATACTACTGAGGACTCCTTATACTTTCATAGCCACAGCTAATGGGCCAGGGCTGGTGGGAGAGCAGGGAATAGATGATCCAATAACAGTGCACCATCCAGTCTAAAAGGCTCCGTTTATTCTTCCCTCTATGATCACTTCAACTCTTATGGAAATTCCTCCACCCCAAAGCTGCCTTTCAGTATATTACATAATTGTCTGCCAGCCAACTGAGTCATCCGTTTGCAGCAGTCCAGACCTATGCTACACAGAACTCAGATGGGTGGACAGATTTGGGAAGGCCCCAAGGTAGCTAAGCAGGCGTGATGAGAATTAACATTCCACCAGAGGAGAGCAGCCTTTGGAGATAACTAGTCGAGAAGCCGTCTGGTGATATGGTCTGTCTGTGGGCCAACACTGAAGAAAAGGACGTTAAGCCAAATGAAACCCAGGTGATATAGCTGCTCAGTAATAAAGAAAATAAGGCCAGGCACAGTGGCTCATGCCCGTAATCCCAGCACTTTTGGAGACTGAGGCAAGAGGATCATAAGGTCAGGAGATTGAGAACTTCCTGGCCAACATGGTGAAACCCTGTCTTTACTAAAGATACACAAATTGGCTGGATGTGGTGATGCACACCTTTGGTCCCAGCTAATAGGGAGGCTGAGGCAAAAGAATTGCTTGAACTCAGGAAGTGGAGGTTGCAGTGAGCCAAGATCGCGCCACTGCATCCCAGCCTGGCAACAGAGTGAGACTCTGTCTCAAAAACATAAAAAATAAAAATAAAGAAATAAAAAAGAAAATGAAAGAAAAGAGAAAAGCAGAATCCACTTAGCAAGGAGCAGAGATGGCCAGGCCATAGGATTGTATCCCCTGCTGGCTTAATAACAGCAAGTTCTTAGAAACCAGAGATCCGTTTAACATTTCCTTCGCAATTTGTCATGAACACTCCATAAATAATTTGCCCAGGCAGAATGAGAGGCTTTCAGACATTGCATATAGTTTTCTGGCCTCTTCAGGCAATGCTTTAAAATGGAGAATATCAGCCCTTTGGTGTTGTTGAGGGATGTAGTTCTGAGCCACTCTCCCTGGACGATTTCTTCCACCTCATCCTCTCCTGCTTATCAGCAAACTATGAGGCTGGACTGGGAGGTACACATCACCCCAACTTGCAAACTTGGTGTTCAGATGTCCCCCTGCCAATGTTTCTGGCACCTTTCAAACTATATCCTGGTTTTTCCTTTTGCTGTATCTGGCTCTCCTGGGGGCTGGCAGAGGAGTGTGTGTGTGTGTGTGTGTGTGTGTGTGTGTGTGTGTGTGTGTGTGTGTGACTTCTTGGTCTTCTCCTAGGTTGTATACTGTTAAGTCTCAAATCCTCAATGAAAGTTGAAAGTATACAGGGCATAGATAAAATGAATATCTTTCTAAATAGTAGTCTCAATAAAGTTTTATGGAGAAAATTCCCAATTCTTTGAACTTGTAAAAAGAATGCTTACCCCCTAAGGAGAAATCACATAGAACATTGAGAGGTCATCTTTCAAGAAACAGATAACTAACTTTAAAAAAGGGAGATTTTCTTTGTCAAATTACAGCATCTACTTCTAAAACTGTTTTCACAGACCTGATAATTAATTGTATTTTTCCTTCTTTGAGAAAACAAATGAACATTGAAATTTCTCTCAAGTTTCTAGTGTAGTTAAGAAGTAGGATTTGAAAACTGTGCTAGGTTTGTTTTTATTTATTTGTTTGTTTTCAGGGAGGTGAAGCCCAGATTATTCACATACTGCTGAGAAAAGTGTGCTGAAGATGAGGAGTGTTAAAACAAATGAAAACAGTGGGGAATAGAGATACAAACTTGATTTGAAAGAAAGACAGAAAGAAGCAACCCAAAATAAAATGTGTGCAGTGGATCATGCCTGTAATCCCAGTGGTTTGGGAGGCCAAGGTGGAATGATTGCCTGAGGTAAGGAGTTCAAGACCAGCCTGGGCAACATAGTCAGACTCTGTCTCTAGAAAAAACAAACAATCAAAAAAACCACATTAAGTCAGTCCTGGTGACACATGTATCTGTAGTCCCAGCTTCTTGGAGGCTGAAGTGGGAGGATCACTTGAGCCCAGGAGTTAGAGGCTACAGTAAGACATGATTGTGTCACTGAATTCCAGACTGGGTGACAGAGCAAGACTTGAACATGAATAAATACATAAGTACATACATACATACATAAAATATTGAACACAGGCCAGAATACTTTCCTTATTTTTATTAAGTTATTTGTTCATAACTAAATCCCACAACATACACAACCAAGATAGGAATATACAAAGCAAAGGGCTGTAGATGATTATGCAAATATTTTAAATGTATACTTTTTAAATTTTCAAATTGAGATAGGAATGCAAAATTTTATTTAGACTTAAAATATTCTTGTCCAAAATATAGGGTTCTGTCTCTTCTGGTTAACAGAGGAACTTAAATATTTACAAAGTATGAATGAACTTGAGGAAAACTCTTTTTCTGCAGAAGGAAGTCAGAAATCATGGCTGTAATCCCAGCGGTTTGGGAGGCCAAGTTGGAATGATTGCTTGAGGTAAGGAGTTCAAGACCAGCCTGGGCAACATAGCCAGACTGTCTCTAGAAAAAAACAAACAATCAAAAAACCACATTAAGTCAGTCCTGGTGACACACGTACCTGTAGTACTCTGAAAGTTAATGGAGTCGTGGAGAGGGTGAAGAGAGTTTACCGTATAATTTGGGGATTTGGATTTCTTTCTTTTTTTTGTCCTTTTTAAATTGCATTTTAGGTTTTGGGGTACATGTGAAGGACATGCAAGATTGTTGCATAAGTACCCACATGTCAATGTGATTTGCTGCCTTCCTCCCCATCACCTGTATCTGGCATTTCTCCCCATGCTATCTCTCCTCAACTCCCCACCCCTTGCTGTCCCTCCCCTATTTCCCCCAACAGACCCCAGTGTGTGATGCTCCCCTCCCTGTGTCCATGTGTTCTCATTGTTCAACACCCACCTATGAGTGAGAACATGCAGTGTTTGATTTTCTGCTCTTGTGTCTGTTTGCTGAGAATGATGGTTTCCAGGTTCATAAAATTTGGAGTGGACGAAATATTTTCTAACTTTACCAAGGATTCTTGGAAATTCTTGGTAAAGAATTTCCCTTTCTCCTTCTGCTTTTTAAGAGGAGATTTCAATTTTATTTTTATGTCAGGAGATGTCCAAGAGTAAACTGAGGTCTATCAGAGGAATCCTAACTTTGAATACCATCTTTTTTTCCTATGTCAAAATACAGGGCAAAATACAGGGCCCAACACAGCCTTATATCACATGCCACGTATAAATGGTGAGGGATTTCTCCACTACAGTCAGCTTAGTAGGAAGTTTATGAGAGGGATAGCAGATGCCTTCATCTGCAACATTGCAAGGTGACTGAGACTGAGGGCCTCAGGAAAAAAAAGGAAAAGATCTGTCTGTCACAGCAAAGATATAAAATGAATGTCTAAATTCAATCTACATAGCAGGTGCATCGCAGGCTGTAAATACTAAGCATAAGCCCTACATAGGAGTCAAGAAAATGGATTCTAGCTCTTTCTAGGGGACTTGCTTTCTCTTGTACCTCAGTGTCCTCATGTGTAAATTTTGTAAATTTGGGGACTTAGATTAAATCATCTGTGCATGTATCAGCACCTCTAAGTACTATGTGATATCCCCCCTTGACTTTCCCTTTTGTTTTCCTAGATTTGATGACCTCTGCTGTTTGGCCATATCACTCATTTGTCTCTTCCACTCCAACAATCCACACTTCCCCACACCTCCTCCTTCTCACATCCATTTCAAGAAACAGAGAATAAAGGCAAAAACTTTGCTAACCAACCAGGAGTTAATTCTGTAGTAAGAAGTCTATAGTCTATGCAAGAAGGTAGAACCCTAAATACTGAATTATTTTAAAGGGGAAAGTGTATTAAGAATGATGTACTTCTATCAGCTGGAAGATCAAGGAGCACAGAAGAATGCTCTGGAAATGCAATTCAACTCTGCTGAAGCATTAGGCTGAATATAGTATATAGCTAACAGTTCTTTCTGGACACATTAAACAAGTTTGTAATGCATACTCACTTGTGGCAGCCAGTGTATATGCACAGATAAGTGAAGACATACAGCTTCAATCCGAAGCTAGCATGCTCCATCTTAGAATCCTTCACCCAGTTGCAGTCATAATTGATAACTAAATTTATCAGATTTTTTTACATTCAATCATTAAGTTTTTTCAGCTCATTTGATTTTATGCAGTCAACCTTTCAGACATTATGGTAAGCAATTGAGAATACAGCAAAGAATAAAAGAAAAAGAAATTAGGATAATTACAGAAGGGCTCTTTGAGGAGGAGGTATTTAAATAAGTGAATTAAAGGATGAAGAAGAGTCAGGAAGAGTGAGAGAATATAGGTATGTGAAATGTGTTTGAGTATGAATGAATGATTGTAAATGTGAGATTATACATGAATGAATAAATACATGGTGGTGTGGGAGGTAAGAGGATGTTTTGCAAGCAGAAGTGCAAAGTCTTGAGGCAAGAGAGGAAATTCTGTAAAATGAAAAACATTAAAAAGAAAGACAATGAAAGAACCAGGCCAACAGTGAAATTCAGAAACATGAAATTAGTAAAAGAACTTTCATTTAAGCTTGCAATTAAGTTTCTCTCTCTTATAACTAAATGGAATCCTGGCTACTAAGTAGAGAATTCTTCAGACATGTGTAAGACGTGACATATGTAGAATTACTTTCATGGAAATAGTATACAGATACTTGGACGTGCCTGGCAATACTTTCGGAGGCTGCGAGTTCAGAATTATACTCATAATGAAGTTGAGACTTTATTCTCTCTCTCTCTCTCTTTGTTTTACACATTGATACTTGCAAAAGTAATAGTGAGCAACACTGCTGGGGCCTTAGCAAAATCAATCCAGTAATATCAAACTGTAGCAGTGGTCACTGTATATATTTTTATTTTCATTCATTTACAGTTTAAAAAGCCAATGTCGCTTAAGAATAGCTCTTGACATAGGTCTTTTTTAGTACATTGTATGATGTATGAAACACTTCCTCTGCATCCTGAAGTGTAATGATTGCCCCGGGGGGGGAAAAAAGCTATTCTGCAATTGTCTGTAAGCTGAACTAGCTGTCTTTGTCATGAACACTGTTGTTGCTGGAAAGAATGACAAACAAATTGTGAAGTTTAAAAAAAACAATGTTCCCAAGACCATTCCATCTTCTTTTTTTTTTTTTTTTTTTTTTTTGAGATGGAGTTTCGCTCTTGTTACCCAGGCTGGAGTGCAATGACTCAGTCTCGGCTCACCGCAACCTCCGCCTCCTGGGTTCAGGCAATTCTCCTGACTCAGCCTCCCGAGTAGCTGGGATTATAGGCACACGCCACCATGTCCAGCTAACTTTTTGCCTTTTTAGTAGAGACGGGGTATCACCATGGTGACCAGGAGACCATTCCATCTTCTAACACTGATTTCTAGTTTAGGGTTCCTCAAGACCACTTTATGTTCGATAATTTACTAGAAGGACTCCAAAAACTCACTGAAAGCTATTATACTTAAGGAAAGCTGAAAGATATAGATTAAAGTCATCCAAGAGAAGAGGCACATGCAACATAGTATAGGAAAATTTCCTACAAAAAAGCTTCCTATCGTCTTTTCTTTGTGGAGTTGTGGACAGAATTGCTTTCCTGGCATCGCTGTGTGACCATATGCTTGAGAAATTTCCAACCACGGAAGCATGCACAGCCTTAGTGTCCAGAGACTTTACTGGGGCTTGATTGTGAAAACTTTGTTGGCTCCACCCACATGGCTAAGCAAATTCTCCAACTTCTCTGAAAGTCAAGCTGATAGGACATGATTCAAAGCCATTGAATCACTTCATTGCTGTGGCCAGAAGCCTTCACTCTAAATCACATTGTTACTATTTGGCACCTTCTAAGGCTCCCAGGTGAACAAGCACATAGAAATTACTTTCAAGAAGCTAAGGACATAGGTTAATTCTTTAAACCTCTTTTGGAAAGATTAACTTCTTTTTTTTTTTCAACTGGGTCTTGCTCTGTCACCCATTCTGGAGCACAGTGATGTAATTATGGCTCATTGCAGCCTTGACATCTCAATGATCTTCCCACCTCAGCCTCCTGAGTAGCTGGAACTACAGGCATGTGCCACCACATTCTATTAAGTATTTTGTTTTAATGTAGAGACAGTGTCTCACTATTTTGCCCAGGCTGGTCTCAAACTCCTGAGCTCAAGTGATCCTCCCATATCAGCCTCAGAAATGCTTGGATTACAGGCCTGAGCCATCATGCAGGGTCCAAATTGTTTCCTACACCTTTATCAGTTATGATTAACCATACTTGAATATTTGGGAAATCTTTTCTCAAAAGTGAGTAACGTGATCTGTCACATCAAGGTAAATAACTGACAGTATGTGTTAAAGAAAAAAAAATAAACTTATAAGTAAATGTTAGATTTTAGAAAATGTTATTGACTATTATGAGTTATAGATTTCCATTATTTAAAGACTTATCTGGAGAAACTGAAACTGTTGGCCCGCTAACCCTTAAAGATTAAAGAGAGAGTAGCTGAAGTTTCTCTATGTAGTTAACTTTCAGCCGTTTACTTATGTATTGTTAGCAGTCCTACTTACTCTTAAAATGTCATATAGCCTAACCATAGTTCCTGCAATCTTCCTGTAGATAGCCTCTTATCTTGATATATGGATTACAAAATGTTGGCTAAATTGTTTTCAGGGACTCAAAACTCAGTCCTGAATCCAGCTTAAAATGCTCAAGACCATCAATCCTTCAACTAATTTTGTGCATGTGTTAGATGGGTAGCTTTTTGACATCAAAAGGCTAAACTTCACTCCTAGACAACTACAACAACAAAAAAATCAAACACTCAGTGACTAGGACCAGTCCTCATGGACCCATTTCTGAAATGAGGGGTACCTCAAATAGTTGCAACAGTGCTTGATCAATGGGCTCTTGAATTTCCTTTATCTCAGTCAATCAACTGATGAACTCTCATTAGCCATTTCCCCACCCCCTTAGTCTGATCCTTAAAGTCACCCTACCTAAGACTCACTGGGGAGGTGAATTTCAGACTTGCTCTCATGTCTCCTCACTTGGCTGCCTGGTGAATAAATCATTTTTTTCTGCCACAAATCTCAATGACTCAGTGATTGGCTTGCTGTGCATTGGGGAAAGCAGCCTTGTTTGGTAACAAGATCAGTGATAAGATTAGAAACATGATTTTTAAGAATATTTCCAAATAAAATGTGTCAACATATAGAATATCTGCTTAACTCAATGAATCAATATTTTTCAAATGACTAACATATGCTGTTATAAAATCATCATGCTATGGCAAAAGATCCATTTAAAGTATAAGAAAGACTAATGGATTTTAATAAAACAGAGACCATAAAGTTCATTGATATGTTTTTCAGATTATGGTTTACAATTAAGAAACTATCAAGTTTTGATGTTATAATATTTGTCTCTTTACAGAAAAATGTTTTCTAGTCCTTGATTATGTGAGCCATAAAATCAATTTTGTGGTTTGAATCAGCAGTCTTCTAAAATAAAGAAAGTGAAACACATAGATGAGATGAGAAAAAACAGTGCATCACATGATGGTAGCCATTATTTTTGGAATGTACTTGTTTTTGCTGTGTGTGTGTGTGTTTCTGTTGGAGTTCAGGTATGAATTTGTTTTACTCTGGGTCATGGTAGAAAACTGAAATCTGCTGATTAAAGTGTAAGCTATGTACAATTAGGATTCTCAGAGATAAATTATTAACACTGTAAACTGTCTTAAATTCTCCAAGGCAGTTGGTGTTATATCAATCGAAAATAGATACATTGACACACTTACATTAGTCTTATTAAAGATATTCACAGATATTTATGGCAAAACAATTCCAAAAGTTTTTGTAGAATGTGAATTTCCCCTAACTGTACAGATTTGGTTATGCTTTATATCCTGTTATTTTAAGAAGTCTACAGTTAATGTCATTTTTCTATATATATATAATTGCAGATACGGAGTTTGTTTCTTGATATGAAATTTGTCTTTTTTGTATTATGTGTTATATTATTGTTAATATACAAATCACTTTAGAAAGTGAATACTTTTAAAGTGATTTTTTTATATTTAATAAGTACACTATATATATATATATATATAGTGTACTGTATGAATATATATATATATCCATCTCCTAAGGAAATAATACCATACATTTTATACATTTTATACATTTTTACAAAGAAAACATACTCGTTTAACCAAATAGAGTTTGGATCTTTTGCATTACACATTGGAATACATTAGAATTGATTTTTTTTTTAAGACTGATCAATTTTGGAGCATGTTTTTAAGCATTTTAGGACATGAGAACATGAATAGGGCTGTTCTCTGTCATAAAGAAGTTTGAAAATAAGGTGAGAATAAGATCTAGATGTAAATAGTTATAAAATTGTGTGTGAGTGTGTGTGTGTGTGTGTGTGTGTGTGTGTGTGTGTGTGTGTGTGTGTTACAGTTTTGAAATCCCATGTCAAACAGAAAGAGCACATGTCTTGGATTCAGAGAGTTCTTGATTCAGATTTATGCTTGAAGACCTGCAAGGCTTTATACAATGTGTTGTACAGAGCCCAGTATACCTTGAGTACTAAATAAATGTTGATATCTTCAAATGGAAGACAACAGCAGCAGCATAAAAGATTTAGGCTTTGTGGCTGTTTTGCAGCATTCCTGGCAGGAAGCCCTTGTTGCAGAGATGGTGACAAATTTCAATGAACAGACACAGTGAAAATAACATCAAAGAATAGGGCCTTGGAGCCGAAACATCAACGGAACAAAGACAGGAGCATTTGGTTAGCATCTTTTCATATTTTAAGGTAGAATTTTGAGAAAAAATATTCAGAACGGTAATTAGTCAAGTTCTGATACTAATTCCTTATTTCTCAGCTGTCCTTAAAGCTCCAAGGTATTTCCAGGGTTCCCAAACAATTTTCAAAGCTATGCATTACAAATTTTATCAACTAAGGTTACTAGGTGCTTCTCTTGTCCTTTGCTATTAGTTCCACAGCATGAAAACAGCAGTTTTCCTTGAATCTTTGCCTGAGGAGAAAATGTTCAGTATTTTCAAAATCAAAGAGATAATCCAGAGCAAGACAATTGCAATATTGTGTTGTCCTATGTTGTGTTGTGATGCAATTTATTCTTTATGGTGATACTTGGATGGTGAAATTGCCATAAATGTTGAGTTAGTGCATTGCCAATACAGTTCTAGTTACCTATCAGGAAACAAAACAAAACAAAACAAAAAAACCCTTCACATACATAGATACTGTGCACATATCTATCCCTCCTTACTCCTCCACCAATGGGTGCCATTAATAATGAATGACAACATCCTTCCTTCTTGAGCCCAAAGAGAGATTCAGGATGCTATGTAATGCATTGATCCATGCAAATTCTACGAATTGATGAATACTGGTGCACCCATACACAAACATGCACAATTTCTAAACAATTTTATCACCTGTATAGATTTTTACTAGCTTGCTGTTTTAAACACAACTTTCATTGTATGATTCAGGCCACACATATCAACTCTTTCTCTGAAATTCTAGCATGTTTTCAGTTGCAATTTCAAATCTGAGCATTTATTATGAGTAAACTTTTGCCAAATCTGAATTATTCTTACACAAATTTACACCATCATAATACAGCAGATATGACTCATTGTATATTCACCAACCATTATTATTTACATTCTTGAAAATAGAAACCAAACTGATTCAAGAAGAGGACATACTAAGCTCCAGCAGATATCCTGACCTTCTCAGTTTCTCTTGTAGATAAGAAAGAAGACACAAGATACGGTCCTTATCAATGAGATGTAAGCAGAAATCAGTTGGGTTTCTAGAAAGCCATCTTCTTTTCCTAAAAGAGAGTAACATGTGGCTGGTATCACTACATCCCCTCAAAGCTTTTAGCAGTGAACGTGAACTTCAAGAGTCATATTATGACTATGAAATATAAAAGGGAAGGCCAAGAAAATCAGGATTTCCAGCCCGTAAATCAATAAACCTCTCAACTGCCATTAGCAATTCAAAACAGCAGCAATTTGTAAGATTTGTTCCTTCAGGAAAAAAAACTGGTATTGAAACTCTATAACTAATGCAGACAAAAAAAAAAAAGCACCCCAGACCTCAAACTAGCAAAATAATGAACATATCAAGACTTTGATTCTTTGTGAGAATCTACAATTAGCCAGACTACTGTTTCATACAACATTTTATTCAACAACTTTTTGAAGGAAATATTTTAAACATAATTTTACAAATGAGGAAAATGTCAATAAAATTCACTCCAAGGGTCACATAGGTGATAAGCGTCATTATTGAAGCTTGTATTCAGGTTTGTGTGATTCGATTATCTGTATTACTTTATTATTTGTTAATCCGTTTATGTAATCCTCTATGTCTCTGTTAAGCACACATAAATAGAGTTTTAATTTAAGATCCAAACCGTCAGCCTTTTTTTTTTTTTGAGATGGAGTTTCACTCTTGTCCAGGCTGGAGTGCAATGGCGGGATCTTGGCTCACGAGATATTGATAATATCACGGGATATTGATCTTGGCTCAATATCCGCCTCCCGAGTTCAAGCGATTCTCTTGCCTCAGCTTCCCGAGTAGCTGTTATTACAGGCATGCACCACCACGTCTGGAAAATTTTGTATTTTTAGTAGAGATGGGGTTTCGCCGTGTTGGTTAGCCTGGTCTTGAGCACTAGATCTCAGGTGATCAGCCCACCTCAGCCTCAGAAAGTGTTGGGATTACAGGGGTGAGCCACCTCACCTGGCCCCTAGACGTTTCCTTACATCAAAAAATAAATCACTTTTTGTTGGAGCCACTTTAAGGAAAATTACCCATTGGGTAAATGTTCTCTAGTTAGCTGATGGTACACTAACGCGTACCCTCCAAATATGTATACTTTTTGTTTGTTTGTTTTTTGAGACGGAGTTCCACTCCTTACACAGGCTGGAGTGCAATGGAGCAATCTTGGCTCACCGCAACCTCCGCCTCCCGGTTCAGGCAATTCTCCTGCCTCAGCCTTCCGAGTAGCTGGGATTACAGGCGCGCGCCACCATGCCCAGCTAAATTTTTGTATTTTTAGTAGAGATGGGGTTTCACCATGTTGACCAGGATGGTCTCTATCTCTTGACCTCGTGATCCACCCATCTCAGCCTCCCAAAGTGCTGGGATTCAGGCATGAGCCACCGCGCCCAGCCTACGTTTTTTAAAATTAAAAAAAAAATATTATTCCCGGCAGGGCACGGTGGATCACGCCTATAATCCCAGCACTTTAGGAGGCTGAGGCGGGTGGATCACGAGGTCAAGAGATCGAGACCATCCTGGTCAACAATGTGAAATCCCGTCTCTACTAAAAATACAAAAATTAGCTGGGCATGGTGGTGCACACCTGTAGTCCCAGTTACTCGGGAGGCTGAGGCAGGAGAATTGCTTGAACCCAGGAGGCGGAGGTTGTGGTGAGCCGAGATCTTGCCATTGCACTCCAGTCTGGGTAAGGACAGTGAAACTGTCTAAAAAAATATATTTTGAAAATACTTTTAACTGAATTATATGGCTTTATCCCAATTTAATATTAACAATCACAAACATTTTGTTTCCAATATATAACACTGGTCAGGTGATTCCCTTAAGCATAAACAGACCAGAAGAAACAAACAGGCAAAAAACAAAACAAATAAACAAACAAAAAAACGCACTCTCAGAGCTGCTATAGAGTGTTTAGAGATACAACTCTTTGTCATGAGACCTTGAAAGTTATTCAAGAAGCTACAGGTTGAACAACATGAGACATAGAAGTCTATATTCACAGTGTCTGTGAGGAGGCAGGCAGTGGAGATTTTGTTAGGAGTTGCGTTTAATTTGTGGGCTAGATTGAGATTATGCAACACCAATGTGTGAAAGGAGATTTGAGAAATGCCTTCTCAGTTTGTAAAGAGAATTCAGGCACATCTCTGTTTTATCATCACAGTCATCCATACTGCCATAGACAAGCTAAATACATCAACATTCCTGATACATAAAATCACCATCCTCACCATCTCTACTCCAGATTAAAACACCATATGAGATAAATTTAGTCACTAGTCTGAAAATATATGTATCTCACTTCTTGCTTTAGAAATGTACTATGGATGTGGAATAACATGTTTTTCTCTTTATGTTATTAATTTTCCATTTGATGTTGGGTGTGAATACAAAAGGGTTCATTGGCTTCTTCTGATGTCCATCAGGAGAGTACATTAATTGCAGTATGCCTCAGAGAGCAAAGGCAGAAGGAGACAGAATATTCTGGATAAGTATCTCTCTCTCTTTTTTTTTTTTTTTTTTTTTTTTTGAGACAGCGTTTCACTCTTGTTACCCAGGCTGGAGTGCAGTGGCGCGATCTCGGCTCACCGCAACCTCCGCCTCCTGGGTACAGGCAATTCTCCTGACTCAGCCTCCAGAGTAGCTGGGATTACAGGCACGCCACACCGTGCCCAGCTAATTTTTTGTATTTTTAGTAGAGACGGGGTTTCACCATGTTGACCCCTTTTTTTAAATAATTACAAGATTGCTTGGCTCAGAGTACACTGAAGTTTATACACCAAACTAAACTATATTATTGGTGCAGTTTTATTTTTTTATTTTTATTTTTATTTTTTTGAAAGAAAAAAGGAGTGAAGGAGAGGAAGAAAGAGGAAGAAAAAGAGGGAGAGAAAACGGGAATGTAGCTTTATTTTAAAATTGGGTATTAATAATGGCCAATCAATATTTTGTGTATTTAAGGTGGAGAATGTGTATTCTGTGTATTTAAAATGGAGAGCTATAAATATTTATTGAGTTTACTTGTTCTGGATCTGAGTTCAAGTCCTGGATATCCTTATTGATTTTCTGTCTCGTTGAGTCTAAATCTCTTTCTGAGTCTTATGTATCTGGGTGTTAGGATTGTTAGCTCTTATTGTTGCATTAATCCTTTTACCACTATATCTTTGTTGCTTTGAAATCTATTTTATCAGATGCAAAAATCGCAACTGCTGCTTTTTATTTATTTAATTATTTTTGCTCTCTATTTGGTT
>CM052654.1:26001032-26184064 GCA_028533165.1 Leontopithecus rosalia | reverse complement strand
AGGTTTTGGCTGTATCTTTTGATTGGGGGATTTAGTTGTCTTAAATTTAGGGTTACTGCTATTTGAAGTTAACTGGCTATTTTATCCATTTGTTGATGTAAATTCTTCTTTATGTTGATGCTCTTTACTTTTTGGCATATTTTTAGAAAGGCTAATACTGGTTGTTCCTTTCTATGTATAATGCTTCCTTCAGAAGCCTCTGCAAAGCCAGCCTGGTGGTAACAAAATCTCTGAGTACCTGCCTGTTCACAAAAGACTTTATTTTTCCTTCAATTGTGAAGCTTAGTTTGGCAGGATATGAAATTCTGGGCTGAAAGTTCTGTTCTTTAAGGATGTTGAATATTGGCCCCCACTCTCTTCTGACTTGTAGGGTTTCTGCTGAGAGATCTGCTGTAAGTCTAATAGGCTTCCCTTTCTGGGTAACCTGACCTTTCTCTCTGGCTGCCCTTAGTATCCTCTCCTTCGTTTCAAGCCTGGTGAATCTAACAATTATGTACCTTGGGGTTGCTCTTCTTGAGGAATATCTTTGTGGTGTTCTCTGTATTACCTGGGGTTGAATATTCTCTATATTACCTGGGGTCCTGCTTTGCTAGGTTGGGAAAGTTTTCCTGAACAATACCCTGAAGAGTATTTTCCAGCTTGGATTCATTCTCTTCATTGTATTCAGGTACACCTATCAAACGTAAATTAGGTCTTTTCACGTAGTCCCATATTTCTTGGAGATTTTGCTCATTCCTTTTAATCCTTTTTTCTCTATTCTTGTCTTCTCATTTTATTTCATTAAGTAGGTCTTCGATCTCTGATATCCTTTCTTCTGCTTGATCAATTTGGCTATTCGAACTTTTGCATATTTCGCTAAGTTTTTGTGTTGTGTTTTTCAACTCTGTTAGTTCATTTATATTCCTCTCTGTATTGTCTATTCTTGTTAGCATTTCGTCAAACCTTTTTTCAAAGTTCTTAGTTTCTTTACATTGGGTTAGAACAAGTTCTTTTAACTCCCAGAAGTTTCTTATCATCCACCTTCTAAAGCCCACTTCTGTTAATGAGACACAGTCCTTTTCCATCAGGGCTTGTTTCGTTGCTGATGAGGAACTGTAATCCCCTTTAGAGGGAGAGGGGTTCTGATTTTGGGTATTCTCAGTCTTTTTAGGCTGTTTTTTTCCCTTTGTTATAAATTTATTCATCTGTCATCTTTACATTTACTGCCTTTCTAGTTGGGTTTCGAGTGGACACCCAGTTTATTGATTCCCAGCAATGGAATCTGAGCAACCCACTGCACCGGCCAAAACAGCAGCTATATGACTGATGGTGCTCTTCTGCCCAGGAATCTCCTCCCGTTTACTTTGCGTAAAGAGCTGCCACCGAAGCACTGACAAAACTGCTGTGCCGGCCACAAGAGTCGCGCTGGCGACCCATGGGCCCCTCCACTGGGAATCTTCTGGTCCGTGAGTGATGAAAATTCGTCTGAAAGTGTGGCATTCTCTCATTCTCTGTGCTTTCACTGGGAGCTACAATCCCGAACTGTTAGTGATCAGCCATCTTGGATCTCTCTCCTCTGGATAAGTATCAAAGTTCAAACTGCTTATGGTGGAAGGCATCTTCTGATGGCTTTATGCACCTAAATCTTAACGTAAAGCAATAGAATTCTGGTGGGAGCTGATTTTCCTGTGAGTGACAACTGAGAATCTGATGTAGTTTTATAGAAGTAGTCTGCTCTAACAGGACATTTTATATAAGGGAGTGATTAACCAGTCCTATCATATCCCTTTTTTTAAGAAATTAGATTATGAATCATTCAGAGAGATGCAGAGCATCTGCAGAAGCAGAGAGACACAAAGGGGAAGGAAATAAGCAAAAGTCATAACGGACTAAAACCCATAAGTAAGCTAACACCATGAGACAGGAGTGACAGGAAAGACTCAAGTAGCAATACTATGTTAATAATCTGAGTTTATAGGCCCAGAACGGTGGCTCACTCCTGCCATTCTAGAGCTCTGGGAGGCCAAATAGTAGGATCACTTGGGGTCAGGAACTCAAGACTAGCCCAAGCAATATAGTGAGATCCCATCTGTACCAATAAAATAAAATAAAATAACATAAAATAATTATCTGGGCACAGTGTCACACACCTGTAGTCCCCTACTCAGGAATCTGAGGCAGGAGGATTTCTTGAACCCTAGTTTAAGGCTGCAGTAAGCTATGCCTGCACCATACCCTCGGCAACAGAGTGAGACCCTGTCTCAAAGTAATAATAAATACAATATATTAGTTAATAATTCAAAATAATAGAAACAGTTTTAGAAAATTTACAGTGTGCCAGGTACTGTCATGAACACATATTAAAATGACATCAGCTTTATCATGTACCTATGAAGCTTGCATTATTATCTCATCATTCCAAGATTACCTGGAGTGTATCAGAAATACAGGGAGGTTAAATGTTCTCAAATTTAAAGAATGAATACATGGAAGAGAGGCTGTGAACACAAGCAGTCTTAGTCCAAATTGTCCACTCTTACCTATCCCACAGCATTGCCTGCCCTGGAGTGACATGGGCAAGGTAAACATGGTATAGCATCTTCAATGATGTTCTCTAAGAGACTCTGAGGATAAACATCTTTCTGTGCTTCACAATTTGGCCCCTGTATCCTTAAAATAAACACTAGCTCTTTCTCTCTATTCCTTACACTCATGAGATCTTAGACCAAATTCTGCTGCTTATGACAAGTTTTAGTATTGGAAGGTCATTTACATGACCTGAACCTTGGCCTCCTTTCTGTAACATAGGAATAACAGTATCAAAGTGTCCAGGGGGCACTGTGTACTGTGGATGCTCAGAAAATACTGTTGAACATGGCTTCTTTGTTGTTTAACATGCAGCTTGATGTAAGTCCTTAATAAAGTTCTTTGCCGGGCGCGGTGGCTCAAGCCTGTAATCCCAGCACGTTGGGAGGCCGAGGCGGGTGGATCACAAGGTCAACAGATCGAGACCATCCTGGTCAACATAGTGAAACCCCGTCTCTACTAAAGATACAAAAAATTAGCTGGGCACGGTGGCGCGTGCCTATAATCCCAGCTACTCGGGAGGCTGAGGCAGGAGAATTGCCTGAACCCAGGAGGCGGAGGTTGCGGTGAGCTGAGATCCGGCCATTGCACTCCAGCCTGGGTAACAAGAGCGAAACTCCGTCTCAAAAAAAAAAAAAAAAAAAAAAGTTCTTTGTTTGATTGAACTCAAAGAACTCAAAATGCCTAAGAAATAACAATCATAAAGACTCCAGAGCTCTTTCTATAAAAACCTAAAAACTTATTCTCTTTCTTTTTCTTTTTTTTTTTTTCTATTTCAGTGAGATCACACCAGGGATTACCTCAAATGCTATAAAATGAATCTTTCACTGAAATGGAAAATGAAAAGTGGTGTTATGTTCATCATTTTGCTGGCTTGAGGTTTTTTGATTTCTTTTGTTTTTGTTCTGCATTAGCTACATGGCATCAATATCACTTTTTTTTCCTGAAGGGACAGATCTTACAAATCACTCCTCAGTTTTGAACAAATATTGTAGTGAACAATGCAGGGAAGAGTCTTGCCTCAAGGGACTACTTATTGTCAACTAGCTTCCAGAGTAGCTAAAAATAAGTGTTTTGCTCAACTAATATCACCTTTAGCATCTTGCTTTCGAAAGTATAAATGTAAGCACAGTAGAACAAGATGACTTTTTTTTTTAATTTCACAAACTTCCATGAATGTATGCTCATCCCCAGCCTCATGCCAGTCTTGAGCATGAGCCCATAGTTGTAAATTATTTTTAAAGTTTTCATATCTCTTAAGTTAATGTATTTTATCTTGGATAAAAATAAAAATAGTGACAGAAAACATTGTGGGTGTGTGTGTATGTGTGTGCACATGTGTGTGTGCATTAGCACTAAAAGTAAATCTAAATGAGTTTGACAAGGCTCTGACTTTTCATGAGAAGGTAACACTTTTGTGTATTTGTTAAGCAAACATACAAAGAGTTTTTATTTAAAATCCAAGTTAACTCTAGTCACTGTTTGTTCGAATAGGCAGATGGTCAGAAATGCACAGGCAGGGAAGTTCCCTGGGAAAAAAAGTCCTGGAGACACTGGTCCCTGACAGTCAGCAAAAAAGGCAATGGCCACACTGGCCACATCTGGCTTTGTGGTTGTGCTCCTCTGGCCAGAGATAAACATGGTAGGGATTTTCCCCACTGACAAGTAGGGAAAACAGAAATTCACCTGAGAGTAGCTGCTGTTCACTATCACAGTAAAAAGACACCCCTGGGTGGAGGTTTTAGATGCTGAGACATGGGATGCGTATCCTAGCATGTACAGTCACAGAAATTGCACGCCCAAAGGGACCTCCTGAAACATGCTTGCACGTGACAATCCCTCATGCCCTTTCATGAATAATTATGTGAGATTCTCATAGAGTTCATCAGCACTAGCTGCTGCTGGTTCATTCTTTTAAGCAGCTCACTCTGTCTCATCTTTCAGAGTGTGTTGCCTCTTTAAATAAACACTACTACTACCATTTTCTCAGCCAGAACAGCCTGGAGCTGTTTTTCACTCCTCTGTAGGAATGTGCTTTATCTTCCTAATAAATTCTGCTACTTGACCCTTGCTAAGTGTCTCTTAGCTGAATTCTTTCTTCAGACTTAGACAAGAACTGAGGTTTTCCACAATTCTCAGTAACATCTTGACTTCTGAGTGATATAATGTATATCATTAGTTATGATATACATTTAATGCTTTCCTAAGTTACCTTCCCTGAAAAAATATTAGAGATTAATACAAAAATTTAGATATCTTTGTTATTTGGGGGGCCTCTGAATTTGAACAGGATTAGCAAAATAAAGAGGACTGAATTACTAGTAAACTCTTTCTCAGTAAACTGTGGCTGCTGTAACAAAATACCAAAAAGTGAGTGGCTTATAAACAACAGAAATTTTATTTTCTCATAATTCAGAACTGGAAGTCTGAAATCAAGGTGCCATTATGGTGGGGTCTGGAAAGAGCCCTCTTCCTGACTTGTAGATGGCCACCATCTCACTGCATGTGCACACAGACTTTCTTCAGTTTGTATGTATAGGGAGAGAGGCAGAGAGAGAGAGAGAGAGAGAGAGAGAGAGAGAGAGAGAGAGAGAGAGAGAGAGAGAGGAGAGAGAGAGAGCGTGACACAGTGCTTTCCAGTGTCTTTTCTTATAAGTGCACTAACCCCACCATGAGAGCCCCACCCTTATAACCTCAGCTAAACTTAACTATACCTCAAAGGCCTCTTCTTCAAATACAATTACATTGGGTGTTAGAATTTCAACATGTGAATTGGAAGGGGAGCACAATTTAGTCCATAGCACATGGAGACTGAGGGGAAAAATCAGGAGAAGCCATAAGACTATGGATAAATTGGAAGGCTAACAAGATGATAAGGGCCAGAAATCTATTTTAAAAAGGGAGGGATTAATCAAGATAATCCCATTGGCCAAAATGAACAAAATCTGCTAAAGGTTGGGATGCCCAGTATCTAGTTTTGGACTCTTTATGGTGGATGTTAAAACACTACTCAACTCTTTTACTTCAAACTCTTGTCTTCTCTGGTGAGATCATGGGGATATCTGTAGGAAAAGAAGTTATGTTGTTGGCAATACCAAATGGAATAGGATCTAACTATGGAGACAAACAAGCAAGCCATATGCTAATTTAGTTGAAACAGGAGCTCAGGAACAAAGAGGGAATTTCAATAGACCTCCTATCCCTCACACTCTTTTATCCTAAACCATACATCTGTGGATAGTCAGTAGGAATAGAATGGAGTTTATATTGTGTACCACAGTATTGATTTGACTTTCAAAGAACATGGAACTTAGTTGACATCTGGGTTTAATGACTATTTGTTGAGCATCTTCTAGTTTCCTAGAATGGTGTGTTAGTCTATAATAATCAGAGAGATGTCATTTAAGCCTGTGACTATTTCAGCAAAATCAAGGGAAAGGAGTTTTTTATTTAAATTTAATTTTTATATTTTAGCTTCCATTTCCTGATAATGAGAGAGTTTATTCCAACATCATGATAGTGAGTGCATTAGTTTCCTGGGGCCACCATAATTAAGTATCACATGCTGCCTGGCTTAAAACAGAGAAATCTATTGTCCTACAGCTCTGGAGGCTACAGGACAAAAATCAAGGTGTTTCAGAGTAGGTTTCTTCACAGATCAATGAGGGAAAAATCTGTTTCAGGACTCTCATGGTGCCCTGTGTATGACAGTCTTTTTCTGTCTCATCACATCATTTTTCCTCTATATGTCTGTCTCTATGTCTAAATTTTCACTTAATAAAAACAATAGTTCTTTCAACTGTGTAACATTTTAACTTGATTAGCCTTGTAAATAGCTTCTCTATTTGTAGATAATAAGCTCACACTGTGAGATTCTGGGAGTTAAGACTTTAATACATTCTTTGGGGGAATACATTTCAACACTAGGTAACAAATAGGACTTCAGAAAATCACCATACATTTTGAAAGCCTCTTAGAAAAATCCCACATTTACTCCACTGCATAAAGCTGCCATTAAAGTAGCAAATCATTTTTTTTTCTAAAATTCAATTTTAACACAAACCAGGTATTACTTACAGAACTGACTCCCTAATTTGTTTCAGTAACACTAGAATAATTTATTTTCTGCCAAATGGGGTACATTTGAAGGAACAAGATCAATCTGAAATTTAAATTATAACCTTATTGAAATGTAGGGTCTGTTATTTTAGAATAATGTCACCCATGTTGTGGCTTTCCAAATTAGATTTCTGGCTATGTTCCAGATTATTGAAAATTTCCAATTTTACTGGTAATTTTTCCAATTAAGGATTTCATATTATTTAATTTATGTGATACTGCTCTCTTTTTTTATCTTTTTCTCCAAACTTCAAGTGTTACAATTATTGTAAAACTTTACACAAAAGGGCATAGAATAGTTTAGTCAAATTCTTTTTAGGTAAAGTGTGTGGCAAGACTATACTTCAATATTTTGTGTCTTTTAAAATAGGTATTTCATTTTTTTAAAAAGCTGGTAGTATCTCATTGTCTTGAATACATAAGAGAAATCATATTTAAAATGCTAAAGTTAAAAATTTGTATTATAATGAATCTGGTAGCTGTCCAATGTCTCATTCTAAACCACAAAGTTCAAGCATTCTACCTTTAGGGGCAAGAAGTCAAATTTTCAACCTAAGATAAAGAGTTGAAAAAAATAATACAATTTAAATATCTTTCATTAGAATTTTAAAAATAGTTCTAGCTCATATTTTCTTATTTCTACATTGTCTTCATCAATGTAAGCCAATGACACAAAGTTTAATACATGATTTATGGTTACAAATTCTTTTTTTATTATCATTTATTATGGGGTGTCACATTTTATCATGCCTGCATTTAATCATCTCCTGTCTGCATATTAATGGTTACAAATATGATACCTGTGTAGACCCAAGAAGCCAGGAGCTTAGCTGTCTTGGAGTGCAACGGCTGAGTGCCTTGAAAAGTGGGGTTGGAAAAAAAATCTTTAGATGCCTTTGTACATGCATATGCATTATAGAATAGCTCAGATAGTAAAAAAGAGGGTTTTCTACTGTGTAGAGTCAATTTGTGTAAATTGATTTTTCCTAAGCCCCAATAATTTGTGCATCCATAGCTATACTGAACATATACTATGTCTTGTGTCAAAATCAGGTGAGATAATAAACAAGACATTGCTAAGTTTTCTTGTCAAGTTTAAACCAGTGGGAAAGAACTAATACCTTATAGTTGCATTCATTCATGTTGGCATATTTCTTGAATCAATGGCTAAAGTACAGAGTGAAAAGACATGATTTTACAAAGTTAGATTTTATTTGAACTTAACGACATGAGGTTTTGAGAGCTGAGTAGGGAATTTACAATTAAAGACAAGTGGGGAACATGTTGCTTCTAGAGTGTGGGTGTTTGACAGAAAGTGGGTGCTAAATATACGTTTGTTCACTGAATACATATTCAATTTTCTTTTACTAACAAAGAGTACCTAAGAGCCACATCTGGTGCTGATGCAAATTGAGCTATAATACCATCCATGGAACTGGTATGGTGGCTAGTTATGGAAGAAGGACTGGGGCTTAATTCTACTGCCAGACTTCAAGAAAATGAGAAACAAATCAGGGGGTGCACACTGGGTGCAAAGAATAAGATTAAATCAAGACCAGTGAAAAGCCATAAATGCATGGAGAAAAATGGAACTGTGATAAGCTTGGGAGGAGAGATAATTTGAGAAATAGAGTGTTAATATAATCAGAAAACAGAATGAGTCTGTGATCAGTGACAAAGCATGTGCCGCTGACCATGCAAATTGAGGTTAAGTTTGAGGACCTCAAGGAACCCAGGAGGAGGGAGTAGAGTACATTAATTAAGAGAAACTGCATGCATGATTGATACCATAGTAGACAAACAAGATAAGTTGTCATTCTTGGCCTTCAGGATGGCCACATAGAAAGATTCTCCTAATTCACAATGAAAATAATTAAAGACACGCTAAAGTTAAGAAATATAAAGAAAAGACAAGGTAATTTGTCATGGCTATCTGTGCAACCACTGCAAGGATTAAGAATAAAGGCATGCTAACCTCCTGTTTTCAAAATAGGATGTTAGTCTTGAAATAAACTGGACCAGGCTCAAAAATCTGTTCCCAGTTTCTAAATGAGAAAACATTCAGACAAAAGTTTTATAGTTAAGAACTAAGATACCTGATCAATCTTTCTCTGATTCTATATTGTTCTGTCTTTTTAGACAAAACTTTAATGTTAAAATGTCAATATACTAAACAAGGCCTATACATTTGAAAAATCCATTTTATTTACAGAAATGAAGATTTCTGAAACAGAAGGTAAATTGTACCAGGGGCTCTTAAAAATTATTTCTCTCTTTTCAAACGTGATGAAGTCCTCATGCTGAATAAATAGTTTTGCAAGGAAGTAAATTCTTCAATTAGAAATTTCAACAGCCATTAACAGTATAACACTTGTTTACTAAGAAGTGTGGACTTACCAGACCTGTAAATTATAGTCATTTTCCCATATTCTGCATTTAATACCTCTACTTCTATTCAAGTAGGTAAGTCATTAGGCAACTGTATAGGTTATTAATGTTAGACAGTTGTAAGTACAATCTGCCCTATTGTATAAACTTTAATGATGGTTGGTTTAAAGTAAGTTATTTGTAATGATATGACTTAGGTCATTATCTCAATGCCTAAAAGCTTCCTCAAAGTTTCACCTTTCTCTAAGGAAGAAAGAGAATTAGACTTTACAAGATTTATTAAAGAAAATTGTGGAAAATAGGTACTGAAATATTTTTACTTTGGCTTTCAGGGATACAGGTATCTTAGAAAGCTATAATTAGACTATTTGCCTTAGCAGCCTAAGAATATTCACAGGAGAATGTAAACACAGGTCTTTTTAAACAAGAAAACAAAGCTAGTAAAATATAATTGAAATAGTCATTGTTAAATACATAAGGCATTTAATTATATAAAATGCTTCTGAAAATCTATTTTTACCTTACCTATTCACCCTACCTACATCTATCATTGTTCTCTTATGCTTACGTCTTTTTATGGAGTCAAAGGAGCAAACATATAGTGAAAACTTAGTGTCATATAGTTCTCACTTTACTCCTGTATCCTCATGAACTTTTATGCATTTACTTACCAAAAATTCTCATTTTTTTCTCATCTATTAATTTGATATAAAAAATATCTGTAGGAGAACTGAATAAAATAGTTGATTAGGAGATGCTTGGTAGGAGCTTAATTATATGTTGTATGTATATCTAACATATTATCATGTTAATATATAATATAAAATATATATTACTTGTGCATCTATCTATATCTATATAAAAATTCACAAAATTGAATATCAATTAGTTGTTTTTTTTTTTTTTAATTTTGGAAAAGCTGTTCATGACCGGTACTTGTATTTTGCTATCTTACCTCATGAAAACTTTCAGAAAATTTCATTTGAAATACATTGTAAACTGGAAAATACTAGTATTAAACCCATTGATATGTAATGAAGGTAAAATAATACTTCAAAATGCTTAAAGCTAAGCTATGCACATAGAAAGCATTCAATAAATGCCAGCTATTTTGAGAATTAGGATTTCCATGTTAGGTTGCTTACTCCTATGATTTGGTTCTCTTTAGCTTTTCCTCCTTTTGATCTCTCTCTCAAGCTGATGTGAATCTAATCTTTCTCAATTTCAGTGGGAATCCCTTTATTTGCCTGGGCAAAGACTAGTTAGGTGCCCCAAAGTCTTCCTTCTTTTGCCTTTCAAGGCTCTCCACACTCTGCTTGCCATCTGCACCCTGCAGATTCAGCTCTCAGTACTAAGTACACTCCAACAACACTCAAGATTTACCCCTGAGACAATACATGCCCCCAGATAGTCTCTGTGCCTTATACTTTAAGTATTGCTTAAGTATAAGAGGTAGAAGTAGAAGGAAAAAAAATTCTCCTTTTCTGCTGGTTAAACACCAACAAGTTCTAGAAGGAACAATTTGTTATTCAATACAATCTGATTTCTGTAAAAATACAAAGAATAGCTCAAAATCTAAAGGTTTCATGTAATAAAAGCCGTGCACATATGGCCCAATGAGTCAGAATACAGCCAACATGGAAGACAAAAAGGTTTGAGGTTTTATCGTCTAGGTGGTGTCACAAAACACTTCCAGCCACATTTTAATGGCCACATATTGTCAAACAATCCTATTTACTACAAGGGGGATTGGAAAAATGTAGTGTTTCTGGATGCAGTGGATTAAAATTTAACAGTTAGTAAACACAGCATTTTTCCACCACATTACAAAGAGTTTGCTAAAATTCTCAAATATTCCCTATCATTTCTCTGAGTCAGAAGGAATTGGTTACCCCTTTAAGCTTCTATGGCCTGCAGTATGGCATTAATCTCTTTGAGATGCAGGTTGTTATTGGACTTGGGTCCAATTTCTTCTGGATAGTGAAGAGTTTAAGAATGGCTTCCCATCCCTTGCACATCTGCTATTAGGCCTGGAACATAAGACTTCTCTACAACTACTGTTAAAAGGAAGGAGCAGAAAGACAGATAAAGGAGGAAGATCTGGAAGATGAAAAAGAGGTAGATGAAGAAGAAGGGAGAGAGAGGAAGAAAGAGGAGACAGAAATTCAGGAGGAGAAAACAGGAAAGAAAACTTTGTCCAATATTTAAAATATACCAGTGTTTGTATGTGTTTCTGTGTGTGTGTTTGCTCTGTGTGTGTGTGTGTGTGTGTGCGTGTGTGTAATTTGAAAATCAGTCAAGCACAAAAAAACTTTAGCAGTTTATGTGGGACATAATTAAATTACAGAGCTATTTTATTCTAGTTTTGTTTTAAAAAAGTATTACTAATATAAGACTAAGGTATATGAGTCGTAAAACTTATCTCATCACCTTAGTAACATTTTACACCTACATGTGAAATGATTATACTACAGAATTCATTCATTGCATATCTATAAAGAGAAGATTAAGCTAATCTTAGGGACTGGAATCAAGACAGCAACTGAAGGAAATTGCATGTTATACTGTTGTAACCGAGTGAGTTAGAAGGAACACGCCACTCTCTGAGTTCCAAATTAAGAGTCCTTTATTAATTAGCCAGTGACCAAGAGACGGTTAATGCTTAAAATCTTCTCGACCCCGAGGAAGGGGCTTGATTTCCCTTTACACCTTGATTTAGGTAGGGGAGGGTGAACCCAGCTGAAGTGGAATTTTACAGAAGCAGAATGGGCAGGTTAGAGGGACATTGTTGCAGATGAGGGAATTTTACAAACAATCACTAAGGGGGTCCAAGGAGAGTTAAACACAAGCACAGGATCAGTGGTCCAGTTATGCTCCCAAGGGAGACATGGCAGGAAGGGAAAGGCAAAAATGGAGTTTGCAGTTAAGATAGAGTCAGTTAGGCCAGCACAAGCTAGGTCATTACAATACTGTGGAATGAATCTGAAGTCTCTGGTGAGAGAGCTTTGCTACAATGTTTTGGGAAGCAGTTCTCCAATCAGAATCATTTTCAAAGTTACAATATAAAACAATGTCATACAATTGGGTCTAGTATTCTCTGAGCAGCAATTCCGCCTCACAATTCCTGCAATCCATGCCTTGCAGAACATGAGCTGCAGATAAATATATGCCTGACCATTTTGAAATCAACTGGAAGATTAATTTTTGAGATCTTCAGCTTGCAAACAACAATGAATCCATTAGAGTTCTGTGACATGTGACTAGAGAGAGAAAGAAACAAGAGATAGAAGAGCAAAGAGAAAAAAGAAAGCAATAGGAAAACATAAGTAGTATGTGGGGTATTTCCAAATAAGATTAGTAATTTTGTGACCTTGCCATGTGTCTTAGGAGTTACATAATCACACTCCATACATTATGGTATTTAACAATCAGCTCATGGACACAAAATGCCACCCTCAATTTACAAATAAAGAAATAGAGACTCTTGGATGTTCTCAATAAACACCTGTGTAGAAAAATCCCAGCACTTACATTCCTTTTGGAGACCAGTTTCAGCGGGCATATAGAGGCTGTGCCCAAACTGTGTCCTAGAGTTTACTTATTTATTTTTTTTATTATTTGAGGCAGAGGCTCACTCTATTGCCCAGGCTGGAGTGCAGTGGCACAATCTTGGCTCAGTGCAACCTCTGCCTCCCTGGTGCAAATTATTCTTGTGCCTCAACTTCCTGAGTAGCTAGGATTATAGGCATTTGCCACCACATCCAGTTAATATAGTCCATTTCTTTTATGTAAAGAGCCAAATTACACCTCATTTTAATGCTAAAATTCTGCCCCAGAGTGAACAGGAGAGGTAAGTTATGTGCATGTTTACCTGTTGTACATGCCCCCAACTCCCCTTCATAAATATGTGTAGCTTTCCCCCCAAACCTGGAGAAAATGTATGACTCTGTGGTGTGATATACTCATTCCCTGTGAGGCATAAAACCCAACTTGTACCTTTTCATCTTCAAGTAGAATACACTTTTGGTTCACACCACAGACTATCTCTTCCTGGTTTGCAAACTGATATCACCCATCGATTTCTCCTTCCTGCTATTCAATCATCCTGGTGGTCTTTAGGATGACAATATGAATTTCCTCTTCAATTCTCAATGGCAGGAGGGGACTGAAGTCATTCTATCAGAATGAAGGCTGTCAACAGGCACCCTTGATATTATCTCAGAGTGTTAGAAATACAGAAATTTAGGTCCTGCCTTCCAATTGTTAAATCCTAGTTGGCATTTTTGCAAGATTCTTTGTTGATACATAAGTGACGTTTAAAAACAAATCACTTAACAAATATAAGATCAATCAATCAATCAATTGGCCTATTTAAATGAATGTACAGGGGTTCTACTCTCTGTGCTGGGGGTGTTGACTGACTGGAGATCCATCAGCAGTGGTCTGAGTGACCATGTACACCAAATCTCCTTTTCTTCATGTGCTGTATAAACTCCGATCCCTTGAAATAGTTAAATCCAGGACTTGGATTACTATTGGTGACAAGACTCACACATAAATCACAAACAAAGGGAGAAAGAGCAACTACAAGTCTCTAAACCTTGGCCAGCACAAGGAAAACTGACCAAACAAAAGAAGGTACTCAGCACATAACAGCTGTCTGAACTATTCAAACACCTTTGCCAAGGAAAACAAAAATTAAAAATAAGATTTTTTGTAAGGTTTTTTAATGACGACAAAAGCTTGCAGGGGTCTTTTAAAATACTGCTGTGTTTCATCAAGGTTTTTTGACTATTACAGAAGATAAGGCTTTATGTCGTTATTATTTTGAGCGTATGTGTGTAAGCATGTACTTTAAACTCACAAGAAGCAAAGAGAAGGCGGTAATTAGGTAATATAATAATAAAATAACACTTAGTTTTACTTGGCTCATCATGAAATTAAATATGTTTAGTGAGAAAGAGTAATTACATTATTTAAAGAAATGGATTATTGTGGCCTGAATTCTGCAGACTCTGGCTTTCCCCTTAGTAAGGGGAACAGTGAGAGATTTTTAAAGGCTTCCTCTGACAACTCAATGCCTTGGATTCAGGATATGATATGTTCTCACAGGGCCAACCCTATCTCTATTTCTCGAAAGATGTTTCGTCTTGACAGAGGTAATATCGAGTGTTTTATTCTCTCCTTCGCAAAACTCCATAATTCCACTGAATGAAGGGAATTCTAATTTAGTGATAGAAGTCTACACACACACACACACACACACACACACACACACACACACACTTAAAAACATATTCATAGTAGTTTTTAGCTTAAAACACGATCCTGAATTTCTGCTCACTTTTCTGTAATCTCAATCTAAATTGAGGCCACTGAATCAACTGCGGGTCAGCTAATCTAGACTAAGCCTGGGTAAGTTGGCCTCCAGGCTAAAGTTTGACAGTAGTTGTGCTTTATCTTTCTGGGACCATGGACTACATAAGGTATAATGCTTTTTATAAGGTGAAAGAGACATGGGAAGACAAGAGACGACAAAGATCTGTCCTACAACAGCTGATGATCCATTTCCTAACAGGGAATACTTAGTCCTGGAACTTCTTGAAGGTGGATAAATTTGTTAAGAGGTGTGCTGGTATCACTGGGATGTCATCTGGATGTTTTATTCTTTAAACTGAGGATGGCAGTAACATCACTGTTTGTGGATTATTGGGATTCACCTGAGAAAAATGCCTCTGAAAATATTTGATAAACTATTACATGTAACATGACTGGTCTGTTACATCCATTTACCTTCTATGACTTTAATGACAACTTTTGTTAGAATGTAGTAAATATAAAACTGCAGTTTACTCTGTGTAATCTCTCAGTTACTCTTCCAGCATGTAGTTCACAAAATATAATTGTGAATGTAAACGACCTATATTTGACTTGTGCCTGTATCAGTTACTAGTTGTGATGTCCTGCACAATTACTAGTTATTAGCCTTCTTACAAAGCTGCAAGGTAAGGTTTCCCTCACAAATATTTTAAATAGCAAAAGGGACAGTATTTCCTTTGTAAATCACTTAGCACATTAAGAGATCTAAAAAAAAGTTAGCTCTCTTTCCCTCCAACTTTAAAATTTTGCAACTGTAGAAATAAGTAATTTGTCACATGCATGTTTTGAGGTAATATCTGAAGTCATCTGATCTCTTTATGTTAAGTGACAAAGACTTTGAATGAGTACATGCTACAATATTCGATTGCTACCAGAGCTGCAAAATGACAAAATTCAGTTGACTTTTGCAATGTGTTTTCTTTTCCAGATGTGTATTGCAAGCCTAATGAAGTATGTTTGTCTAGCTTCAAAAACTCAGTATGTCAACAGGAATGACTGACAGGATTTTGTTGAAGAAAAAAAAAATTGTCATGTGGTTTGATCAGGAACAGGCACAAATCTATAAAATAAAATAACATCGTAATTCTATTAGATGCAATATTATGCAGCATAATGTTTATTTGGTTACAATTTAACAGAGATTCATGTTGAATTGCACTCTGGACAATCCAGAGATGTTGATGGCCATATGCTGAATTCCTCAAGGTGCAATGAGAGGGGCTTGTGTGCTTGTTAAGGACATGCCAGGCCATCAACAACATATGTATTGAGTGGCTTCATAACACACATGCTTTCGGGTGGAATAATATGGGAACATAATAGCCTGAAAGGAATCTATATCTTCTTTTGTACAAATAGAAAGATCATAGGTTTATGTTAAAATTTACTAAAACCTCAAACTGCTTATTCTTGAAATATGTATAGAATTTCTGTAGCATTCCTTTAGAAGTCTTTGAAAAGTTGTCAATCTTGTTTCTTACACATTTTGTCCATCTTTGGGATAGATGTAAAGTGTGATGAGAGGTAACTAACTCTGTTTATTCAGAAATCATCACTCCATCATCAATCTATTATCAATTTCAAGTCATTATTTACTTAATTTATGCCAATTAGTCTGATAACCATTTTATTTGTATGGTTGTATTTAATTCATACAATACTGTTATGATATCTTTATACACATATTATAGCTCAAGAGGCAAGTACTTAGAGAAATTAAACAGCCTCCTCAAGCTTTCACTGCTAATAGGTGACAAAAACCTGGCTTTTGATCCCAATTCTGTAGCATAAGTCTTCATCTATCTTTCATGTAAATAAAGTGAAGAGAACACAGATGTTGAGGAATATCATGGAGAATATGATGTAAGTTGAACAAGTCAGTATCACACTTTTATATCTGGACTATGGCTTTTAAAGAGACTTAAAAAATATTTGCCTAGTGAGATAAATGTGCATTTGTTTCTCATGTAAATTAAAGCCAAGTCGTGCATGGTGCTCCATGGTCATGAAAGCTCATGGGAATCACAACTTCCAACTCAAACATCTCTTGTTTACTCCTTGGCCTGACAATCCAAAATAGCTTCTAGCACATCAACCACCAGATTCCAGGTCCAGGTAGCGGAGTCGAGAAAAAAGATACAGTTAAGCCTAGCATCTTCTTTTTTAGTATTATTGATGTCTGTGTCTCAGAAACCTTCTGGAGATCTCTTTCTTGGGAGCTCATGGCCTCATCTACCTGCAAGAACCACTGGGAAACATACCCTGTCATATGGGCAGCAATGCACCAAGTTGAAAAGTGTGATCACAGTCAAAGCTGAAGAAGAGAATAGATATTGGATACCACCAGCAATAGATGCCACAGATTCTAGAGAAACTATTCCAAGAAATTAATTCAAAATTATCTTCATTTCAAAAGACAATTTGGAAAATATTAATGCCTGTATATTATTGATCATCTGGATGGCTGATTATAAACAAAATATTTCCATATAACTTTAGGACTCATATTTGCACTACAGCTTATACAATTATCAGTAACAATACTGTTTCAATTGTTAAGGTTTAATGAAGAAAGAACTGTAGAAATTCTATACTACACGAGTAACATGCATGTGTCAAATGAAAGTCAAATTATATCTTACCATACTATAAAACAAAGGTTTTACAATAATTCAAATAGAGAGAAATGATCACAGATTTGATTCCCCCAGTATACATGATAGAACTGACATTTCAGTTGCAAAAGGTCCTGTGCTGTAGCAATCTCACGACAAGAAAAGATTTTACTTCCAAGAAACAATATCATTTATCAAGAAAAATTTATGACTGTTAATGTGAGTTTTATTAGCATATAGTTTTTGTGTATTTCATTATAAATTTGTGTTTTATAGTTGCTTATTAGATGTAAGCCTATGAAGCTTCTCACTAGTTCTATGTGATTGTGTAAACTTATAGTAAAGTTAATTAAATCAGTGTGCGTTCTGTAATTTTTCCTTCCTTTTAAATGAGTTCATTTATACACTGGTCAAATTTCAGAAGCACAGACATGTAAAAAGTGCCTGGTAAATTTAAATAATCATGTTTGGTGGTTCAGTCAAATAGACCTCCCAGTCTCCTCACAAGCAGACCCATTCACTTCCCACTAGGCTATATGAGCCCTAGCCTGAGATTTTGATATTTTTCTCTCTAATTCCTTCTTCTCAGCATCCAACATTTCCTTCTGTGTCTCCTGGGCACTTGTGTGGTTGATAAGGAAATATTTAATAATACTTGTGATTGCTTTGTAAAATGCAGGATCTGTGGAGCCCATGTGGGCCTTTCATAAGACTGACTGATGGACTGACTCAAGAATCACAAGTGAAAGTGCTGAGTGAGAGTGTGGATGCCTAGATGAGGACATATACACCTGTATATGTCCCCGCTGGTCCAGAAAAAGCCATGCTCGTAACTTCTCATAGCATGTGAGTATTTTAATACCTTAAAGATTTCTTATTTTATTTTATTTTATTTATTGAGACAAGGCCTTGCTCTGTTGCCCAGGCTGGAAAGCACTGGCACTATCATAGCTTATTGCAGCCTTGAACTTCTGAGCTTAATCAATCCTCCCCACTCAGCCTTTCAAGTAGGTTGGATTACAGTTACAAACCATCATGCCCAGCTAACTTTTTAAAATTTTTTGTAGAAATGCTGTCTCATTTTGTTGCCCAGCCCACTTTCAAACTCCTGGCCTTAAATGATCCTCCAGCTTTGGTCTCCCAGTGGCTAGGATCATAAGCGTAAGCCACAGTGCACAGCAGATTTATTCTATTGTAAAGACAAGGCTCCTTATCTTCTAACGGATCTTCTAATTTATAATTATGAAGTCTGTTCATGACATTTTTGCTCATCTTTGGCTATTCATTTAGTCGAAGCTTGGATACAAAACACTGGGTAGATAACTTTGCCTCGCTGTTAATTTATGTTAGCAGTCCCACACAGATGAATCCTTAACTTTAATTGTGAAACAGTCTTGTGAAGCTCCTCTATGGATATTAACAATTGTGATTTCCTGTGCACTGCTTATGAATTTATCCATCAGTCTCATGAAAGCATTTGAATTTTCAAGTATTCTAAGGATTGTTTATTTTTATAAATTAGCTTTTATTTCTTTAAGGCACAGAAGAAGCAATCTAAAAGCCTTTCATTTTCAAAGAAGTGTTCACATTTAAGCTAGCATGAGGAGTGTTGAGAGCTACAGGATAAGGCTCAAGGAGATAAATCAATATTTCACCCAATGAGTGTGGCACTTCCCTTTCAAGAGGAAAACTTGATCATTTTTCTCTTCCTTCTTTTCTCTTTCTATTCTGATCCATCCTCCACACACAGCCAGATTCATTTTTGCAAATCAATCTAATCATGGCTGGCTCCTGCTTGAAACACTAGGAGAGTTGTCTACTTCCTACACAACGAAGTGTCAACATCTTAACTTGGCATTTAAGACTCTTCAAAATTTGATTTCAAGCTATGCTTTCAGCTTTATTTCTTGCCATACCTACCTTGAGGCCACTTTGCTATTCTTGCTGCTCATTTGTTCTCTAACAAAAAATGCTAACATATTCTTCACTGGTTTTCATATGCTTTTTCTCCATCTGAAATTCCCTCCATTTTTTTCTTTTCTGGAAATTACTCGTTTAAACTTTAAGACCTGTTTTTAACTTTATGTCCTCTGAAGAGTCTTCTTGGTTATTCATGTAGTTACTCCATTTTTTTCTTTTTTCAACAAAGCTTTATAAATATCTCTGATATCTCCTTCATCATAGCTTTTTGAGATGACCTGTTTACTTATTGGTCTTCCTGAAGCACTTTTGGTGGGTTATAGAATTAAAGGAAGAGACAACTGATCCACATAAAGGTTCTGTTGTTGTTGTCTGTTTGCTTGTTTGTCTGCTTTTTACAAGCATACAGAATCTTAAATGCAAGCAAGGTGGCTGCTGAGATTTGAGCATGCATAGCATTGTAGCTTCTCCTGGTTGTCATCTGACTCAAGGTATCACAAACACATACATAGGGAGAGGCTTAACATCTGGGAAGACCTGTATGAACCTACACAAACATTCTTAACACATAATGCTTCAAATTAAGAGAATGCACAAATACACTGGCCTTTTCTGGCACTTGAACTAGACGTAGTGCCACACGGGAGAAAGTAGAGAGAGGGCCGGAAGTGTATGACAGGAACGGAGAGTCTGAGCAATGACCTTAAGACATGAAAGATCTAGTTTTGAATGTCACATCTGCTTTTTATTTCTGGGGTTCATTTCTACACTTTCTGACTTTGCAAAGTATAAATTAAAATAAGTACCTCATTGAGTAGTATAGGACCTTGTACATAAAAGATATCAGAAAAAGGCTTATTGTAAAAGAAATATTATTATGCTTGGGAGTACAAAGGAGAAACATATTAATCCTTAAAACCATTTCTTGTAAACAAGAATTGAAATTAAAAGGATATATCTAGCCTAATTCTGGCTGGACAAGATGGCTCACAGCTGTAATCCCAGCACTTTGGGAAGCCAAGGTATGAAGATTGCTCGAGATTAAGAATTCATAGTAAGACCTTATCTCTACAATCTTTTTATTTTATTTTATTTTTTAGCCAGGAGTAATTGCACAAGCTTGAAGTCCCAGCTACTCAGGAGGTGGAGGTGGGAGGATCACTTGAGCCCAGGGATCAAGGCTACCATAAATTAACCACTGTACTCCAGCCTGGGCAACAAAGCAAAACCCTGTCTCAAAACGAAACAAAACAAAACAAAACACACACATACAAACGAAATATCTAGCCTAATTATAACAGATTTTTCCCAAATTAGCTGCGCATGGTGGCACGTGCCTGTAATTCAAGCTAATCAGGAGGCTGTGGCAGGAGAATTGCCTGAACCCAGGAAGCGGAGGTTGCAGTGAGCCGAGATCGCACCATTGCACTCCAGTCTGGGTAACAAGAGCGAAAACTCCGTCTCAAAAACAAACAAACAAACAAACAAACAAAAACAGATTTTCCCCAAAAGCTTTGCAAAAATATCTTAATGTTATTTCTAGACTGGCTAATGGTATCAGGGAGAAATCAATGAAGGCCACTATGTGGATAAATTTTCAAAAGGGTTTGCTTTGCTTACACCATAAGAGTCTGAACTGCCCTTTACATGCTGAGGGGTTCCTTCTTTTTAAGGGAAGTCATAGAGTAGCCTAGGGTGGATAAAATTGTAGAGGATTTTGCATCATTTTTATCTGAGAACTCTGACACTATTCAACCGATAAGCTGGCAATAACATCTAATTGAACTTTTAATTATTTTAGGGAGAAAGGTAAAGAAGGGCTTAGAATATATAGTTTATTAGTAATATTTCCATGAGAAAGTCATTATTATTATTTTTAGCAACAGAATACTTTTTATAGGAAATCTTACCTAGGAACTGAATTTACATGATAGAAAATCGCAACTTCAAAGAAGTGAAACCAGAGCCTTTCTTTTTAAATTTCCTTTGAATCCTCCCATTTTCTTCTCTTGAATTCCACACATAGAGGACATCTAAAGTCCATTCTCCATTGTATAAGCTTATTCTCCAATGTATAAGCTCTATTTTGAAAACTTTCAGTGTGTCAGGAGCAGTATGAATTTTAGAGAGATTCAGATTCTAATCTTGCCATAATCACACACAAATTGTGTTTACATAAGTTAATTTTTTCTCTATTCTCCAGTTTTCTTTTCTACAGACTATGAATAGAGAGAGAAGTTTTATGAAATTGTTATAATTAAATAATAATCATGCAAGTCAACCTGTATTGAGTGCTTTTTATATTAAGTACTCTTTTACATATATTCCATGTATATTTTTTTTCTTTCATTCTCAAAAATTCTATCAGGTGGATACTTTATTATCTCTTGCTCCTTTTCAATCTGCTTCACCAGGTTTTCCTGTTCTTGTCATTCTTTAAAATACAGCTTAAGGCAACAGAGCTAGTGTCTGGTAGAGTCAGAGTTGAAACCAAAGCAGTTCAAGCCATATCCAGATTTCTCACTATAACTGGTCTCTATGCGTACACAAAGCTCAGCAAGTGAGACATTCTCAGCAAGTAAAAATTCTCTCAGTATCAGTTTTATGCCAAATTAAACAATGGCAAGTGGTGATAATTGTTACATCATTGTTGTTATTGACATAACACTAAAAAGACATATAATTAAACAATCTTGTTTAATGTCATATTTCCAAAAAACAGGCCTCTCAATATTGATAAGATCATCTCTGATGTTGAAATTGTGGTAACTACACTAATGTTCTACATTTTACTCATCGTTATGAATTTCTCTCTCTAGAAAATCATGCTTTTTAAAGAGACAAAGCCCCCAAACAGGCAATCCACAGTGATACTATATTATAAAACTCAGTAATTGTCAGTCTTCAGTGCATTTAATCTGTTTATAATCTCTGATTAGTCTATTATCAAATTCTGTCCTTTGTAAGTCGCTTGTTTCTTGTTTTTCTCTTATATCCCTATCCCTACTTTCTCCATTTCTAGCTTTTTCAAGGTCATCTTCTACCACACTTTAAACATTAGCCTTTCACAGAGTTTGTGTGGTCTCTCCTCTCCATCCCACTCTCTAAAACTCTTACTCACACTGGTGTCATCATATAAAATCTACATGCCTACTGATGACTGCAGCCCAGATCTCCCCTCTGAGATCTAAACTCATAGAGACAGAATTGACTAGTTCTTTCTTCAGTCTGGGACTTTGTACACATTATCCATCATGTACGGTGGCCAAGCTAAACGTGTCACCAAGCTCAATGTGTGGGGCTAAACATATTTAAAGATTTATTGGAAGACTGAATATAGTGAGGCACCTCTATTTTGGGGTTAAGCTGGAAACACTTTCTTTATGCTTCTTTTTCTCTCTTTCCTCTCCTCTTTCCTCTCTTCTTCTGCACTTCCCTCCTCCCTTCTCCTTTCTTCTTTCTTTTTCATTTTTCTTTTCTAACTCCAATGACTTCACTTGATATTCAGTTTCTTAAATTAATTCAAACAAGCCAGAAATTGGTACTCTATAGAATACTTGTGATTTCTTTATGTCTAATTCCTCTTTTACATTTGTAGGATAGGATGGGAAGTCACTCCTAAAACCACTTCCTCAGGCCAAGAAATCCAACACAGTCACAAATCCCCACCCTCTTTACTGACTTACCAGGGTTCACTCCATGCCCCCTGCAACCTCACCCCAAGCTTTTAGGCAGCTTAATTTGTCTTTTTTAGAAAGAACTACTTCTAATTAAAATTCAGGCTGAGATATGAGAAAACTTTACTTTTTCCATTTTGAGTATTTGGACACTTGAAGATGATCTTCAAAGTTATCTAGTTTTACGTCTCTTCACAGATGGAATCTGTGTGACATCTTTTACCCTCTAGCACAAGGGATCTTTAAGTCCCACTTTCCCACCCCACCTTCACTTACCCCAGAGCCCATTCATTTTATTGCTGTGACTTCAAGCTGAGTTTAGAACTGGATGCAATGATTGTTTTCATTTTTATAACCCAACTGAAACATTCAACATAAAAACATTTTTAAAAGCACATCACAAACCTTGCCCTATGTTGTTCCTGGGGAGATAGATTTCACCTGATAGCCCAGGAACATCCCTATACTTAGGGGCTTGTATCATTCATTGCTGTCATCAAAAAGAGTGCTTCCTTTAAATTTGCCAAATCATAGGCTTAAGGGCAATACTTCGAAGCAGCTCATCTCTGCCACTGATATTAAGGATGAGAGTAAATGGCAGAGATAGGTACAGTTGTACAAGACAGGATTACAAATCTTTCACAAAATCTTTTGGGGTAACTTAGGGTTGGAGGAGGCCCATGTGCATAAAAGTCTCAAATGCCCAGAAGAAAACCAGGATGATTTTCAATAAGAGTGAAACGTCCAAATTAGCAACCATGATTTGAATTGTGTTAATTACAGGTGTATTTCCTGCAAAAGACATAATCTTAAACTAATTATATTCAAATGGCTACTTAATAATGCCAGATGACATTTTGGTAATTGTTTTAGCCCTCTGTCCATACTTATGCCTTTGAAAAGACGGAACGACATAAAACTACAATATGTTTCTTTCCATGAATTTGTTCGGTGATTTTGGTATTACAGTTACCACTTAATGTTATACAGTTAATGAAAAAGTTAAGCCCTGGCTGCAATACCACATCCTTTGTTCCTAATGAATACTGACATTTGTGCTCAATTAACAATGACACAGATAATCATATGAGCCTTTGCTCTGATTCCAACCCAGTATAGCTGGACCGTAAGGAGACCTCCCTGTGTGATCAGATCAAAGCCCCTAGGCAGTGTGCCTTTTCAGAGCAGGGTAGAGACAAATTAATCACACCTATCTCATTTTAAGTAGCACAGTCAAAGAACCATTGGGGAAAAAGTCACAGCAGGGGCAAGAGAAAGTCAGCGTCTAAACAGGTTCATGTCACAAAAGAGACAAGATGTCATGCCTGACAATATCTGTTTGCAGTTTTCTGCTTTATAATTTTTCTCATGGATATTTAAATTTAAATTATCTCTTTTCTGTTTTAATAACAGACATAAAAAGGACTCTTGGGTCATGATGCATAGCACATTAACTACAATTATGTCAATATATCTTTCTCTGCCTCTTTATGCAGTTTTTGCTTTTTTTCTCAGCCTCCTTCAGGGAGCTCTTCAGGAGCAACGTTAGCTAATAATTAATAATGGGAGGATTCTCCTGAGAAAATCATTTGGAATCATTATGCTCGTCTAATAAATCATCATTTCAGAATTCTAATCAGCAAAATTTGGATTCCAAATGTTAGGTAATTACAGTGGCCCATTGCATCTAGATTGATTAATATGTAAATGTAACTAATTCTACCTTCAAACGTTAATATAAAGCAATGTGTATACATTCAGGTAGAACAGGATTCATGGCATTGAAAACTTTGAGGGTTAGCCTGATATACAGATAATAAAATAATTTCTTTCAACATCTGCATAAATTGGTAGTCACCTGCCTTTGTTTCTTGAGTTTAATTGCACTTGATTCTTTCACTGGTCTCTGCCATAGCTGCTTCAAGCAATCAGACTCTCAGCAATGTCACACAACTTCCATGCAAATCATACCAGTGTTTTTCTGCTTGAAGGACAGTAGAGCACAATGCTATAGTCATCCAAGGAGCTCTAACTGGTGTGTAAATGCTTAATAAGGGGAACTCTAGCAATTCTTAGAGAAATCCAGAAGAAAAACAAACAATACACAGATCAGAGAATGATGATCAGCTGCAAAGAACCCAAAGATTTAATAAATGGTGTAACAAAGTCAAGGACAGAATAACTGAAGGGGATAAGTCAACTCAATCGAGGTCTGATTTCAGACTCTTCTCTCTCTCTTTTATTAGTTAACAAACCACATCTTTTCCAGTCTTTCATTCTTTGTGGATTCCTATGGAATACAAATTGCAAACCTTAGAACGTCATTTCCAAACATCATTTCATGGAATTTTCAAAGCAGGTTATTTTATAGCTCTTCTCAGGGTGAGTAAGGGAAGCAAGTGCAATAGTTGTCGAATCTAGTTGCATGTTAGAGTTTATTGTGATGATTCCTTTCGTTTGTTTGAATCAATGTTCAAGCTCCATCCACAGAAACTTTGATTTAATTAGTGGGAGAAGCACTGGTGTCTGTGTTTCAAAAACTCCTCAGATAATGCTACTTTGCAGCTGAGAAGTGAACCACCCTTAAGCCAAAGGCCCAGTTCCTTCTGTTTCCCAGATATGCTCAGAGGAGTGGGCCCAAGGCTAGGCCAAAAGGGCCCACATTCTCCACCTCGGAAACAACATCCAGTACTAAAATGAGCATCCATCTACTCATGTATTTATTTGACAAATATTAATTGAATACACACTATGTGCCACAAACTGTTCAAGGTACCTCACATATAGTAGTGAATAAATTAGACAAGACCCCTGTCTCCAGAGAGCTTGCGATCTGGTGGGAAAGACATAAAATAAACTAGTCAACAAACAAAGGAATCAATCAGCCAAATGTCCTTCAGAAAATAGAAAGTGCTAAGAGCAGAATACCACCAGGTGATGAACTGTAAAAAATGTCCAGGATATGAGGCTGCTTCAGTGCAGAGAGTCAGGAAGGCATCTTCACAAAAGTGACATCTAAATTGCAGCTTAAATGATGAGCAGGCACCTAGCATGCAGAGGTCTGAGAGAAATCTTCCAGACCAGAGGCACAACTGCAAACGCCCTGGGATAAGATCTGGCTTAGCACATTAGAGAGACAGTTTCCAAGATCAGTGAGGCTTCTGTGGGAAAGGGAGACATGATGGCAATGGGACCTAGAAAAAGCCAGAGGTCCATCTGGCAAAGCCTTTTCAGATAAGAGAAGAGTTTTAATTTTGTTCTGATTTGTAATGGGAAATAAACTGGGGTTGATTCCGTAGAGGAGGTAATCAGAACAACTTTAAATACAGGTAGGAAAAAGAGATTGTAAAGGTTGGATTCACATGTTTCTATTAGTAATAACAAAAAGGGGATAGTTATAATCTTAAAAGTTTATCTGAGCTTCAGATTTTTTTTCCAGCATAATCAGAAAGTCACTCTTTTTCTATATTCTCTGTTCCCTCTAATGATTTATTGATAGACAAGAACATAAAAAAGAACATCAAAACTTGGATTCAAGAAATCAGTTTCACCCTCTGAGTCTTTACTCATTACTACTTTTGGAAAAGAAAAAAAGGACTTCCTTCCTATCCCTACTACACATGCTTTGTTATAATTTCTTTCATTATTTTAAAAGGATTAAAATGAGATATTTTTATATTCCTAGAAGTAGTCATAAGATGTCTAGGAAGTTACGTTATGTACCTATTTTATACTGACAGCCCAGAAGGGTCAGTTTTTCCATACCCACTGTACAGAAGCTTTGGCAGCTACTACTAAGAATGGCTGCAGTATTGGAGAGCAGAAGCCAGATTTTTTTATTCTAAAATCAATGCTATTAACTAATGTATCACTCTTTCACCTGCCAATTCCTCTGTACTATTTGATGACATAAAGTGTCTCCAGGAAAGAGTAGACAGACCAGTCCAGCTCACAGACTTCCACTTCCCTCCTTTCCCACAACCACAGGAATCATCAGAGTCAAAGAGTCACAGAGCAATTTGAAATCTATCTATAAGGGTAGTGAACTCATCATCTTCCATGCTGAAAGCAAAGAAACTGAATTATACAGCTGCTATTTCAAGATGAACAGGTCTATGCAAACCTATTCCCAAAGTTTGAAGAAGCTAAGAGGCTAAAGGAAGAGAATGAGAAATCCAATTTTTAAATTTTATTTTATTTTTCTTTCTTTCCCAGTTTTTTGGGAAAAACATTTAATAGAGATTTTTTTAGATAAGCTGTGACTGAGTCTTGGGGAGCGATGAGACAGGGTGGTGGATCCCTGCACCATTTAACCCCCAGACCCAGGGCTTTTTTCTACTACAGGGGAAGGGTGGTTGAGAAGGGATGTGTAGGACAACTGAAATACAATAACATCAACGTTGTTTGACGTAAGGGCAAGATTTATGGTAAATATCTCCTGTTACAAAAGGAGCAATAGGTAAATTGGAAAGTTTAGAGGCCTTCGCATAACTGGGGCTAATCAGAAACCGACCTGGAAGATTAGCATCCCAGATGGAGTTGCTTTGGCCTCCACACTCGCTGAAGGTAGAATCGATTCTAGACCGCGGGTCTCCTCAGTCTGAATCTAGAGCTCTTTTCAACTTGCTGGGCTTCACTTTGTTCTTCTGGAAATTATATGTGCTTCAATTATGACTTATTCCAAGCCAAAGATTGTCAGAGCCATGATAGAGACCTTGAAATCTGTTTGTTTTTCAATGCCAGTTTACAATTATTGTCACCCATCAGTCCACATATGCTCAGCAAAATAGGAATCTTCATTAACTGCAAGATGCAAGACTCTGGGGTATTCCAGCACTCTAGAGTATTCAATTTTTAACCATTCAAGAGTTGAGGAAACTATGATATCCAGTAGTTCTTTGATCCATAGTATCTATACCAGTTCTCTCAGAGCCATGCCTTTTTCATGCTATTATACTAACCTGGAATGCCCTTGTCATTCTCTTTGAGAGAGGACAACCAAGCAAGAATGCTCCTCAGGTCTCTGTCATCATTTGATGTCACGTTTTGCATGGTCTTTGACAAAATCAACTAGTAATTGCCATAACATGGTCCCCCTTTTTCTGCCTGCATGAAATACTGTCATTCATTTATTTATCAAATCATTTGTTCAAGGCCTTTTATGTATCAAGTGAAGGGTTATAAATGTAGGACACTAACAGTTGTTAAGATATGATTCCTGCCCAAGAAGACAAAACCTATTAGAAAAGTTAATAGATTAACAGAAAATTACAGAGAATGTGATACATCCTCTGGAAACCTCTGAGGACATGTTTGCACTTAGTTGAAGTCTATAAATATTTAAATCTATATATCAGATTTAAATCAGATATATCTATAAATCAGAAGCAATTTATATTGAGTTTCTTTTCTGGGTTCAAATAATATCCCTTAGTTTGACATTACTTTATGTATGATTTATTTTCATAATTTATCAAATATTTGATATTTCTGATTTGTGTAAGTAGTATTAGTTAATATGTCAAATGTTTGTTCCTGGTTTCCCAGATGAAATCTTTGAGGAGAGATATTGTGTCCAATTGTGTGCGCATATCCTTCAAGAGTAAATTCCAAAGTAAATGTTATTTTAACTGCTCAATAATCTGTATGTTTTTATCTAAAAGTGCACCACATAGTTCATCATACTATATGTAATATTGCCTCTTTAACAAACTTTAAGAAAATTCTCAATAATGAACTGAACCACTGATAGCTCACAAATTTGATTTCTATCTTGGAGTAACTTCAATCTTGCTGGTATTAATAGCTACAGATTTTATTTTCTCTCTTTAAAAAGTATGTCTACAATATATGAAAAATCCATTAGTTAAACTGCATTATCATAGGATTCCATCTCCATTATATCTCATCACTAGTATTGCTTCAGATGTAATCTTCAGCCCCTTGCCGAAAGTGTCAATCACAACATGCCAACCAGTCTATTTGAACATGGGATGAACAATAATTTAGTTGGAAAACTGTTGCATGAAAGAGCAATGTTGTAAAAGAAAAAGAAATTTATTTTTGCCTATATTAAAATTTTTAAAAGCAATTGACCTTTTATCTTCCCCCTGCTATGCCAAGCTCTGTTTTTGTTTTATTTACCTTACTTATATGCTATTCTTTCCTGTGCTCTTGTGAAATATGAGAATTAACAAAGTTCTGATACAAATTTTGGATCATTTTTTTAAACCAGAAATTGCAGAACATATTATTTTAGTGCTAATGAACAAGTTAACAACTATATAGAAAAACATTGTCATCCTTAAATGCTGCCAATTCATTAGTTTGCAATTTCTTATAAAAGATATACCAAGACAGGCAGATTCTGGATTTAATATTGACATCAACTCTCACTTCCTGTTTAACTTTGTTAAAAAAAAAATCTCCTTATGAGGTGAAAGGTTGCTGGACTTTGATTTATTCCTATGTAGTCTCTGCCCTCAATCAAAGGAGGGTTGAGTTGTTTCCTTCTTTTAACGTGATTGCCTTCTGAAAATGACAGGGCAATGCAAGACACAGCAGTGGCTTGATGAATATGCCATTTCTCAAGAAAAAAAAATCAGGAAAAAATTCTAGAACATTCTCCAAATGGGGATGGGAAGAGCCCTGTTCCAGGAATATGATTCACAGCATTTAGAGAAAGCATGTAATTGGCCACACTTGTGTGGGCAGCTCTCCATTCTAGATCACAACCATGAATCAATAGGAAATTCTTCAGAATAAATATCTTGAAAATTAGTTGCAATGTTTCATGTAATGTAATTCAGAACTTTAAATATACTTTTCATTAAAATGTCACAAAAGGGGTAAGGAAGAAATGATACAAAACAATACTTCTAACCATTTCAACTTCATTTTGGCATTGTCTTCTGAACCTTGTACATTTTATTTCTTTTCTTTATTTAGTGGCTTTTCAAGTGGTCCTACCGTGAGCCAGTAGAATTACTAAGGGGTTTCTGATTTCATAGCTATCTTTTTTATTACATTTGGAAGCTGATCTTAAGTAGAGCTAAAACTGCAGGGCCACTATTTTAGAGCAGTAAAGACTGACATCTAAATTATGATCTAAAGAAAGTACCAGGCCACAGCTTTCATTGAGTATAGGAAAGAGTAGAAAATGAATTTGTCTCTTAAAATGTTGGCTATTAGGTGTCTTTGGAAAATTTTAAAGTGTACTAACTTCCAACTCTCAGAAATGAAATAATAACAGACATTTGGTTTACATCTATTACTCTTAGTTGATTCCCAGCTAAAGTTTCTTAAATCTAGCATTAAATGGCTCTCTCTTGTTTTGGGGAAAATATGCCTGTGTATGATTTAAGAGTCTAAAGTACATATTATAGGGATTAGTAACAATCAACAGTAAGACATAATACACAAACATAATTTGTTGCGAAAAGAAAAAAAAAAGAAGGCATCTGGCATTTCTTGATTTAATCTCAAATTTCAGCCCCAGAAGCAGAAACTTTATATTTTGCTCAAATTAGTAAAATTTTGCCTAGAATTTGTCTTTGCCTAGAATATTCCAGGATTTTTTTGTCCCTGCATACTAATTAATACTCATCAAAACTAAAATATTTCACTCTTAAGTCCTGATTTTGTTATCCTAAATTCTAAGTTCACAGTACTCTGACTGTTGTCAAAATTAACCACACAATATTGACCTTCATTAGAGCTGAGACATAAAGAGGTGAGGGTGATTTCAGACAGAAGTTATCGTATTGTTTTCTGAATATTTCCCTGGTTTTCAAAAGTCAGATTAATATCCTTAAAGTCATCCCTGAGTTTTCTTTCTTCATAATTAACCCAGTTCTTAGTATCTCTCCGTGTTTTCATTATCTCAATTGTAAAATATATCCTTGGACATTATCACTCTAATGTGTAATATAGATTATAGATTGATCTTCTAAGCCTGTCATTTGACAATGTGGCTTGTTATGCATCCAGAAATATTTAGAATATAAAATTAAACAAAAGAAGCATGTGAATATCAAACAACGACATGTAAAAATGTATTTGGTACTTTGTTTGCAATTAAAATACTTCTAAATATGCATAGCACATTCTACATCCAATTAAGAAAAAGAAATGTAATTGGTAGAATCTTATTTTCTATAAATAGGTATTCATTTAGATTTTTATTCTCTAAGAGTCTACAATTACAATTAGTTTCTATATATTGTCAGAGATCATAAAATATGCCCTTTAATTAAACATATTAGAGCTTTAACAAAACAAAGTTCAAAAATAAAACCGATTCATTTTTGTAGTCTCTTTTTAAATTTTTTTATTTTTGCAACTCTTTCTCTTAACACGTATAAATCCAAACATAAACAGATACTTTTTTGGGTCAGCATAAAATTTCCATTTTAACCAAGAGTTAATCTATTTGTGTTGATTAAAATATACTTTTATTCTTGAATACACGGCAAAATGAATTGAAAGCATAAATGTGGAAGTGGGTTAAATACTCTAAAATATCTGGTACGATCTATTAGTTGAAGAGTTTATTATTTTATAATGAAAAGACACTGATAGATCAAACATTATTTCATTCTCATGCTATTTTCTCTTTTTTTGTAATGGTAAGTACAGTGTTGTTATCTTTGGACAGGATGACAGCTTCTGGCAAGAGACACAACCCCAGAGACTAGCACTTTAATTTAAAAAGCCAGGAGGAAAATATACAGGAGGAAATCAGACAAGGCAAGTCTGGAGACGAAAGCTGCATTTCACAATCATAAGTTGGACAAGAAAACCCGGCTGAATCTCATGCAGACTCCATAGTTTGATCTTGTAACAGCAAAAACAGAGGAAATAGAAACAAATGGCAGATGCCTCTTTAGTGAGGTGTTGAGGGAAAATATTCATCCTAGGATGATACACAGGATATTACATTCTCAAACAAAGATATAAGGGAGAGGCATAGGGTGATGTGACACTCTGTGTTTTCTCTCTATTTAAGGGAAGGTGCGACAAAGGAAAGGCAATAACGTGTTTTCCATTTCTCTGTTAATAAGCAAGCATTTTTAAGGATCTATTAAATAGTAAATGCAGGAGGAAGAGGGAGAGAGAGAGCCATAGGACTAAAAGTCACGTTCTAGTTTGAAACTGAACATTTATTCCAGTTATGAGAACAGACAATTTGAAGACCAAGAAATTACTCAAGTGCATGAGATTAATGCAGACCATGAATTCTCAAAAGTGTGTATATGATCATAATTGTTTCCCTTTTGTTTCCTTGCCAAGGAAAAGCCTGACAGTAGTTGCATAAATTTATTGAATTAAATAACTAAAATATACGTGAAATAAAAACTTGGAGTGATCTGGGGGTATTTAGGATGATCAAAATAACATCTTTCAAAGGTGATGATTCTTAGCTTAGTCTTGAAATGGTATGTATTAACTAAACGTAAAAGGAAGGGTGACCCTGTTTCAGGAGGAACGAAGCAACATACGTAGTTATGTGAAATTTATTCTATGTCTGGGTGTGCATGGAACACAACTAGAGGAACGAAGCACCATACGTAGTTACGTGAAATTTATTCTGTGTCTGGGTGTGCACGGAACACAACTAGAGGAACGAAGCAACATACGTAGTTATGTGAAATTTATTCTGTGTCTGGGTGTGCACGGAACACAACTAGAGGAACGAAGCAACATACGTAGTTATGTGAAATTTATTCTGTGTCTGGGTGTGCATGGAACACAACTAGAGGAACGAAGCAACATACGTAGTTATGTGAAATTTATTCTATGTCTGGGTGTGCACGGAACACAACTAAAGGAAAATAACAAATGATGATGTTAAGGAGGAGGATAGCGGTGGTACTGAGGATGATGATGTCACCAGCAAAATTCTCAACATATAAAATTCCTGTTGCATTCAGTGACTGTGTTAAACTGTTTGCAAAGTTTGTTGCTATTCATTAATCAATAAAATTCCAATAAAGTAGATGCAATTCTATGAACTAATTCTAAGTATTTTTAAAGCCTGGAGGAGAATCTCAATAAACTTACATTTGACCCCTTACTTCTCAGGAATGCAGTGCTAACTAACTATTTTATTTACATGGGTTAAATAAAATAGTATCTTTCATATTTTAGTAAAGAAATGATATCAATTTAGTGTAAAAACCCCAGTTAGATATCTCAGTAATTAAATGTTCTGATTGATATATGTACATGCTTTTTAAAAAAATGACTAGAGAAAAATGCACATTGATTTAAATGCAGTTCATTCGCTAGACAAAGATAAAACATGGGTTAATAAAAAAGATCTTTAGTATTTTCAATGTTCCAAACAAAAAATGATAAATGTTCAAGGTGATGGATAGGCTAATTATCCTAATTTGATCATTACTTATTGAAATAATGTATCTAAATATCACAGAGTACCCCATAAATATGTATAATTATTATGTGTCAAATAAATATAATAATTAAGGAGAGATCTTTAGAGGTGAAACATTTGCAGAAAATACATACATTATATTCATAAGCTTGTATTTTACTCAAATGCCTAAGTCACTCTAAGTGATTTTTAAAAAGGCCTCATAGATGAACATGATACTACACTCTTAAGTTTGCCCACTAGCATCCAGGTCTTCTATCCTATAATTGTACCAACAGCATATATGGTCTTTTTTTTTTTTTGCTTCAAGTCCTTAAATCAATTGCTCAGGTGTAGATCATTGTTTATGAGCTAGTCAGAGAAGTTAATTAACTTTTAGTTAATATCTGAAACAAGGAGGCCTTCTCCATTTATGTTATCTTTTGCTACAAATCAGCAAAGTACAGAGCTCCCCTGACAAGTATTCAATATCTTTACTCTGAAATCCAGCTCCCACATCTCCTCTCTTGCATTGTATTGATTCTTCCTTACTGCAGCCTAGTTCTGACCACATGGAAGATTTACCCTGTAACTGTACTATATTTGACTCCTTGATTCTCAGGAATGCAGTGCTTACTAATGCGACTTGCATTTTATTTTAATTCATAATATTTAATTTTGAGAGCGGTTTACAGAAAAAGCAGATAGTACAGAGAGTTCTCATATACTCTTTCTTACAGTACCTTTCCCCTATTGCTAACATATTTCAGTAATGTGGTAATTTTTTATTAAAATTGATGAGCAATACTGATACATTTACATTAACTGAAGTTCAAAGTTTACAACAGAGTTTGTTTTTAGTGTTGTACATTCTACAATTTTGACAAATGAATAATTACAGGTATCCATCATTACAATGAAATAGTTTCATCAGTCCTCTAAAAATCCCCTGTGCTTCATCTATTCTTCCTTCACTTCCTTCCACCAAACCCCTGATGACCATTTATAGTTTTACTGTCTCCACAGTTTTCAAAATGTTATATAATTTGAAATCATACATTGAATAACATTTTAGTCTGTTTTTCTTTCACTGAACAATATGCATTTAAGGATCCTTCATGCTTTATCATGGCTTGATGGCTAATTTGTTTTCATGGTTGAATAATATTCCGTCATATAAAAGTACCATAGTGTTTGTCCATTCATCTACTGAATTATGTCTTGGTTATTTACAATTTCTGACAGTTATGAATAAAACAAGTATAAATATTTGTGTGGTCACAGATTTTCAAGTCAGCGAGTAAATAATGAGAAGCACAATCACTGTATCTTGTAATAAGACTGTGATTATATTTGTAAGAAACTTCCAAACTGCTTCTGAAGTAGCTGCAACATTTTGTATTCTCACCAGCAAAGAATGAGCACGTAGGAGCCAAAGGAAATTTTCCCCTTTACTTTATGAAGGTTTACTGAAAATCAATGGACAAGAGGCAGATTAATAGGAAATAAGACATTCATATTTGTTAATGTGCATGAGAGGAAAAATAACAGGTGTTACTATACCACACAATAGGGTACAGGTATTTATATGCCCTTCTTAAGGAAAAGAGATATGGGAGTGTTGATGATTTCAGCAGGTACTAAATAATCTTTAGGGGAATTCAAAGGGCTCAAAGAATACATAATGACTTCTGAGAAAGTCCTTTGGGCCTGAGCAGAAAATGGTTTGTGACAAGTCTGTTCAAATGTATCGACAGACTTTGGTTTTTCTTCCTGTAATATGAGTTCGGTTAATGAAAACTTGGGAAAGGAATCAGAGGTAATTGTTTTTCACTTTGGCAGATATGGACTTTAAACAAATGTCTTAGTCCATTTGAATTGCTATAAAGAAATATCTGAGGCTGCATAATTTACAAAGAAAAGAGGCTTATTTTGTTCACAATTCAGCCAGATGTACAAGAAGCATGGCACCAACATCTGCTTTGGTGAGTGCCTCAACCTGCTTCCACTGACAGAGAAAGGTAAAGGGGAGCTGGCACATGTGGAGATTACATTACCAAAGAGGAAGCAAGAGGGGAGTGCCAGGATTTTTTTGTAAACTATTTGTTTTTATTTATTTACACTTTCATTTTAGGTTCACAGTGTACATGCACAGGTTTGTTACATGGGTAAATTATGTGTCACCAGTGTCTGGTGTGAATAATCCCATCACCAAAGTAGTGACCATCATATCTGAGAGTTAATTTTCAACCCATTGCCACTCTTCCACCTTCCCCTCAGTAATCCCTGCTGTCTATTGTTCTTGTCTTTGTGTCCATATGTCATTCAATATTTAGCTTCCATTTATAAGTGAGAACATGTGGTATTTGGTTTTCTGTTCTTAGCTGTTGGCAAGCCTGGCCTCGAACCCCTGACCTCAGTTGATCCACCTACCTTGGCCTCACAAAGTGCTGTGATTACAAGCATGAGCCACCATGCATAGTCTTATAATTTCTTTGTATTTTTTTGTTATTTTTGTCTGGATTCATTATCAGAGGTACAACTTTATAAAATAATTTTGAAATTCTTCCATTATTTAGAAGCTACTGTGTAGAATTTTAAATTTTTATGTAATGTTTGTTAGAGTTATCCAGTAAAACCATCTCAGTTTCAAGATTTTTATTCTGAAATATTTTAATTTCTAATTTAATTTCCTTAATAGTTTTAGGACCATTCAAATTATCTATTTTATATTGGGTAAGTTATGGTAGGTTTTATTTTTAGAAATTGGTCCAGTTATCAAATTGATATGTTTAGATTTGTGAGTATTCCTTAGTGTTCTTTTGTGGTCTGCAAAATCATATGTGATAGCCCTGTTATCCCAGATATTGGCAACTTGTATCTTTTCTCTCTTTTTAATTAGACTTGGAGATTTGTCAGTTTTGTTATTTTTTGATTTTTAAATTCATTAATTATTAAATGGTTTTTCTGCTTTCAATATCATTAATTTGAGATCTTATTTTTATTGCATTTTTCTCCTATTTTCTTTATTTGCTCATTTTTTTAAATTGAGTTGTAAGGTGTGAGCTAGATTATAAAATTGAGAACTTACCTCTACTTTAAGATTTGAATTTAAGGTTCTATATTTCCCTCTTAGCAGTGCTTAAACCGTGTCACACACATTTTATTATGTTGTATTTTCATATTCACTCAGTTCAATGTATGTTTAAATTTTATAAGACTTCCTCTTTTACCTAAGAATTATTTAAAAATTTGTTATGCAGTTTCCAAGCCTTTAGATATGTTTCTGTCATTATAACTTTTAGTACAATTCCATTGTGATCAGAGAACAAAAGCTGTATGATTTTAATTATTTTAAATTTGTCATGATTTGTTTTATGGTCCATAATATGCTTGAACTTAAAAGATGTTCTCTGGGAATTTGAAAAGAATGTGTATTCTATTGTTGAGTGGAGTGTTCTATTAAGTGTTCATTAGATTCTATTGGCTGACAATGTCAAGTTTTTAAATAACTTTGCTACTTTTCTGTCTAGTTTTATTAGTTATTGAGATAGGGCTGTTAAAATCTCAAACTAACTTTTTGAATTTCTTTACTTCTCTCAGTTCTATTTATTTTGCATGCTGTTTTGATACTCTGTTGTTTGGTGCAAACATATTTAAGACTGCTATGATTCATGTTGGATTAATCCATTTACTATTATAGAATGTTACTTTCTATTTCTGGCAATTGTCTTTGCTCTGAAGTTTACCTTATACAATATCAATGTAGCCACTTCTATTCTCCTTTGGTTAGTATTTACATGACATATCTCTTTCCATCTAATATTATTACTATTATATGTAAGCTAAGTTTCTTGTACACGCCAGGTAGTTGGGATTGTATTTTAATCCACTTTGCCAATCTTTGTCTTTTAATAGATATATTTAGCCCATTTTTACTTAATCTGGTTATTGATATGTAACAGCTTAAAGCTGCCAGTTTTATTTTTGGATTATATTCATTTTTTCTGCTTTTCAGTTTTCTGTTTACTCTTTTCTGCCTTCTTGTGGGATTTTTGGACAATTTTTATAAATCCATTTTAATCTTTTTATAGTGTTATGAATTTCTTTATTTGCATAGCTTTTTAAATTTTGCTGAATATACTGCATTTTACACACACACACACACACACACACACACACACACACACACAGAGACGTCTTACCACAGCTTACTGGTGGTAAGTTAAAGATACCAGTTTAAGTTAAAGATACAAACCTTTCCTCTCTTTATGTTTCTTTTTTTTTGTGTAGGGAGATGGAAGAAGAAAGGAAGGAAGAAAGGAAGAAGAAAGAAGGAGGGAAAAAAGAGTCGATTGATTCTGGTGTATATGACACCCTAATTTTATTTTATTTTATTTTTATTTTTATTTCCTTTTTTTGCAAAGAAAGAAAGAAAAAGAAAGGAGTGAAGGAGAGGAAGAAAGAGGAAGAAAAAGAAGGAGAGAGGAAAGATACAAACCTTTCCTCTCTTTATGTTTCTTTACCATCTCCTGTTTATAGCGTAATTTTCTTAAATATTTTCTCTACATACATTTAGAACCATATCAGAGAAAGTTACATTTTTGCTTCAATACCCAAACATAATTTAAGAAAGTCAAGAAGAGAATATCTCCTGTATTTACAGAATCATTTTGTTCATTTTGTTTATTGAGTTCTTTCCTTCTTCTTGATGTTTTAAGGTTTCTTCTTCGTTTATTTCCCTCTGTTTAAATAATTTAATTTATCCATTCTTTTAGTGTTCATCTGCCGAGCCAAATGCTCCTAGTTTTCCTGCATCTGATAACGTCTTAAATTCCTCTTTGTTTCCGAAGGAGAGTATTGCTGGACATAGGCTTTTGAATAAACAGTTATTTTCCATAAGTGCTTGAAAAATGTTGTGCATCGTCTTTCTGGCCTTTTTTCCTGCTAAAAGATCATCCATTATTTAAACTGTTTTCCCCCATAGCTAAATTCTTATGACTTTTTTCTATTGTTCAGGAGTTTGACTGGAATGTTTCCAGGTATGGATTTCTTTTTATTTATACTATTTTGGGCTGGGTTCTTTAAGGTCATGTTTTTTTTGCCAAATTTGGGAACTTTCACACATTATTTCTTTGAATATATTTTCAGTCCCATCCTTTTCATTCTCTTTTTCTGAGACTCCAATGACAGGGCTGTTCAACTTATACTACTAACCTCCAGGTCACTGATGATTCTCTATTTTTATTTTTTATTCTCTAGCCTCTCTATTGTTTATAGTTTGTAATTTCCATGGTTTGATCTTTAGCTTCACTGATTCTCTCCTCTGTCTCTTTCATTCTGCATTTGAACTCATTCATCTAGCTTTTAACATTTTGATTATTATGATTTACAGTTTTAAAATTTCCATTTGATTTCACAAAAGGCCAAGTAGGGATTCAAGGGCTCGTATCCTTACCGGACAGTAATGAGGAATTCAAACAGAGGAAATAATAATTCAAATAAGAAAAAATAAGAAATTCTGACAAAAAAATAGAAGATATAAAGAAAGTCTCTCTGAGCCTGTGCTGGCTCAGGAGGCTTCCTGATAAATAAATAAATAGAAATAAAGAAAAATCAAATGGGCAAAGACCTGGAACCAACCCAAATGTCCATTTGATTTTTCTTTATTTCTATTTATTTATTTATCAGGAAGCCTCCTGAGCCAGCACAGGCTCAGAGAGACTTTCTTTATATCTTCTATTTTTTTGTCAGAATTTCTTATTTTTTCTTATTTGAATTATCATTTCCTCTGTTTGAATTCCTCATTACTGTCCAGTAAGGATATGAGCCCTTGAATCCCTACTGGGCCTTTTGTGACACCACCTGTTTGATGGGTGGGACCACTTTATCAGATTCTGAAGGAAATGGAAGTCTTGGCCCTCCACTGGATATTTATTTATTTATTTGTAGTGGGTGAAGATAAAGGATGCAAAATTTTCTTTGTTCTTTGGCTGGAATAGAGTAATTATTTTCTAAAATATTTGTTTCTTCCCAGTATCTTCTCTTGATATTGTTTTTCCTTTGAACAGAGAACTAGGTTTTGTGAAAGTTTTTTTTTCATATCCACCTGTTGGCATTTTGATTATTGGCCTGTTCAGTTCCAAATCTTGGATACATGTAGAAAATTAAAATTCACTTAATTCATCACTATGTCATTATGTGGGTCCTATAGTTGCTAGCTGGTCTGGCCTTTTTTTCTCACCTTTCATAGTTTTATTATATTTGTACCATATATACTTCCCAGAATTATTGGTTGCACTCAGTAGGGAAAAAAGAAAAACGTATGTCTAGGTCAGGCACAGTGGCTCACGCCTGCAATCCCAGCACTTTGGAAGGCTGAGGTGGGCAGATCACTAGGTCAAGAGATGGAGACTATCCTGGCTAAAACAGTGAAACCCTGTCTCTATTAAAAATACATAAACTTAACTGGGCATGGTGGCATGCACCTGTAGTCTTAGCTACTCGGGAGGCTGAGGCAGGAGAATCACTTGAATCTGGGAGCCAGAGGTTGCAGTGAGCTGAGATCACGCCACTGTACTCCAGCCTGGGAAACAGAGTGAGACTCTGTTTCAAAATAAATAAATATGGGGTAGACAAATAAAAGTATGTCTACCTTGTATTTCAGGAAGTGAAATACGGGGTAGATAAATAAAAGTATGTCTACCCCATATTTCAGGAAGTATAACTTCTCTATATATTCCATTTCTTTCATATAAATGATTCCAACTTCAACAGCCATAAATTTTGACTTAGTAACATTTTGCCGGATGCACTTAGTATCTTTGACCTCAACAATGCACCTGATTAGGTTCTTTGATTGAATATAAAGATAATATCTGAATTACATAGTAGTAAGCCACCATCTCCACTGGGGTAATAGTTAAGTCTTTGTTTTCATCTGTAAGAAGAGGATAGGCTTTTGAGAAACCATATCACAAGTTTGTTCCTCAATTTGGATAATAAAAACAGAAGGCTGTAGGTACAGAAAGACACTGTTTATCCCAAGGCTAGCATGACTAATATAATGGTAAAGAAATGACTCATTAACTGATCTCACAAGTACTTTACTGGATGAAACTCTGGATTAGTCCATTCTCATTGCTGCTGATAAAGACATATGTAAAGCTGGACAATTTACAAAAGAAAGAAGTTTGTTTAACTTACAGTTCCACTGGGCTGAGGAGGCTTCACAATTTTGGCAGAAGGTGAAAGGAATGTCTCACATAGTGTCAGATGAGAGAAGAAAGCTTGTACAAGGAAACTCCCCTTTTTAAAACCATCAGAACTTGTGAAACTTATTCACTATCATGAAAACATCACAGAAAATAGGTGCCCCCATGATAAAATTATCTCCCACCAGATCCCTCCACAACAATCAAGAATTATGGGAACTATAAGATGAGATTTGGGTGGGGACACAGAGCCAAATCGTATCAGGCTCATATCCAGACAACCAAGGGATCTCTTCTACTTATCACCCATCATTCCCTCCTCTTAAAGCACACACATGTCCAAACACACAGAACACTAGAATAAGAAGAATTCCATATTCAAATAGAATAATAAAAGTAGTTATAATAAGCATAGTTGAGGAAATAAAGTTCAAAGATGAGTGGTGACCTTCACAAAGATTCATGCTTATTTTGTTTGATTTGAAAGATTTACTGAGAGATTAGAAATAACAAGTGTTGGTAAGAATGATGGCAAGTTTAAATTTTGTGACATTAGGTTGTAAAATATCATTTTCTCCACACATATACACATGCATGAGTAATTTGTTGACAAAGGAGCATCTAGTTTTGATCTGGTATAAAACCTTTCAATTCAGACTGTTTTTACAAGGCAAAATAAGCCATAGGTATTTACCAACCTGTTAAAATACTTGAGTCATTATTGCTTATAAAATAACCACAGCAGAAATAATTTGTTAAATTTATGGACTTTGATCACATTCTCTACATATCTTTTTGGTCATACTTCTGTAAACTAAAATTAACATGATAGATAGAAACCCATTATACCAAGTGATATTTTTAAAAAGTTGTCATTAGGTAATCCACTCCTTTATTTTTATTTGCATCCAGAGACCACTTTATATGTTTAAACTTTCTCTCATTTCACACTTTTCATATTATCAGACATAATTTAATAGCAGATCCCATGTCCTTAATTCTACCATTGAGCACTAATATCTTGTGAATGACAGATGTGCAACACATAATCCTGGTTCCTGTGAGGCAGAGTTTAAAATCCATCACTTTTTAATGTCTCTAGGTTGACAGACAGTCTGTAATGGAAAATCACAAAAAGAAGTGTCAGCTTTCACAATGAGCTCAATAGGAAGCCCTGCTGGCAATGGAGGTTAAGTGTGTCTGTGGTTATCACTTACAGACTTTTTGTTTTGTTCAAGACAAATTTACCATACAACAGATAGCTGAAGAAACAGCAAATCCATAAAGATTTGAAGGTTTAAGAAACGATAGTTGTGAACAAAGACAAATAAGAAAACATGTTTCTGAGCACTTACTATGAGCCTGCTTTACCTATTCAAGCTGCTGTAACAAAATACCTCTAAGTGGGCGTGTGATGAACATTTATTTATTACGGTTCTGGAGGCTGGGCTTTTCAGGATAAAGGTTCTGATGGATTTTGCGTCTAGTGAGAGCCCGCTTTTCCTAGAGGGCACTGTTTCATTGTGTCCTCACATGGCAGAAGGGACAAAGGAGCTCTAGGGCCTCTTATAAGGGCATGTGGAGAAACTAAGTACATGAGATGTACTATTAAATTATATCTAATTATACGACAAAGTGGGAAATGGAAGAAAACATATGAAGTGGTTTTCTAGCTGCAACTAAAAATAAAGAGTAGATCTTCCAGTGACAACTTTTTAAAAGTATCACTTGACATAATGGACCTATATCTATCATGTCAATTTTAGCTGACAAAAGAATGACCAAAAAGATATGCAGAGAATGCCATTGAAGTACATAAATTTTAACAAATCATTTCTGAACTATTCATTTTATGTAAACTTATAAATCCCATACACGAGGGCTCCAACCTCATGATCTAATCACGCCAAAGTCCCCACTTTCTAATATCATCACATTAGGGGTTCATATTTGAACATATGAATTGTTGGACAGAAACAAACATTCAGGTAGACTGTCACTTCATGTAACTTGTTCTCTTATTTTATCCTCCAGAATAGACTTGGAAGGTAGCCTCTTTTCCCCTTCTCACAGATAATATATATATCTTATTTTCATATACTTCTTTAATCCCCAAATAATACCTCTTTATAGCAAGTGAGGCAACACAAAGCTGTGTTAAGAAAAGTTAATCATGCCGTTAAGAGCTCCTGCTTCACAGGCATATTTGGGAATCAGTAGCATGAACACAATTTTGGAAAAATATCAAAGAATGAATTTGGGTGCTTATGCCGGGGGACTCTGCTTCAAGCAGAGGAACAAGATCTGCCTCTTAAATAGTACATGAGAGTGTAACAGGAAGAAGGATAGAAAGAAGTTGAAACTGGATGAAACATCATTGAGCAATCAACATGAACTAACATTTGTTGGGCACTTACCATGTTTGCCTCCCTTAACCTTTACAAGTTAAAAAAAAAAGCAATGATTTTCTAAACTTTATAAATGAAATGGAGGTATTTGACAATTTTGTATGGCAAATAAATGGCAGCCCAGAATTTTGACACAGCACTGGGGAGTCTTGTCACAAGTGTTTGGCCTTAATTCTTTGCTAAGGTGATTACAAAAATCTTAGTGGCACTAGAAATCAGCATCAAATTCTATTTTTGATTCCTTTTTGTGTTTTATCTGGAGACAGAGGCTTGCTCTGACACCCGGACTGGAGTGCAGTGGCGTGATATTGGCTCATTGCAACCTCTACCTCCCTGGTTGAAATAATTCTCCTGCCTCAGCCTCTGGAGTAGCTCAGACTACAGGCACCCACCACCACGCCCAGCTAATGTTTTGTATTTGAGTAGAGATGGGGTTTCATCGTGTTGCCCAGGCTGGTCTTGAACTCCTGAACTCAGACAATCTGCCCACATCAGTCTCCCAAAGTGCTAGAATTACAGACATGATTCATACCATTTTTAGGAGGTTAGATGCCATTTTTTTCCAGCAAGTGAGATTTTTTTTAATGATGCTTGAAAAATAAATGACACAGTCAAAAATAAATCTGGTACTCATATAAAGCCTGCAGTTTAGTAGCATTACTAGCTATTTCTAAACACAATAAATAAAATTAGGAGTTTATTGAAGTAATTCAGATGATAAGGAATGAATCTGCCCTAAAGTGTGATTAGTAGTCAAAGAAAAGAAAAGAAAAAAGCCATGTGGAATGCTGTTCAAGTAGATGGATAGCATGCAGTCATCAAATAGATGGCAAAAGTGTGTTTCACCTTTCATGTTCTAAGAATTTTTTTAGTGAATTAACAAATTAAATCAGAACATTAACACTTCAAAAGTGGGAGAAGATCTGGTGAGGCTTTTAGCCTCCCAAAGCTGATCGATTTATTCACACAAATGTAGTTTGGAAATATTTGGTAATTATTTCAAATTATGTGAAAGGGATGTAATGTTAACATGATGAAATGCTTCATAAAACCCAAGAAATCTCTGATATTTTATTAAACACAATATGCTAGCATTCCAAATAAATATATAGTAGTTATTAGGATTAGTAATAAAATCTGATTATTTTTATAATATATGTTGTGTTCTGCAATATCGATTTTGTCTTATTTGTGTTAGGCTATTGAAACTGTGCATTTCTTATACTGGTTACTGCTCAAATTGGCATATTTATGTCCTTTCTTGTAGTTATGTAATTGGCTTTATTTTTATTATACCATATTCTTGTTGTAAACTTTTTTTTTTTTTGCTGTTGGCTTTATTTTATCATATATTATCCACCAAGGGGCCTTAAATTAGTTCTTGCAGCCTAAAGGGAAAGGGAAACAGACGTTGGAAAAAGCTAAAAATAAATGTTTCTTTTGTTTTCCATGTACTTTCTTGTATATTTCTGCATCAGATCTGAGTGCCCACTTCGTGCATTTGAAACAGGGACACACTAAGACAGAAGGAAGCCTTTCCAAATCAATACTGTGAGAAAAGCTGCTAAAATTTGACCAGTAACAGGAATCTTGAAATCATCAATGTTTCAGAAGACTGAGGTGGGGGCAGTAAATCCAGGGCATATGTATGAGGTAATGAAAGAAAATTTGAGAATAACTACACTCACACATTGCCGTCAGAACTATTAAGATCTCCCCTTCTCTCTCTTCTGCACCTCAAGTACATTATCATGGACTCCAAGCTAGCAAATATTCCAGTGTGGTTATAAAATACACTTACAAATCCTCCCCCACCCCAAAGAATTAACGGCTCTTCTCAGTCACACTTTGTTAAAATAAATATCTCCATCTTCTTGTGGTATTTGGGTCTTATTAATCTTTAATATCCCTGGCTCTGCTCTTGTCTTTTGTTAGATTGTATGTGATGGGCATGTGTGTGGATTATTATTATTATTATTATTTTTGGTGGAAATGTCATAGTCTGCTCATTATTTCTTAAATTCATGTTTAAGATATTTTAATAATTAATTTACCAAAAATACTTTGGGTGTCCTCAGTACTACAAAAATCCAGGGAATTTTTCTTTTATAGCATGACAAAAATGATCCCTGTCCCCATAATAGACTCAGAAAATCCTGAGTGTCTCAAAAGCTCATACATTTGATTTGTGATCTGGATTATTTTCATCTTTCTCTTTGGTCTGAACAGAAGGATGACACATGAAAGTTGGATCCATTAGGTACTCAGTTAGATAAGAGTAAAGTGATGAGAGAGGTTGAGAAAGTGCCAGCTTCAGAATTAACAGCAGACAATAGCATCATACTAGAATGTTCTAAGAATAGACTTGGCAAATTCCAGGAACCAGTACTTGATGAACTTTGTAACATGTCACATTTTAGATTTTATAATGAATTTTCCCAGGTGTGTTTTTGTCATTTTTGGTTTTTCCCTTATAACAAAGAAGGGAGAGAGTAGCAGTAAAGTAATACACAGGTTTTCCTTTGGGACCAGCAAGAAAGAGGAGACTGGTGAAATTAAGTTCAATGCACAGCCACTTGGGGACAGAATGAGAAACAGAATCCACAATGATGATAGGTGACATAACTGTGCTGATATACTGATGAGAAAATTCTGGGTAAGAAGGAAGAAAAGAAGAACAAAGACTGCTGGCCTGGACAACAGAAGCCAAAGTGACATTCCCTCACCCTGGTGTCTCATTCCATTCTTGTTGCTCTAACATTAACTTCCTTGTTTAATGTGATGGAAAAGCAAGGTCTGTATTTGTATATGAAATTTGCTCAGAGTTAAAATGTCCAAAATTAGAGGTTTGCAAAACAACAACAACAACAATTCTGAGGCTTGAAGTCTGAAATCAAGGCATCAGAAGGGTGGTGTTCCCTTTGAAGCCACAGACAGGAAAACTTGCTTGCTTCGTTCACTTTCTGGTAGCTACAGGCATTGCAGCTTGTAGATACTTCTTGCAATCTCTGCCTCCACTAACACATGCTGTTCTTCCTGTGTCTTCATCTCCATGTCTCTTTGTATTTACATGGCCATTTTTACAAAGGCACTGGTCATCTTAGCCCAACACAACCTGATCTTGCCTAACAACTGCGAAGACCCTATTTCATGCTGAGTCACATTCTCAGCTACCAGGGATTAGGTCTTCTCCACATCTTTTTTTGCAGGGACATAATTCAGTGCATAACATGATTCCTCTCCTTGGTCCTTCAGGACTGTACGTGCTAACAGCCATCTCCTGTTGCTTGCATGTGTGTGCTTGATCATTCTGTTGGTTTTCAGTAACTCTATGTTTTTAGACATACTTTCTTCATTCGACTCTCCTGGTTGTTTGTTTCTCTGAATTTTTTCTTCTGTTTCCTGCCAGTACCCTTACCAGGATAAACTGCTTCCCTCATCTTCCCAAACTCAGTGTAGTGTATATGAAATTTGCCTAGTTAAGACGTCCAACATTTAGAGGCTTGGGGTAAAAAGGTAAAATTTAAAAATTATGGACAATGAACTAGTCCAAAGTTTTGAAGTGGCATATCATTAATATTAAAAGACAACACAGAGCTCTTTTATTTCACCTTTGGAAGTAAAGAGGCATGTTGTAATCATGGGATAAGCTGGTGACATCATCAAAGCTAGTTGTAGCAAAATATTATTTTTACTGATGAATCTAGTCTGTTCTTTAGACATCAAGTGTAATGGAAACTGACAGGAACTAGGAGAAAGAGTAAAGTCAAAATTTCAAAGCCATTTGTGAATTATAAATAAAGTATAACACTATATATTGAATTGTCACTCCAAATCCATTGCTCCATGATGAAGAGATCTGTACCTGCTTTAAAGTTTAATACTGTATGACCATCATTCACCAAGAGTCAGGTTAAGAAGCTTTAGAAAATGATTACTTGAACGGATGTGCTAACATACATTCATGTTTGCACCCTTTCCTGCATCCTTTTCACATCATTTTGCTTCTCTTATCTTCACCTTATAAAAAGATCAGTTTAAAGATTTCAGAAATGAATTGTCAAGTATCACTTTTAAGTGATGAAAATTATCCATTTGGGAAGTCTATCTCTGTTATGAACAATACAATTTAGAATTTTGGGTTTAGCTACCCTCAAAGTGTGTGTGCATGTATGCATATGTGCATGGATATGTGTGTGTGTTTATGCATGTATTTTGTTACAGATTTATCACTAGTCCTTCATATAGAAATATTCTGGTCTAAGCCATAAAATACTGAATTCCATGTATGAGTAACCTTGAGAATTTGCACTATACTTTCCTTATGCAGAGACCAAATTAGTTCATTATTTCTGCTTAAGGGCCCACAAATTTTCATTTTACTTTAATGCATTTCTTAGAATAAATAATGTGAATGTATTCTGACTGAAGTAATTTCTATCAAAAATATCAGAATAACAATGTTAGCAAATGAAATAGTTTATTTATAGAATTTTAAATCAGTTATTTGCCTGTCTTTTCATCAGTCTGCACCCATAAAAATGAATACTCTGTAACTTCAGTGTCCATTTTGGTCTTTTAAACACAACAAACTCTTGAGCTAAATATGATCAAAAGAGAAAGCCAGGGGAACTTGAAGAGTCCTGGGTTCTAGTCCTAGTTTTGCCTCAAATTAAATAATCCTAGGCCATGAGAGAAATTGCATTTTCTGTGAGAGTACCATGTATTTTACTCAACTGTAGAATATAAATATTTTTTTCTGAGCTATCTCTTGCTTCTTGTCCAGTTCTGTCGATACATGATTCTAAGAAAAATAGAACTACTAGGAAAAATCTACTATTTATGTATATATTAATCTCTTGAAACTTGGATAAAATATGACACAGATATTTCCCATTAACCTCTTAGGGTGACTATATGACTGGTCAACACAAGTAAAAATCTAGTTCATGTTGTTAGTCTTAATAGTCTATAATTTCTGAGTCTCTAACTTGTTCTAAATTATTTTAAAAGTAAGTATAATGGATACCTAATATTGGAGGCATCTGGGAAACTTTTAGGTAGATAACTTCTAAAATGACTCACCATTATCCTCACCTTCTGATATTCACGTTCCTATAGAATCCCTTCTCTGCATGTCGGCACAATCTAGTGACTTGTTTCTGATGAATAGAATACAGCAAAAGTGATGAGATGTCACTTCCAAGATTAAGTCATAAAAGGAAGTGACTTCCATTTTGGCTCCTCTGTTAGTCTGTTTTCACACTGCTGAGAAAGACATAACCCAAGACTGGGTAATTTATATAAAAAAAAGAGGTTCCATGGACTCACAGTTCCATGTGGTGAGGGAGGCTTCACAATCATGGAAGAAGGTGAAAGTCACATCTTACATGGTGGCCACCAATAGAGAATGAGAGCCAAGCAAAAGCCAAACTGCTTATGAAATTATCAGATCTCATCAGACTTATTCAGACACATGAGAACAGTATAGAGAAACCTGACCCCATGATTTAATTATCTCCTGCTGGGTCCCTCTCATAAGTAGAATTATAGGAGCTGCTACTCAAGATGAGATTTGGATGGAGACACAGCCAAACCACATCAGCCCCCCTACTCTGCCTTGCTAACCCTTCGCAATTGCTTACTCTGATGAAGTATGCTGCCATGTCATGAGCCACCCTGTGGAGAGGCCCATGTAATAAGAAACTTTAGGTAACATTTAGCCAATGGCCAGAAGAGACAAAGCCCTCAATTCGATGTCTCATAGGAGATGAAGACTTGAACAATTATATACATGGTCATGGAAGCTGGTTCTTCAGTTAAGCTTTGTGATGAATGCAGCCCCAGTCAACACCTTCATCGCAACCTGAGAAGAACCTGAAACAGCAAGTTCAGTTATACCACTCTAGAACTACTGAATTACAGACACTGAGAAAACAAGTATTGTTGTTTCAAGACACTACAGTGACTGCCAACATAAGAAGGGGACTAAAAGTATACTTTTGGGGACACAGAGAAGCACTAAAGTAAATGTAAGTAATAATTGCAAGGGAGAAAGGTGAGTTCGTCTTCTAGAGAGCTTGGATTCATAGACTTTGATTCGTAATAAGAAATCAGAAGTCCTGGAATTAGGAAAAGAAAAATGAATATATTTTACATAGATCCCTATCTCTTTCACACAAGTCATCTTGCTTCACATAGATTCTATATTCTGTACCCACTTACACATTACATTCTAGCCATGTTTGTCTTCTTCCACTAGCTCAAACAGATTATGTCCTTCCTTACACCAAGGTCAATATCCTTGATGCTGCCACCACCTGGAAAGTTCCTTCCACTCCACTTCATAATGCTGGCCTTTTTTCTTCTATTTTTCTGATTAAGTATCACTTCTTTAATCACTTTTCAAAGTACTTCTCTTTATTTTTTCTTCATCATCCAACTTATGTTATTTCCCATTTAGATTTATTACAGCTTACAATTGTATGTTATTTATCTGCAATTTTTTCCAGCTACAAGAATATAAACTCCACTTATATTCTGGGAACATACAAGCTAACTGTACAGATATGTGCAGGGACTAGCTGACCTGCAGAAACTCGAGTGAGACTAGCTAAGAAGAGATGTCCCTAAGGTATTTCAACTAAATCTCAAGATGTATAGAAAGTAAATATTTAGTACTATCTCCCCTGAAGGTGTAAGTAGGACTGTTACACAGCAATTCCTGACTGATATAATAGCAAAGACGTATTTCCAAAAGGAATCATATTAATATATGTTTATAATGCAATGCGAAATCATCATATTAGATGGTAAGCATTCCGTTTCTGGCTCCAAGACATCATTACTGTGACATCAGAATTCTATTGTTTAGTGTTTTATAATCTTGAAATAGACTAAGGACAAACTTTCTAAGACCTACATTTTAAAATGCCCCTGCATTTGAACACCAATTAGAAACAAATGATTTTATTCATCTAATTTCTTAAATAATCTGAGAATGAAGGGCATTGTAAAGGCAGCATCATTAACATAAAAAGAAATTTAAAAATTGAAATGATAACTTGGGAAGGTGTTGATATTTGGACTTTAAGACTTCTTCATTTATAAATAGCTTCACTTTATTAATTTGTATATTTACCATTTTTTAAATTATATGTTTGTGGTAGCTTCCAAGTCATGAGAAAATAAAATAGAAATATTTGTGCTAGGGTTTTCTGATTTGGCATATTTGACACCAGACAGTACAGATCAGCTCAGATGATTTATTTATTTGTGTCTATATTGATCTTTATTATTGGGTTGTAAATTCCTTCAGGGCAGGGACTTTTATTTTAGTATTTCCCAAAGAATGGGACTTAGGAAAATACTAATATTTCCCAAAGAATCGGGACCATTTTCAAGGTCCCCCTCACAGTTGAGATCTTTCCTTCTGCCACTCAATAAAGTTGTTCTCTTCCTTACTCACTCTCCAGTATACACACACTTTACTCCTCTTGGAATCCAGAACTTGCCAAGCTGCAGACAGGAGGTGTGGAGAGAGCTGTAACATGCTCCTGTTCACTGAGCTATGGGCAACAAGTTCAAAGAGAGCTGTAACATGGCCCCATTCGCCTCTCTGTGGGTGCAAAGAAATGAAGCCATTGGTCATCATTCCTTCCTGGCTGATTTGTTAAACTACAAAGCCCAAACATTCCTGGGGGCTTACACCTCGAGACTCCCAGTGTAAGAGCTGTTAACACCCCTTGGGGCTCCATGGCTGCTGGCCTGGGTTTTCAGGCACCACTGTGTTCTCCATGACTAGATCCTAGCACCCAATGCAGAAGCCACTGTGGCATGCTTAGTCCAGCCACAGACTAAGAGCAAAGTCCCTGGTCAGGTATGGAATCTGGGCCAGGGTGCAAGCCAAGCACATCCTGCTGAGCTGAGTGGGTGGAATAAACCTGGCAGGTCTGAGCAAGGTTCCAGGCAGAGGTCATGGTGGCCACAGAGATTTCCAGCTGCTGAGGCAGCACGGTAGGAATCCTGTAGCAATTCTGGGGACTTGTCCAGGATCACCAGAAAGGTGAGTAAGGGCAGACATCTTTCACTTTCATTTCTTAAGCTTCTTGTTCTCAGCTTTTTTTGTGTGTGTGAAAACAGATGAGTTACCAGACTTCTGTCAGCCAGTTAAGAGTAAGTGGTACAGCTGCCAGTTCTACAAGACTCAGAGGACAGGCTTTCCATGGAGGACTTTGTCAATCTCCCATCACCTCAGGTGTTGGAAATGTTGGCTTTGTTCCAGTCTGGTTTCCCTTCGTAGGGGTCCAGCTGTCACATGGGATTAGAAGGAAGTTCAGGGGCAGCTGAGCGTATCTGGCTGAGGCTACACCTCAGCATTACCCAAAGGCCCCAGAACTGACTCCAGTTCCTGACAGCCCATTACAGGGTTGGTACTTGAACCTCCAGTCTTTCTTATCACATTTTTATTTCTTTATTTTGTGGATGTCATGTCTCCTATCTTTTATTTATAGATACGCAATGTTAAGGCTGTTGTTGCAAACCAGAGATAATATAACTGGGTGGAATGAGCACTTGGTTCAGTTATCAGGAGTATAATTTAGAACAACGTGGTTTCTCTCTATTCTTAGAAGCAAGGAGTATGTAGTGATTGAGCATATTTTTCCCCTGTTGAAGAAACCCATTAGCATAGGGCAAAAGGCTACTTTCCCAGGCACCTTTCCCTTTTGTGATCTAAATTGTTTTTTTTTTTCACCATGTCAGACAGAAGTCAACATAATTCTGTGAATTCAAGTAGCATTTCTATGTGAAGAATTAATGTTTTCCTCTTGGGAGGCATTTTATTGGACCAGGTCCCCTTGGAATTCCCTTTCTTTCCCTTGCTTCAGGAGGATCTGGTTCCACAGCTTTGCTTTAGTATGACTACAGTGTATCTTCCATGCATTGTTTTGGAACCCTAAAATGAAAATTTGATCTGAGGGACCCAGAGGCAACTAAGAGTATGCTAGGGCGCAATGAAAGTGAGTATTACTATCCCTGCCAACTAGGCCTTCTTGCTTTATGGGTGGAGGATTCACTTACATCCATGGCATAGTTGAGGTTTAGGGAACCCAAAGGTTACTGACAGTGTAAGGTTAGGTCCCAGAGTAGGTAAGTACAATTATCCCTGTACGTTAGGCTTTCCTGCTTCATGGGTGGAGGTTGCACTCACATCCATGAGTTACACCTATAGTAGTCACCCAGACTTGGGGAAGGAAAGGAGGGAAAAAAATGAAATGCTTTTTTTTCTTTCCCTCACATACAGTGGGTTCTGGCTAGAAGAGAGAAGGGAACTAAAAGATGCATTTTCTACTCTATTTCAGATAGGGAACAAACTATCTTCAGACTCCATTCCTCTTGAGTGCATCCTGAATCACTGGGACTCCTCTGACCCCCAGACTCTGGGAAAAAAATGCCTTATATTCCTGTGCACAAGGGCTTGGTCAGGGAATACTCTGCAAAGGACAATTCCAATGAACCAGGAAAGGAGCCCTGCTCCTCCTGGTCCACCCCAGTTTCCCCATCCAGGTTTTCTCAAGCTTGTCCCATCCTAGATATCCTCAGTTTATCCAGGCCTCAGCCTGGCTCCTGCCCCCAAAAGAGATGCCTTTTGAATATGGCCCCATTAAGGTCCAGGTCCCCTTTTCTGTACAGAACTTAAGGCAGATTAAGGGGGATCTTGGTAAATTTTCAGATGACCCTGACAGGTATATAGAGGCTTTCCAGAATTTAACCCAAGTATTTGAACACTCCTAGAAGAAGGTTATTTTAGGTTTGAATCAAAGCATGGCTACTCCTGAGCAGCAGACAGTCCTGAAAGTGATGGACAATTTGGGGATGAGCTTTGTATCTCATAGTGCAAAAGAAGAGGATGAGCCTTATCCAATTGGAAGACCAGAAGTAGCATTGCAAAACCCTAAATGGGACCCTGATGATGTAACGGGAGAATGGAGAAGGAAACACTTTCAGGTGTACATGTTGGAGGGCTTACAAATGGCTAGAACTAAGACTGTCAGTTATTCCAAAGTATTCATGATAGATTAGGGAGCACATGAGAATCCCACTGCCTTCCTGGAAAGACTAAGAGAGGCATGGGTAAAGCACACCTCTCTATCTCCTGATTCAGTCGACAAGTATAGCTTGTCCTAAAGGGTAATTGTATTACTCAGGCAACCCTTGATGTCAGGAGGAAGCTGCAGAAACAGACCATGGGAGCAGATGGTACTTTAGAGAACCTAATGAAAGTTGCCACCTTGTTCTTTTACAGTACAAATTGGGAGGAAGCCTGAGAAAGAGGAGACACAAGAAAGTGTCAGAGGTCCTAATGATTACCTTATGGGCTCACAACCCCCAGTTATCCCTGAGATGCACCTGTTAATTCCTACAAATATGGCAAGTCAGGGTACTTCATGAAGGACTTCCAAGGCAGCATGAGGAAGCCACTTCGATCCTGTACATTCCGCAGTGGTGGCCACTGTAAGATAGACTGTTACTGGAGACACAGACTACTGGGTCCAGAGCCCATCTCCCAAATGGTTCAAAAGGACTAGTGGGTCCTGACACTTCTTTTCCCAGCTCTTATGGTTTAGGTTATTATTACCATCCAGGAGCTCCAGGAGATTCTGGAGATTGAAAGGAAGAAGGTGGACCTCCTCCTGGATACGAGAGAAGCCATTTCCTCTCAAATCTAGGCCCCCTCTTCCTCCCTTAGCATGATCATGAGGGATTACTCAGGAAAGCCTTTAACCAAATATTTTTCCCAAGCTGTTAGTTGTAGTTGGAGGGATCTATTGTTTGTTCATGCCTTTTTAATCAGGTCTGAAAGTCCAACTCCTCTACTGAGCAGGGATATTTTAGCTCATATGTGAACCACTGTCCTTATGGCTTCAAGACAGGCCTTTGTCTCCTTCTAGTGGAAACTGATATTAATCTGGAAGTTGGAAAAACTCTAGGGAAAAGTGGCTGAGCCACAACTGCCACACCAGTCCAGATCCACTTTAAGGATCCTAACTCCTTCCCTAACTAGAGACAATATCCCCCAAAACCAGAAGTTAGGAAAGTTAAGTTATCAATTCCATCATTGATAACTTAAGGGTGCAGGGCCTCCTCAAACGCTGCAGCAGCCCTTGAAATATACCAATATTAGGGTTACAGAAATTCAGAGGAGAAGAGAGACTGTTCTAGGACCTCCAACTCATTAATGAGGATGTGATTCTAATTCATCCAGTGGTTCTCAATCTCTATGCCCTGCTAACTCAAATACCTGAGGGAATTAAATGGTTCATAGTCCTGTACCTAAAGGATTCCTTTTTCTATATACCTTATATCCCAACTTCCAATATGTATTTGCATTTGAGGATCCCTCCAACCAGACCACCAGGCTAACCTGGAGGGTGCTACCTCAGAGATTCTAAGACAGCCTCCACCTGTTTGGGTAGGCATTATCAAAAGGTATCTCTGAGCTTCTTTATCCTCAAGTTAAAGTTTTAAAATATGAAGATGACATTCTGCTTTGTGCCCCAACTGAGGAAGTCTCTCTGGAAGGCAATAAGGCTTTCTTAATTTCCTGAGGACCAGAGTATATAAGGTATAAAAATCTAAGGCTCAGCTGTGTCATACTTCAGTGAAATACCTAGGTATTCACTGAATTCACTAGAGGGGACCAGGGTACTAGGTGAAGAAAGGATTAAGCCCATCTCCACCTTTCCTCTCCCAAAATCCCTCAAGCAACTGAGGGTATTCTTGGGCATTACAGGATTCTGCATATTATGGATACCTGGATATGGTGAGATAACTTGTCCCTTGTATCATCTTTTAAAGGAAACTCAGGCAGCTAAGACTTACTCCTGAATTTGGCAACCAGAGGCTAAAATGGCTTTTGACCAATTGATACAAGTCTTGCTTGAGGCAACAGCCCTTTGTCCTTCTGTAGAGAAGATGTTCAATCTTGATGTATCAGAAAGAAACAGAATGGCCCTGGGAGTTTGGACCCAGGTCCAAGGTTCAGTCTATCAACCCAGGGGCTACCTAAGCAAAGAACTTGATTTGGTAGCTAAAGGATGGCTGGCCTGCCTCTGGGTGGTTTCAGTGGTAGCCTTGCTGGCATAAGAGTCTACTAAGTTAATCATGAGAATAACTTAACCATTTATACCTCACCAGTTTTCCTTCCATGGGAAGTGGCAGTAATATATTGCAAAGGGAAATCAATTGATGGATCAAGCAGCTAAATCAGCAGGGAGAAGGTGTCAGCTTTCTGATCCACTTGAGGCCCCTCTAACTTGGGCGGGTTCCATAGGAGAAATAAAAACTCAACATTATCCTGCAGAAATAGAATTGACTATGTCTCAGGGATACAACTTTCAGCCCTCAGGATGGCTGCAATCTTCTAAGAGGAGTCTCTGACTAACAGACAATTACCTCCTGAAATATCAAGATTTGCTACTAGAGGGATCTACATTCTATTAAGAATCTGTCCCCTTGCTAAATCCAGCGGCTTTCCTCCCAGAGGAAGCTGGGGAGTTTGAACATGACTGCAAACACATAGCAGTGTAAGCCTCTGAGGCCAGAGAGGTCTTAATCCCCTCCCCACCCTCACTTTGAGAACCCAGACTAGACTCTCTTTATGGACAGAAGTTATTCTGTAGAACAAGGTATCCATAAAACAGCATATGCAGTAGGCATCCTGAATGACATTATTAGAATATGCCTCTCTCCTCGGCTCAACTAGCTGGGTTGATTGCCCTCACAAGGGCACTTTAATTAAGAAAAGGGAAAGCAGTTAACATTTATACTAAATCTGAGTGTACTTTCTAGTCCTCCATGACCATGCCACTATCTGGAAAGAAAGATACTTTTTTACAGCTAATGGGTCTCCCATTAAATACCATCAGGATATTAACAGGCTATTATCCTCAGTTTTCCTTCCGTGGGAAGTGGCAGTAATACATTGCAAAGGGAAATCAGTTGGTGGATCAAGCAGCTAAGTCAGCAGGGAGAAGGTGCCAGCTTTCTGATCCACTTGAGGCCCCTCTAACTTGGGAGGGTTCCATAGGAGAAATAAAACCTCAACATTCTCCTGCAGAAATAGAATTGGCCATGTCTCAGGGAAACAACTTTCAGCTCTCAGGATGGCTGCAATCAGAGGATGGCAAACTTCACCTACAATGGAAAGTTCTTACCATCCTTCACCAAGCCTTCCACCTAGGTAAGGATAAAACCTATCAATTGGCCCAAAGGTTATTCTCAGGTAAAATATTCTAAAGTCTCCAAAAATATCAAACAGGTCATTAATGTTTGTGAGACTTCCTTTAAACATAGCCCCTCAATTGATGGCTACTCCCCCACAAAACCTGAATAATGAGAAGCTACCCAGGGAAGACTGGCAGATGGATTTTACCCGTATGTCAAAGATAAGCGGCATCCAGTATCTCCCTGATATGAGTAATACCTTCATTAACTGGGTAGAAGTATGTCCATCTCAGAGAAAGCCTCTGATAAAAATACTAATTAATAAGTTGGATTCCCTAGGTACCTTCAGAGTGATAATGGCCCCTCACTCAAGATGACTGTCATCCAGGGGTCTCAAAGGCACTAGGGATACAATGCCATCTTCATTGTGCTTGGAGACCACAATCCTCAGGAAAGGTAGAGAGGACAAATGATATTATCAAAAGGCACCTCAGAAAACTCTCTCACGATATTAGCCCAGTGTGCTGTATGTGACTGTAATCCCAGCTAATAGGGAAACTAAGACAGGAGAATTGCTTGAACTTGGGAGGCAGAGGTTGCAGTGAACCAAGATTGCACCAGTGGATTACAGCTCCCCTGGTTTACTCGTTTTCCCAAGGCCTACCATGGGTTAAAAACATGCCTTCGAAGCTGGGTTTAAGTCCCTTTAAAATGATGTGTAGACAGCCTTTTCTCACCAATGATTTATTGCTAGATCAAGGAACATCTGATTTGATTAAGCATGTCACTTTTCTGACTCATTTCCAACTGGAACTGAAGCAACCACCAGAGCCCCAGCCCCATAAACTAGGGCCATCTCTATTCAACCTAGAGGACTTAGTACTGGTAAAGGCACATACTTCCCTTTCTCCCTCTATAGGCCCAAATTGGGAGGGACCTTACACTGTACTTATTTCTACTCTGTCAGCAGTAAATATCACTGGAATAAATTATTGGATTCATTATACTCGAGTAAAGTACTGGGAAACTGAAGGAATTACCTCTGCTGACCCAGAAGAGCACCTGAAGCACCAGTGTGAAGAAACTGGAGACCTCAAGCTAAACATCACAAAAGATAAGTGTCAATAATTAACTTTCCATGGATATCTTCTATATAGTCTCACCTATGATTGCTGTTCTCACCTTGTTCTGTTCCTCACATTGGCATCTTTGCCGAGAACCCGTTAATCCTGAACACCCATGGGATTATCTACTCCCCTGGACAGCTATCTTTCTTCTAAAATTTAACTGCCCTCCCTGATACAAAATTTAATTTCTATCACAAAGGTGAAACAGCTCTGGTCACAACATTGTTTTCAGAATGATTAGTCTGTTTTACTTATTTATGTTATCTTTGGCACTAGGTTGTTTCTTTTTAGCTCCTCTTTGTATAATAGTCATATTTGGTCCACTCATACTTAACCACATTGTGAAACTTGTTTATTATTGCCTAGAGACGTCAAACTCCAAATGATCATGCAAATGGAGCCTCAGATGATGGCTCCCTTTTAACAGGGACCTTTAGAAAGGCCTCTGAGAGAGACCCGACTGCTTTCCCATAACAATGCCCCTGTCAGCATAAAGCAGTTAAAGCATTCACTGTCTCTATCCTAATGGCAGCTAGATGTATCTCTTTAGAGGAAGGATTGCTAGCAACAGGAGACAGACAAATTCTTAGGCAGACAGGGATGGGTCCCCAGTGAAATCTAACCTTCAAGCCAAAGACCGTTTAAAGCCTGATAACTGAGCTACCAGATCTCGATAGAGCCCAAAACTGGAGTGAGAACTTCTCTCTCCATTTACTCTCTCTCTCTCTCTCTCTCTCTCTCTCTCTCTCTCTCTCTCTCTCTCTCTCTCTATTGGTTCCTTCTAGACGATGCCTTTTAGCCAATCAAATGGTACTTTTTCCAAAGCCCACCAGAGGACCAATTAGCATACACTCTCCCATTCTGAACCCATAAAAAACATGTACTCAGCCTCACAGAGGGCTACCAACTTTCAGGACCCCTTTTGCAGCTGAAATCCTTCCTTCTGTTACTCAATAAAATTATTCTCTGCCTTACAAAAATGAAGAAGAAGAAGAAGGAGAAGGAGAAGGAGAAGGAGGAGGAGGAGGAGGAGGAGAAGGAAGAGGAGGAGGAAAAAGAAGGAGACAACATAAGCAAGGCACAGTAACTATTTGGCAAACTGTCTTAGTCCATTTTCTGTTGCTTATAACAGAATACCTGGAACGGAATAATTAATTCAAATGGGGGTTCTTTTCTTTATTCTTTTCTTTTCTTTTTCTTCTTCTTTTTTTTTTTTTTTGAGACAGAATCTTGCTCTGTCACCCAGGCTGGAGTGCAGTAGTGCGATCTCAGCTCACTGCAACCTCCACCTCCTGAATTCAAGCAATTCTCCTCCCTCAGCCTCCCGAGTAGCTGAAACTACAGGTGCATGCTGCCACACATGGCTAATTTTTTGTATTTGAATAGATATGGGGTTTCACCATGTTGCCCAGGATGACCATGAACTCCTGAGCTCAGGCAATCTGCCTGTCTCAGCCTCCCAAGTGCTGGGATTACAGGTGTGAGCCACCACACCTGGCCAGAAGTTTATTTTTTACAATCACGGAGCCTGAGAATTCCCAGGTCAAGGGACTGCATCTGGTAAAAACCTTCTTGCTACTGGGGACTTTATTAAGGCTCCTGAGGCAGTGCAGGATATCACATGTTGAGGGGGTTGAGCATGCTAAGTGCTCAGGTTTTTCTTTCTTTTCTTACCAAGCCACCTGCCCCACTCTTATGATAATCCATTAACACATTGACCCATGAATGGCTTAATTCATTCATGAGGGCTCTGACCCAATCACCTCTTGAAGATTCTGTTTCTCAGTACTGACACATTGGAGATTAAACTTCAACGTGAATTTTGGAGGGGAAAAATATTCAAACTATGACACAAACTCAGGTAAATTAGATTAATGTTATATTGAAACAAATGGCTGCATATAGAGTGCATAAAATCATGATTTAATAGAATATGGTTTAGATACAATAAGAACCTCTATTTTCAAAATGTAGTCATTTTCATGTCTCCTGAGAGAACAGAACAAAGAGTAGTTTATTATCTGAGAAGAATTTTTTGATGATAAGTTAATTGAAAACCTATTTTATACTAATATACATATTGATGTTTTACCAAAGAGAAAGGCATCAAATTATCACCATTCTAAGATTAAAGAATTTACAAAAAATTAATAACAAATAAGCATGGATAAATTATTTTATTTACCTCTACCATAATATTTCAATGAAAGTATCTGGGTTATTCTAATATACTGTGGCCATTAGATGGGTTAGAATTTTATTTTTCTCCTTAACTCTGAAGCTCACCCTAGTGCCAAATACATTTTCAGGAGATTAACAAAGATTTAGTAGATGGATAGATGTATTGATGAATGAATTAACTAATACTCTTTAGCAGTGGTAAAAGTGAGATCATCTTCAATTTTTCTAACATGTATGACATGCAAAAAATGGTGAAAAAATGTATTATGGAAACTGATCACTTCCGTAAGACAAAGAGCCACAGAATCTTCCGCAGTCTTGCAAATGTATTTCTCATTGCACTCGTTGCCTATTTTTAAATTCCTAATTACCTTATCACTTCTTTATGATGATTTACTTATCTTCATGTATCTCAACAATAAATCTACTCTGTGTCAACAATAAGAAAAGCACAATGCTAGGCATTGAAGATATAAGGAGACTATAATACCCATAGTAAGTGCCCAAGTTAATGTTACAGACAAGTAATGCCACCAGAAACAAAAATACACAGTGCTGTAACACTTCCACAAGTTTTCAGAGGGTATATCTTAAAAATTGAGTCATTTTTAAGTTGGAGCCTTAGGGAGGTGATTAGGTCACGAGGGCAAAACTTTGTTCAACCTAATCCAACTTCAGCTGCATGGGAAAATATATGCATGAAGATAGCCTAGTTTGAAAGGTGGAACCTGTTCGTTAATTGTGCTGGGATTCCATCGATCTTATTTCCTCTTCCCTGTAATATGGCAGTGACTTAGCCAGGTACATCAAACTAGAGTGACTTTCTTAATTTTTATGGGCTACCAGACTTAAATGTTGGATTATTCAGAATTAGCATGGGTTTCTACCACAACTGAAATATTGTAACTTTTTAAAATTAGTGGTTCTGTCCACTCGAGTCTGTAAGAATTACTTGAACTGTTTGTTCAAAATGAAAATTCCTGGGTTTCTGATTCTATATTTCTATTAAGATGATTCTAACACAAAGAGTTTATGGGCTTACATTGTAAAGCACTGATTTTATTATATATTTAAAAACTATATCTTAATATGACATACAGAGATTGTCATAGTATTACCTCAATTTGTCTTTTTAGCATTGTTACCCACAAACAGCTTCTAGAAATCAAGACTTTTGTTACACAAAACTTTCTCAAATTACATGATTTTTCTTGTCTCAAGCCTCTATTGAGTTGCTGAAATTCGTCAACTTAGCCAGGATTTCAAATCAGCTTATTAATGTCACAACTTGAGACTTTGCTAGTTAATTTGATTAGCACCAATCTCTGAAACAAAACAAAAGTTTATTCAGTATTAATAAATGCCAATTATCTTCCAGATTTCTTTGCATTTGCATACATGCCTACTCATTACATTTTTATAACACTAAAAAAAGTGTTATTTTTCTCATTTTAAAAATGAAAAACTTGATGCTTAATAGGTAAGGAATTTTCTCATGGTTAAACAATTAGTAAAGGTAGAATTAGGAATAGAACTCAGGTCCTTTCTATTTCAAAGTCCATTTTCATTCTATTAAGCCAGATTGCTTTGGTTATTTTTATAGCAAAACAAATACTCAGAAATAATTTTAAATTAGTTTGAAACTGATCTTAAAGCTTACATACACTCACTATTGCCAAAGCATTTCCATCTTTATTTTAAAAAGACGTAATAATGCATATAAATGATCTTGCACTCAATAAGAGCTAGTTCCTCTCCCACTTTTCCTCTAGCATCTGTGATATAGTTGATGATGGATATTTGGAAGGTCGGATGACAGATGGGGCAACATGTCTAGTTTCAAATAAGAAATTTAAAATTAGAGATTAAACTCAACTATCTCAAGAGAGGAGAGTGAAAATCTTGGAGTCTGGGTGATGCTGTGATCCTCATCAAGATTTAATTTGTATAAGAAATTCCTTCCATTTTAATTAGCACCCTTTGGGGATAGAAATACCAGTACACCATTCATTCACCTAAATGAAGAGTGGAAGATGCTTTCCATGATAATAATGAAATGATTTCTTGGCCATCAATGTGGCCTCCAAGAGCCATCTGTTCCCAGAGTCAGTGAGTTCTAAGGATTTATGAACCACTTCCAACAAACTCTGTGTGTGTGTGGCAGCAAAGGGCAAATCCAGCTGCTGTTTATTTTCACCAAACATCTTGATCTGTTCTTCAAACATTGCAAATGTGATGAATCCCAAACATGGTTTGTCAAACACTTTTCTAATTTGGAAAATGATTTGAATGTTAAGAGAAATTGCAAAAGATACTTCTGATTCATTCATATTTGCATCAAGTTACCAATGTTATAGATCTCATTAGTTCTCCAGATCCTCACAGTCTGCCAAAACAAACAAGAATATGCACAAACTCACACACTGACACAAATACACAGACACATCTTTCCTTATGACCTGTCAAAAATTAAAGTGGTTTGAACTTTTTGTCTATCGTGCATACTGCTGATATGAACATTTCTGTATAGATCTTTATATGGACATATGCTTTCATTTTTCTTGAGAATACCTCAATATAAGAGGACTCAAAGATGAAAACCCAGGTTACTCAAAGTTCAGTTAAATATTTCCCAATTTAGCAAGTGTCTCTATCCAATGTCATTGTTGAGGGACGCAAAATACCTTGGATAATGGTTCCCTCGCCTATGACTTTGAGCTAGTCATCCATGAGCCTCAGTCTTCTACCTCATTTGACATTTTCTGAAGTGCCAGGTATTACAAAAGGAAGAGTTCCACGAGGGTGAAAAACACAAACACAGTCACTGTGAAATTATGTCAAAAATTAAGCATAATGTGTATGTTTATCTGCATGTGAGTAAGACTTCAAAATGAATTTTGATTTTGAGAGATTTATACAGAATTCTGTAATTCCACTTTTGTCTGAATAACTGGGAAATGATTCTCTGAAGTGGTAATAGTTAATCTGAAGTTTGAAAACTAACAAAGAGCCAGCAATGTGAAAAGTCGCTGTATAAGCATCAAAAAGAACATAGCACATATGAAAGTTCTGCTCTCAGGTCTTAGAGGCTGGAGTACAGTAAATGAAGGGGAAAATGGATGAGATGAGGTTGAGTCAGGGCAAGGTTTCCTTCGTTCCTTTCTTCTTTCTTTCTCTCTTTTTCTTTCTTTCTTTTTTTTTTCTTTCTTTCTTTCACTTTTTTTATCCAACTTTAAATGTATATGTACATATATATGTATACATATACACATATATATACACATATATGTATACATATACACATATATACATATATACATGTATACATATACATGTATATATGTATACATATATATACACGTATACACACATATATATATGTGTGTGAATATATATATATATATATGTATATATATATTGGGCTGGGCATGGTGGCCCATGCCTATTATTCCAATTCTTTGGGAGGCCAAGATGGGCAAATTGCTTTAGGCAAGGAGATTGAGACCAGCTTGGGCAAAACAGTGAAACATTGTCTCCACTAAAAATACTAAAATTTAGCCAGGGGTGCTGGTGTACACCTGTAGTCCAGCTACTTAGGAGGCTGAGTTAAAAGAATCAACTGAGCCCAGGAGATCAAGGACACAGAAAGCCCTGATTATGTCACTTCACTCAGCCTGGGAAAAAGAGCCAGACCTTGTCTAAAAAAATAAATAAATAAAATACAAATACAAATAAATAAATATATTGAACAATAATTTATATATAGTAAAAATACAAAGATCTCAAACATGCAGTTAAGTTTAATCAAACTTCAAATTAGGATTAAAGATATAGAACATTTCTATAATCCCAGAAAATGCTATCACATTCAGTTCTTGTCAATTAACAAATATTTTGCTACTGCTACTCGCACCAAGAGGCAACCACTCTTCTGGTTTCTATAGACATAAATTAGCGTAGATTTTTTTTTCTTTTTCAAATACACAGGAATCAAATAACATGTATACCTTTGTGTTTGGTTTCTTATGGTTAAAGTGATGTTTTTGAGATTCATTCATATATTGTGTTTACTTTTACTGGTAAGTAGTATTTCATTAAATAATAATTCAATTTTTTTACCAACTTACTGAGAATTTGGACTATTTATGGTTTTGAGCTGAGGTGGCTGTTCCTGACAAAATTGTCAACATTTGACATTTTTTGCCTTCTGATATTTTTCTTCTATCTTGTCTTTTTAGGTATTCCAATTCCCACAAAATGTGTTTATTTTTATTTACTGCTTTTAGTGTTTGCTGTAGTAATTACAAAATGTACCCTTTAGTTATCACAGTAAAAAATGAATCGTACTATGCTATTTCATGCACTAAGAAACTTAAGTCAGTATTCATCTATTTACATTCTCCCATTCTTCATGCTGTCATTACTCACATATGTGTTTGTATGTAATATTTGCACGTAGAAAATATATACATTTATACTTTCCTACTACAAATTAAATTTCAAAATATGTTTATTTTTAGATTAAACAATTAATTATCTTTAAAACAAAATAAGGAAAGAAGAAAGAAATAATCTTCTGTATTAAACTACATTAAAAAATATCCAGCATTCTTCTACACAGAAATTGAGTTTACATGTGGTATAAATTCCAAGTATAAAACACTTGTAGCATTTCTTGTTGTAAAGATCTATGAATGGCTCATCCATTTCTGGAGTGAATTTCATTAAGAGTTATTTGAATTTGCTCTTCTTAAATAATTTGGAGAACAGGTCTGGCTTTTAGTTTAGGGTGCTTTTTACCCCTTGATGACATCAAGGGAGTGATAGTATTTTGTAATTTTCCACAAAGTAACTGAAGATGAAGTCTTCCCAAGGAGTAACGTTTTTAAGATATTGTATATACTTAAGTAAAATATGCCATTGGCTATAGTGAAGAAAGGATAAAACTGATATAAATGAGTTTTCAAAGTAAATTTTAAAATGTTTATAAAAGGGATAGAAAAAAGGGATGAATAAAAATTAAAGGAAAGAATAGTAATACATAGCCTCAAGGGTTCTATGAGACATGAGACTGAGATTTTAGTATGTAAAATCACTGAGTGTGGTGCTTGTACATGGAGGGCCTCATTTTGATCTGAGTTAAATATGAATTGCTCTTATACTTGATGATGGAGAAGACTCTACTTATGAATCTCAATTATGTTAACAATTAGGTATTATCAAATAAATAAAAGACACATGCAATTAAACTTTTAGGTAGGTGGGATGGGAAATGTGTCTAGTTTATTAATCCAGTGTAATTAGGGTAATTGCATTCTTATCTGTATACAAAAGGGTTGGCATTTGGTGAGATGGCTTCATGAGCTATTTTAGGCAATGAGGCTAGATTTGTTTAAACGATCAAAAGCCAACTTTCAGTTCTGAGCTATGTATAGTAACAGATACATTGAAAATTAGGCATATCACTTAAAACATGTTTCACATATAATAGTTGCTCAGCAGATGTTAGACTATTTCACTTCTCTTAACCATTCTTAACCTGCACATGTATGTGAGTACATGTGGGTGTGCATTCATATACACACACTTACACACTTCTCTTTTGACATTTCCAAGTGTTTGCACAAATAAGGTGATAAATGCTACCATGATAATCATGGATTCAAAAGGGAAGAATCCTCTTCCTTTAGAGAAAGATAAACTGGAGAACTTTCCACAGGATATTAAAGCAATGATGAGGCCACAAAAAAGGAATGGTCATATCCTGTACCCATACACGTGAAATACCTCCTGTTGTCTGGAGGTATTAGGAATGTTTAAAGTTTGATGCATCTATAGAATTCATGGTTTTTTGTTGGTTTGTTGTCACCCAGGCTGGAGTGCAATGGCACCATCTCAGCTCACTGCAACCTCTGCCTCCTGGGTTTAAGCGATTCTTCTGCCTCAGTCTCCTGAGTATCTGGGATTACAGGTGTGTGCTACCAGGCCTGGCTAACTTTTTGCATTTTTTTTAGTGGAGATGGGGTTTCACCATGTTGGCCAGGCTGGTCTCAAACTCCTGACCTTATGATCCACCTGCTTTGGCCTCCCAAAGTGTTGGGATTACAGGTGTGAGCCACCACACCTGGCCCACAATGTGTTTTTACCCCAAGAATTCTTTTTATTGGAAAACTACAACAATCACATTTCATGTATGAGGAACTGCCAGTTATTCCATTAAGGTATTGTACATATGACTAATAGAAGGTTAAACTTTTCTTGTTCCCTGATATGTGACATAAGTACATGGAATTAAGTGTTCCAAGTCCTCTATTATTGCTGGATCACCATTTCTAAAATTAAGTCTTAACACCATAGGAAGCCATTCTTCCTAACAGTTGGAACACATACAGCAAAAAATAAGGCCAATACTGAAAAGAAAATAAAGCCATTAGGTAGAGATAAAGCCCTGATTACATTGTTTAAGATTCTGGATACAGCCATTCCTAAAACTAGACATTCTTCTATATCCCAGATACTTGAACCAATATATTCCCCTTTAGCAAAGTATAAAAGTTCACAATGAGTTTCTGTCATTTGTAATTACAGATTCTGGCTTATATACTCACAATTCCTTTCTTTATTTTCCTGAGTGTGTACAGGTGATACTATTCACCTTTCTTTCCACTCTGTTGAATCTTAAGAGCTCAAAATCCCCTCTAAACACTTGAAAGAAGGCGAGGAATTATACCAGATGGCTTAGTCTAACAGTCCCATACTACTTTACCATGATTTAACCTAATTTGAGAGATTTATGGGTCTTGATCTCAAAGAATATTTTGGCTTTATTTCGGTTCATTTTATCTTTCTCATTTAATGTGTGAGAGCAATGGATAGTGGCTCTTTATTTGTTTGATTGAAATGTATCCTCTAGAATTGTTTCAATTAAAAAAAAACAGGGTTCTTTTTTGAGTATTAGAAACATTCTAAAATTGCTTTAGCATGATGGCTGTACAACTCTCTAAATATTTTTTAAATAATTGTGTATGTAAGTTTATAGTATGTAAATCATACTTCAATTGTTCTGCTTTTTAAAAAGGTAAGTGAGAGGAGGCAAAAGGAAGAGATTTACATGACGGTTGGTTTAAAGGAGGAGGGAGTTGCTATGCAGGGTTTCAGTAGCCAAGGGAAAAAAGGCAGATGAGATCAAACTCACATTACTTTTAGGAGAATGCAGCATTATTCCCCTAAATATATTTGGATGTACTAGAAGAATTTCATAATAGAACTTTCTGATATTTTTCTTTCTTCTATACACTCAGCAAATGATGAAATGATGCATAAATCTCATTTTCTAATACACAAGCCTACCCAAAGATTCTGCATTATTTTTGAGTTCTATCTCATATTGAAATAATTTAATTTGCATATTTAATGAGGCTGCTATAATAATATGAATAATTAAATCTAAATATTTGCTCCTATTAATCATTCATTCAATTATTTGATTTTAGATTCAGAAGGTAGATGTGCAGGTTTGTTACATGGATTTATTGTGTAACACTGTGGGTTTGAATATGAATAATCCCATCACCCGAGTAATTACCATAGTACCCAATAGGCAGTTTTTCAGCTCTCCTGGCCCCTCCCTCTAGTAGTCCCCAGTGTCTATCATTCCTATCTGTATGTCCTTGTGTACCCAATATTTAGCTTTCACTTATAAGAAAAAACATGTAGTATTTGATATTCTGTTCATGCATTAATTTGCTAAGGATCATGGCCTCCATCTGATCTGCATTCATGTTGCTATGGAGGAAATTATTTTATTAATTTTCATGGCTATGTAGTATTTCATGGTATATAAACCACATTTTCTTTATCTAAACCACTGTTGGTGGGTACCTAGATTGACTCCATGTCTTTGGTCTTGAAAACAGTGCTTCCTTACTAATTCTCTTATTTTAGTTTATGTTTATCTCAGACTTCTGCTTCTGGGAAATTGGGGTAGATATCCTTATTCCCCTTATTATGTATAACTAAAAATCTTAGATATTATATATAAACAAACATAAAAGACACTAAGGTATTTAGAAGAAAGCAGACTGGTGAGGAAACTCAGAAGCAAAGAAATCACATAGTAATTAATTATCTGTATTTTTGATTTGCCTCTTATATTCCCAAAAGCCAAGAAAATGAAAGTCCAATGAGATGTGAGAAAAACAATATGCAATTTTTCAAAAGTAACAGCTCTGATGCAACCAAATACCCCAGAAAAAAAAATTGATGCCACGCTTACCCATTTAAAAAGAAAAAGAAACTGAGTGTGGACCTTAGACCTCTACCCTTGCCAAGCAATAATGAAATTTTTATTGAAGGTAGAATTAAAGACCACCAAACCTACATGGTGTGTCAGTGGAGACCAATTAGAGAGCTTGTGCTTCCAGCAAACGTGGCAGTCATTTGGTGCCCTTGCCCTCCCTACTGGGGCAGTGATAGAAGAAACTTTATGGAAAATAGGGAGTTTCAATAACTGCCCAGAGATAATGAGGCCACATCTCTCGCTGTGGCATCAACAGGGAGACCAACAGAAGCATGAATGAGGATATCCTATGCCTACAAGCCAAGGGTGTATCTGTGAGTCCTACATCACCTATGATCAGCATTACTGAGAAACCCTCTCGTTGGTGTCAACAGATGCTTTACAGGAAACCTGGACTTCTATCTATACCTAGAAGTAACAAGGAATCACTCATTTATTTCTCTGATGATACCATCAGAGTGAAATCAGAGAAAGCCAGCTAAAAAGGGAAGTTTAAATATAATCCAGAGTCTTATAACTAAGCAATGAGTGATTCAATAGAAAAATCACTCATCATTCCAAGAACAAGGAAGAGCTCAAACTTAAGGAAAAAACACAATCTCTAGAGGCTAACACCAAGAAGAACAAAACATTAGAATGTTCTGACAAACAGAACAGCCATCACAAAAGTCCTTCAATTAGTAGTTATGAACACATTGAAAAAATTAAAAAAGAAGTCTCAGCAAGGAAATGGAATACCTCAACAAAATAAAGAACAAGAAAAAGTAAACATAAAATAAAACTTAATGGAAATTCTAAAACTGAAAAATCAATAAATGAAAAAAACAATGAATGAAATTAACAGCAGAATAGAGGACATAGAAAAAACTGGTTGAACTAGACAGAAAGCAATTGAAATTACACAATCTGAACTACAAAGAGAACTTAATCTAAAAGCAAAGGACCAGAAGCTCAGGGACCTGAGGAAATGTAAAAGATGACATCCACGTTATCAGCATTCCAGAAAGTGAAGAAAAAACAAGTAGGGCTAAGAAGTATTCCAAGGAATAATGTCTGAAAACTTTCCAAATTGTTCAAAAGGATAAAACCCACAGATTAAAGTGGCTAAGTAAACACTAAATAAGATAAACCTTAAAAAAATCCATGCTAAGAACGTCATAGTCAGTCTTCTGAAAACTAAAGAGAAAGTAAAATCCTTGGAAGAAGAGAGAAAGACACAACAATTTGCCTTAGAGGACACTTTGAATAACAGCAGATTTGTTATCAGAAACCATGGAGAACAGAGGAAAGTGGTACAACATGTTTTAAAGGCCAAAAGAAAAGATCCACTAACTCAGCAAAATTATCCTCCTCTTGAGTTTTCTAAATTATATTTGATGCTTGAAGTAATAATTATAATACTATTTGATATGGTTCTAAATATATATAAGGAAATACTTAATACAATTATATCACAATCCTTAGAGAGTAAAAAAATGTAAATAGAAGTAGGATTCATACATTTCACTAGTAATGGCAAGATGATGACACCCATAGACTTGATAATACTATATAAATACATATGAGTATATGTATAAATATGTATGCATATGTGTATGTACACATACATGTGTATATATAGTAACTTCAGCAACTACTAAAATAGCTATGCAAAGAAATAAATTCATAACCCATATAAAAATATATGTATATTTTAAAAAAATTTCAATAATCCACAGAAAGAAAAAAAAGGCAAGACAAATAAAAAGCTAAAAGAATGAAAGGAAACAACAAAAAAGGCGACTTAAGCCCTAAAATGTTAAATTTGAAATCAAATTCAAATAGTTTAAATACACTAAGAAAGGAAAATTTCTGGGCTTCACTGGGAGTGAAACTGGCACTGTAACCCATCAGAAGTGAGCAACAAGAAAAGGTTTTATTTTTGGAGACAGGGTCTGGCTCTTGTTGTGGAGGCTGGAGTGCAGTGATACAGTCTCAGCTCATTGCAATCTCTGCCTCCCAGGTTCAAGGGATTCTCCTGTCTCAGCCTCCTGAGTAGCTGGGAATTACAGGCATACACCACCACACCTGGCTAATGTTTGTATTTTTTTGTAGAAATGGGGTCTCACCATGTTTGGCAGGTTTGTCTTGAACTCCTGACCTTAAGTGATCTAACCACCCTGCCCCTCAAAGTGCTAGGATTACAGACATGAGCCACTGCTCTCAGCAAGGAAAGGCACATACTACTTTCTCTTCTGCCTTCTTAGTTGTCAGTGAACACTTAAGTTTTGTGTGGTAAAGATCTGAATCCATAGCTCCTTCCAGAACTGTTGGATTCACTGAAAGAGTTACAGATTAGCATTAACATTTCAAAGAATCGTCCAAGATTATACATTTCCAGGATTAAGCATTTTTTCAGTGCAGGGCCAGCACACAACCTTAGAACAGTTGCCTCTTTTTAGCCCCTTCACCCAGGAGGTTTTTGTCCAGTTTTTGTCAAGGGGAGAAACTGCTCCAGAGAATGCAAGGAAATTGAGTGACAATTAAGCCAAGTATCAGGAATTACACAACCATAGTAGCAATGATGTGAACTCTGACAGGGAATGTAAGGAGAGGTCTGACATGATTTCAGTTTTGAAAAAGTTTAGGCATTTTTCAAGCAACCATGAGGAAGAGCCAGTGTGGAACACACACAAAGGCTCATATCGTTGAATAATAAAAACCACCAGTGACACTAATATAATTAGCTTGATGCTTCAGGAACTCTTCTTGCATACAGATACACAAGTGAATACATTTTTAAATTTATAGAAAAAATATCTTTAGTAGCTACAAATTTGAATATAAGTGAAAATATAAACTTATTGCCAATTTGACTTTTTCTATGATGTTATATCTTACTTTATGTCCTCATAGATAACCTTTCTTCCAATAAGTATATGATTTGGAAGGTGACAGTTTTATGTATCTCTATTTCTAATGTTTCATAGATTTTTTTCTGAAAAATTGAATTGTTTTATGTTCATATTATAATTTAATGAAAAGAGTAATCTAGCTCCTCAGTATTTAAAGTGTGGTTTGTGGGTTAGCACTATCAAGCTTGCTTAGGCACTTGCTGAAACAGATGAAACTCAGGCCCTTCTGACCCCAGACCTAATGACTCAGAATCTGTTTTAACAAGATTCCTGTGTCATCTTATGCACATTAGAGTTTAAAAAACACTTTTCTATTGATTAAAGTAGAATGACAATTAAGTTCATTGAACTCAGGGTTTTTGCTACTTTATCTTTGATACAATGGATCTGTCCCTTTTCATAGGAAAACAGTAATTCAAAAATTAATGCTTAAGCATTTATATGCAAATGAAAATTTACCTGAAGTGCTTATATTAGTGGGAATTAAATTTCATTATTATTTATTACCTGGCATTTAAATTCAGGTTTTCAGATATCTAGGATCTATCAGTTTCCCAATTAATAAAAATAAATGCTAGTTATATATTTCTGAATTTGTATCCTGGTATATACTTTCTTCATAATTTACTTTCCTTCTTCCTATGTGACTAAATTTCATTCCTGTATTGTGCCGGTGTTGCGTCTCGCTTCTTTTATCTCAAAAATACCAGTACATAGATACCTCATGAAATTAAACCCACTGAAGAGCTTGCCATTTTATAAAAATAAATAAACCCATAATTTTGTATATAAATGCAAAACGTTGTAAACCACTGTAAAAATCTTAAGCTCTGCAACTGACTGGATGGACCCCCTTGTGGCCAGGGGGACCCCAAAGAAACCTTAAAAACTGAATTCCTGTCCCTCAGCCATGATAAGAAAGGAGGTCAGACACACTCCCTTATATCCTCACCCTTCTGGAGTTTAGGCAAAACTCACCAGCAATTTGGTTAAAATAGAGAGAATAAAACTAACAGAACAAACTCTTTGTGTCAATAAAATACAAAATTATAAATATAAATAATTGCCAAGACCTAAAGCCATGCAAGGCAATAGTTTAGTCACAAACTACAAATCATAAGATACTGTTAAATGGACCTTTTAAATTAACCCAGTAAAACATGATTTACTTTTCAATGTGACTCTGGTATAGCATCATATGAAAGAGAGCAGATCATGAAGGAAATCAAAATATTTTACCCCAAAGTATATTTATTTAACATATTTTGAAATGGCCTTGCAAAGCCATCTTTTGTGGAGGAAATTTAAGTCTGTAAAGAATCACCATTAATGCATCCAGACATTTCCTTTTAGGCCTTTCTGGGATCAAGAATAGATTAACTGAGAGTCTGACACCTTTAAGGTCTGAAAAGAGACACTTACCATCTATTCTCTCTAAGGGCTTCAATGTTTGAGGCTTTATCTATATAACAATAGCCTTGGTCCCCACAACACTCCTATTTTTTTATATTTTTAAATTTTTTACTTTTTACTTTTTTTTTTTTTTTTGTCTGAGACAAGGTCTTGCTCTGTTGGCCAATCTGGAGTTCAGTGACATGATGATGGCTTACTATCAACCTCCCAGGCTCAAGATGTACTCCCTCGTCAGCCTCCTGAGCAGCTGGGACTACAAGCACATGTCACCATGCTTTGCTATTTTTGTATTTTTTGTAGAGATGGGGTCTCATCATGTTGCTCAGGCTGGCTTCTAATTCTTGGGCTCAAGTGATCTTCCCATCTTGGCCTCTGAAAGTGCTGGGATTATAGACGTGAACCATTGCACCTAGCCAACCTCCTTTTGCTTACTCAAGCATTTCTTTCTACTGACTTCATGTCTTTAGACAAAAGCTTAACTGTCTCAATCAATGTTTAACTAAGAAATCCCTAAAATCCACCTATGACTTGCAAACCCCAACTTTGAGATGTCCTGCCTTTTCAGGCCCAAGGAATGTATATCTTCCATGTATTGGTTTATGTCTTTGACAGGAACTCCTGTCTCTCTTAAATGTATAAAACCAAACTGTAACTCAACTGCCTTGGAACTACTTAGTCAAGACTTCCTTGTTTTGTATTTTTCTCTCTGCCACAATCACTAGTATTGGCTTAGAGTAAACCTTTTTAAAATATTTTATAGAGTTTGTTTTTTCCATTACCCAAATTACAGAAAATGAAGGCCTTTGTCTCATAGTAAATTGCCAGCAGTGATTTCTGTTATTTCCTTGAATTTCCTCTATAATTCACATGCAAATGAACTATACCTTAATGCATGTTGTCCCCAGCATCTTTTAGTTGATTCTTGCCCATTGTGTAAGGCCTTGTACAAAATGCAGGATATATTTTTTGGTTCAGTAGGGCATCTTCCTTCTGGCCTTCCTTTTTCCAGGAACATTCCATTCTCCTGAGAGGACCCCAGCTGTAGCCTTGATTGAGGCATTTATTTTACAGCTGGGGCAAGCTTTCTCTAAAATACAGCTGGAATAGGCATTTCAAAGGCCCACATTGTTATGCAAATGTTTCTATTCTCCATGCCGGGTGGCAGAAATCCAGCCAAGTGCCCAGACACACAGGCTGTCAGAATGGAAGAGGAAATGCTTTGCTCAAGACTATCATCATATTTCTGTTCATCTTTTATATGAAAAAAAAATCAGTAAAAGCACATAGAACAACCTAATCACTGGATGTTATAGCTAAATTGTCTACTTGAAGGGATTATTCATGTCTCTTTGACTCAAACCATGATTATGCTGAAAGATACACAAGGAATCGCCTAAGGAAGTTGGTGATGGAACAAGATAGAAGGAATTCAGTGGCTGGTTTGTCCAGTGAAGCCATAACTGTTTTGAAAAATGGAAACTTTGGATATCATGACCTATTCTCTTTAAATGTCTCAATTATATAACTGCCTTTCACGTACACATTTAATAACCACCAAGCAATATGAATAATTTTCCTTCTCCTATAATTTTCCTGTGGAGAAAGTATTAGATGACTGTCAGATATATCACATAATAGTGAGTATCTTGTGCTTCATTATTAGGGATAGGTGTGGTGCTCAACCATACTTCTTGAACACACATTGAACAAACACATACTACTTGAACAAACAGTACTTGAAACAAACATTTCAGTTCAAGCAGGTTAACCTCTGGTGACATTTGTTGGGATGAAATTACCTCCCCAGATCCCCTCAACTGTAGCTATGAGATTGAAGGCCATTCCTTTGATCTTCAAATAAGACTGTCATGGACTCTTGGAAGCTTGTCTTCCGTGGTGATATGCTGGCCTTTACCTCATCTTTCATCTTTTAGAATTAGGCTCAGTAGATAAAAGAAAGAAGCGTAGTCCTTTTTAAAATATTGTAAAACAATCTACAAAAGTACGATTTCACACTAAGCCTAGTATATTATAAACCTTATCTTTCTTATTCAAGAGGATTTGAATAAATTGAGCATACATGAATTATGTTTCTCTATTAGGGAAACACATTTATAATCAATTGTTATCTTCAAATGCCATTGACCAGTATATTTGTTACTTCTATAAGCCAGATGTATGTATCTTGTCTTATCTGTCATAATTTGAGCCGGTTGAGAATTTTCTGTCTTATCTCCCTAATCAGCATAGCAATGGCCAGACTTTATTGCTTCTCAAATCACAGTTGTAAACTTCTGATAGCATTTTACTTTGCTTACTGATTGTTCCTATGGTGATTTTCTGAATAAAAGAATAATGTCCTTGATCAGACAACCCTGGTTTTCATTTTAGAAATTTAGGTTAATGGTGTTGGATGCTACCTTTGAAGCCATTTCATTTCATAGACACAGCATGACTTTCAACCACAAGGCTTGACACTGAAAAAAGTTTTTTTGGTTATACTTGATTATTTCTACCTAGAGTGTCTGCCTGTTTTCTTCCTATTTGAGGAGTCTGACATCACATTTTTGAATACTTGTATAGTTTTCTGTTTTCTACTCTCACTTGTTTTAATGATAGACCCAAATAGGGCCAGAGCATCTTTTAACTTGTATATAATTTAAATAAGCAGTAAAATACAGAGGAGAATGTCAGGGCTGGGAGTCAGAAGGTCTTTAAAACCCTGGGATTAGCAGGGTCATTGATGGCATCTCCTCCAACTGCTCATTGTGTGGGGTATGTCTTCAGCATCATTCTCATCAATAAGTTTTCTACATCTTTGACTTTTTAAAGTCATACTAAGAAATTTTTGAAAAATATACAAAAAGTCAAAAGAAAAAATAAAAGGAAGAACAGAAAGGAGGGAGAGAATAAATGAAGAAAGGACAGAAGAAAAAAATGAAAGAAATGGCCTGGTCTTATTTTTTCATCACTTTGAAGTAGTCGTATTATCTCTAGCCCTTCTTGAAGCCTCATAGGAATTAGAAAACTCGATTTCTAAACAGCTTGTTTCATATTTTGGGCTTTATTTCTTGTAAGGCCTACTTTGGCATTTTGTAGCTTTCACCATTTCAGCATGTCTAATTTCGAGCATTTCTGATATTTAAAGGAAATATTATACTTCTTCTAAGTATTTTTTTTCCCCAAAAAGAACTATGGCATCTTTTCTAAAAACTTTCTAGGGTATTCAAGTTTGAATATTTGTTTTTGTTTCACAGCTAAAAAACCTTTCCTTCTAACAGGAAGATAAGTAAGAAAAGAAAGAAAAAAGGATGAGACATGTTGCTTATGTCTTAAGAAATAAAGACAGTGACAGCAAAAGAGAATTTTGTTTTAAAAAGGGTTCAAAATGGTGACTTGGGGCTGACTTGGCATAATATAAAGCTGCCAGCATAACATGCAGGCATTACATTTTTTATTACACTTTGCAGATATTGTGTGTTTTACAAAGGGAAGGTTTGTGAAAACCCTTTTTAAAGCAGGTGTATCAGTGCCAGCTTCCAAAAGCATGTCCTCATTTCATTTCTGTATCATGTTTTGGTAATGATCGCAATGCTTCCAACTTTTTCACTATTTTGGGGTAGCACAACCCACACCCATATAAGATGGTGAATTTAATTGATAGATGTGGTGTGTGTTCTGACTGCTCCAGTGACCTGCCATTTCCCCAACTCTCTCTCCTCAGGCCTCCCCATTTCCTGAGACATAACAATAATGAAATTCAGGCAGCGAAGAAAACCTGCAATAGCCTCTAAGAATTCAAGTGAAAGCAAGAGTTTCATGTTCGTCGCTTTAAATCAAAAGCTAGAAATGATTAAGCTTAGTGAGAAAGTCACGCCAACAGCCCATATAGGACAAATGCAAGGCCTACCAAACAGCCAAGTTGTGCGTACAACAGCACCATTCTTAAAAGAAACTAAAAGTGTAACTCTGTGAACACACAAATTATAAGAAATCAAAATAGCCTTACCGCTGATTTTGAGAAAACTTTGGTAGTCTGGATGGAAGATCAAACCAGCTGCACCATTTCCTTAAGCCAAAGCCTAATGCAAGAGCAAGCTCATACCCTGTTCAATACCACGAAGGCTGAGATTGCTGAGGAAGCTGCAGAAGAAAAGTTTGGAGCCAGCAGATGTTGGTTGATGAGGTTTAAGGAAAGAGGTTGTCTTCATAACATAAAAGGGCAATGTGAAGCAGCAGCAAGGGCTGGTACAGAAGTTGCAGCAGGTTATCCAGGAGATCTAGCTAAGTTCATTGATGAAAGTGACTATACCAAATGACAGATTTTCAATGGAGATAAAACAAAGTCCGTCAGAAGAAGATGCCGTCTATTACTTCATAGCTACAGAGTAGAAGTCAATGTCTGGCTTCAAAGCTTCAAAGGACAGGCTGACACTCTTGTTAGGGGCCATTGAAGCTGATGACTTCAAGTTGAAGCCAATGCTCATTTAATATGTCCAAAATCCTAGGACCTTAAGAACTATGCTCAGTAATAGAAACAATAAAGCCTGAATGACAGCTCATCTGTTTACACATAGTTTACTAAATATTTTAGGTCTACTGTTGAGCCCTATTGCTTAGAAAACTTTTCAGAATATTACTGTTTCTTTTGCTTGTTTGTTTGTTTGTAGAAAGTGATTTATTTAGAGAGAGAGAGAAACTAGAGAAGGAGAGAGAAAGAAACAGCTAACTTTCACATTTAGTGAGAGAATCCAGAATCCAGGAGAGGAAAGCAGCTTCCACACTGAGTGGAAGGGAATAGAGAGAGATGGAGTTTAGAAGGGGAAGACTGTGGAAGGGGACTCCAGAGGAGAAACCCCGGACAGAGAAAGATGGCCTCCATGAAGGGAGTGTTCGTGGAAGGTGACCCAAACATGGAGTCCCTACTATTTCTTAACAATGTACCTAGTCACACAAGATCTTTAATGGAGATATGCAAAAAAAGATTTATCTTGTTTTTATGCTTGATCACATAACATCCACTCTGCAGATTAGGTAGTAGTTTAGACTTTGACATATTATTTAAGGCACATGTTTTATTAAAGCCTTAGCTGCCACAGATTCTTCTGAGGCATCTGGGAAAAGTACAGTGGCAATTTTTCATAAAGAATTCACCATTCCAGATGCCAATAAGAACATTTGTGATTCATAAGAGAAGGTAAAAATAGTAAAATGTACGGAGGTAAATCATAGATAACTTGGAGAGTTTTAAGATTTCAGTGGAGAAAGTAACTGCAGATGTGTTGTAAATAGCAAAAGGACTACAATTAGAAGTGAAGCCTAAAGATGTGACTGGCTTACTGCAATCTCATAAACTTGCATGGATGAGCAGTTACTTCTTTTTTTTTTTTTTTTGAGACGAAGTTTCACTCTTTTTGTCCAGACTGGAGTGCAATGGCGCAATCTCGGCTCACCTCAACCTCCACCTCCTGGGTTCAGGCAATTCTCCTGCCTCTGCCTCCTGAGTAGCTGGGATTATAGGCAGGCACCACCATGCCCAGGTAATTTTTTTTGTATTTTTAGTAGAGACGGGGTTTCACCTTGTTGACCAGGTTGGTCTCGATCTCTTGACATCATGATCCACCCACCTCGGCCTCCCAAAGTGCTGGGATTACAGGCTTGAGCCACCGCATCCAGCCCGAGCAGTTACTTCTTATGGATGAACAACAAAAGTGGTTTCTTGAGGTCAAATCTACTCTACTTGGTGAAGATGCTGTGAACCCTGTTGAAATGCCAACAGAGGAATAATTCAGAGAACATTGTGTTGACTTAATTAATAAAGTAGCAGCAGAGTTTGAGTATTGACTCCAATTTCGAAAGAATTTCTACTGTGGTTTGTAAAATGCTATTAAACACCATCACATGCTACAGAGAAATCTTTTGTGAAAGGAAGAATCAGTCTATCTTGCATACTTCATTCATGTCTTTGCCAGAGCCAATCCAGCCATCCACAACTATTATTCTCATCAGTCAGTAGCTATCTACATTGAGGCAAGAACCTCAATAGACTATAGTATGGTATAAACATAACTTTTATACGTGCTGAGAAATGACAAAAAAGTGTGAATTGCTTTATTGTAATACTCACCTATTACATTGGCTTGAAACTGAACCTACAATATCTCTGAGGCATACTGGTATATACATATATACATATGATTCTATTGTAGAGCATCAAGATGAATTTTCCACCAAAGAGACTCTTATCCATATATTTTCAAGCTAAGAATTTGCCATAACATTAAAAATTAAATGGTAGGAAGAGAAGAAGAAGCTGGGCACAGTGGCTCATGGCTCTAATCTCAGCACTTTGGAAGACCGAGGTGGTGGGATTGCATGAGTCTAGGAGTTCAAGACCAGCCTGGACAGCACGATGAAACTCCATCTCTACAAGAAATAAAAATCATTAGCCTGTCATGATGGTGTGTACCTGTAGTCTTAGGTACTGGAGAGGCTGAGGTAGGAGAATCACCTGAGCCTGGGAGGTGGAGGGTGCAGTGAGCTGACATTGCACCACTGCATTCCAGCCTGGGTGACAGAGCAAGACCATGTCTCAAAAAAAAAAAAAAAGAAAAAAGAAAAATCAAATAAGTGGGAAGGAGGGTTTCCCAAATTTATATACCAGCCATTCAAAGACCAGAAGCTCAAGTTTCTCCAACTAAGCATACTGCATCTGACAACTCAGCTCAACCCAAAGTAATAATAATACCAGTAACAATGACATTAGCAAACATTCACCAGGTGGCCAATGCCATGCTAAAGCATTTTGCATATGCTACCTCGTTTCAACTTCAACTTCATAAAATTAACATGAATTTGTACAAAATATAAATGTAGAGTTACAGGTGTTCAGTACCCTTCCTATAGCCACTGAGCTATAAATGGGAACCTAAGGTTACAAATGCAAAGAATATCTGCACTGTGAATATTACATGTAAACATCCCTCTAGAACTGCTATGCTTAATTGGGCATCTCTTTCAAGGATTTATCCTGATACAAAGAATGAATACTGTAGAGGAATCAACAATCATGCCCTTTTTGGTATCTGCTTCTTGCTAAAATGCACTCTAAACATGCCAGTAAAAGTTTCATATAAATTCCCCATTCTTCTGCTTGAATCCACATATTACATTATAGTATTTTCATAATGACTCATATCTTCAGTGGGACTTTTATGTTCATTTTAATTTTGTGTGAACCATAAGAGTACCACACAGTAATTCATCTTTTATTAACAGCATCAACTCAAGGAAAATTATATTGTCACGGTTCATACTACTAAGAACCATTTATATTCATTCCATCTCTCTGATTTTCTCTAAATCCTATTTCTACACAATCCTCTGATCTTTTCTTGTTTGAAATATGTTATTCCAGATAAAGCATGCATATCTTTAAAATTATAATTTTATGATTATATAGAAATTTAAATACCATAATTTGTTGAAAACCAGAGTTTGAAAAGAAGACAAGGAATCCAGGGTCCTTGAAACTTAACTATGCCATCAAAAGTGAAAGAAGTCTGGCATAATTATAGAGACTTTGTATTGCATCATATAAATATTACTAGAATAATACACAGAACGCAGGCTCCACAAACTATTGAATGTTCTCTTCTGTGATTCACTCTTCTCATGTAAAACTAGTAACTTTAATTAAATGAAAGTATTTATTAAAACTCTCAGGTTATTAGAACCAGGGAGGTTTGTTAACAATTGTTTACTGATAACACTTTTTAGAGTAGCCAAAATAATGTTGTGTCTTGGGTTTGTACGTATGTGTGAAGAAATTTACATATAAGTAAAATCATGAGTATTTTTCTTTCACAATTTGGCTTACTCCATTTAGCATAATGTCCTATTATGTAGGTAGGTTTGGAGGTAGGTAAGTGTTCATTTATTTTACAATCATTCCAGGAGATTTCTGACAGGGCTATTCTTTCAGAGTAAATTATATGAGATTGGCCCCAGATTCAGGATTCTTTACCTATCAAAATTATTTCCTTTTTATAGTGATTATAAGATGATTCCAGGACCCAATTATGTGTATGGCAGCAATAACTTAATAGTCAACTAAACAGAACACAAGGATGATCTGACAATGAGGGAGAGGTCGTGGCTCTCCCAGTGGTATGTATTGCACAATGTTCAGCACCCTTTCCTTTCTTCAGGTATGTTTCTTGTTCTGCACCAGAAAATTAATGTTTCTACCTCTCAGATTCAAGTTTCTTCCCATGAAGTGTGCTTTACCTTGGTGCTTTACCAAGAAGTACATTTTGAGTAAGAGAAAACTATCACATTGTTACAGAATTTGGCTGGGAGGGTTCCTACGAAGTGAAGTGATAGCCCAATGGGCAGGGAATGGCATCAGCCCTATTGGGACTGACATTGACCATGGGCACCCTGTTAGGGCTGTATTTGGTTAATTGCCTAGGGCAATCTCTTGGTTCTGCTCTTGTTACTGAACTGACAGAAATTGAAGTATAAATATTTAACAGTACTAATTGTTAGCTTCATTGGCTTTCTCATTTTTGCATATTGTATGAGAAAGTCACTAGAGGGAGAATGTGCACCAGAGAGAAAAAGATATCCATTGTCTAACAAATATTTATTTATGCCTAATGCATGCCACTATCCTAGACACTGGATATAATGTAGTGAATAGGAAAGTAAGTTTTGTCTCCCCATCAATCTTATACTTAAATCAGAAATAATCATGGCAATAATAATTATAATAAATGTAAACACAATTGGGTGTGTGTGGTACATGTTTTGGCTATTGTAGACTTATTCTGAAGGGAGATATTCTTTTTTTCTCAAAGTTTTATTTTACGTATTTAATTTGCACAGTCTTATATTTTGATATGCGTATGCCTAGCTAAATGGTTGCTACTGTCAAGCAAATTAACCTAGGCATCACCTCACATAATTACCTTTGTGTGTGTGTATATGTGCATGTGTGGTGGACAGCGGGGTAAGAACATCTAAACTCGACTGTCTTAGCAAATTTCTAGTATGTAATACAAGATGATTAACTATAGTCCTTTGCCATACATTAGATCTCTAAACTTATTGAACCTAAGAAACTGCAACTTTGCATCTGTTGGCCTGTATTTTCCTATTTTCATCTCTCTCTGTATTCCTCGTAATCTCTCTTCTACTAATTCTTCCCATGTATTTGACTTAAAAAAATCTACGTATAGGTAAAATAGTGCAGTATTCTTCCAGTATTTGGCTTATTCCATTTAGCATAACATCTTTAGGTACAATATATTTCATAACTTCTTATCCACTTATTTATCAGCACTTAGATGGTTTTCATGCCTCAACTATTGTGAATAATACTACAATGAATATGTGAGTGCACAGATATATATATGGGGTTGACCTCATTTCATTTGGATATGTACCCAGAAGAGAGATAGATGGGTCATATGTTAGTTCTTTTTTTGTTTTCTTTGAGCAACCTTCCTATTGTGTTCCAAAATGGTTGTACCAGCTTACATTCTTACCAAGAGTATACAAGCATTCTCTTTTCTATGCACCCTTGCCAAAAGTTGTTGTCTCTTATTTTTTTTTATAGACACATGCACATGAATGTTCATTGCAGCACTGTTTACGTCTCTTATTTTTTTGATAATAGTCATACTAAGAGATGTGAAGTGATATCTTATTGGAGTTTTGATTTGTAATTCCCTGATGATAGGTAATGTTGAACATTTTTTAATTTAAAATGCCTATTGGTCATTTTTTGTTTTATTTTTGGAAAAAAGTCTATTCAGGTTCTTCAATATTTGAATTGGGTTACTTGATTTTTTCTTATTGAGTTGTATGAGTTTCTTAAATATTCTAGGTACTAACTTCTTATCAAAGGTACAGTTGGTAAGTAGTTTCTCCCTAATCCATAGGCTGCCCTTGTGTTTGCTATTATTTCCTTTGCTGTGTAGAAACTTCTTAGTTTGATGTGGTCTCTCTTGTTTATTTTTGCTCTTGTTGCCTGAGCTTTTTTGCATGATAAAAAAAATTGCCAAGGTCAATGTCAAGGAGATTTTCTCCCATGTTCTCTTCTAGGAGTTTTATGATTTCAGTTTCCATGCTTAGGCATTTTATCCATTTTGAGTTAATTTTGGTGTACGGTGTAAGATAAGCATACAATTTCATTATTTTGCCTTTGGATAGCCACTTTCCCAATAGCATTGGTTGAACTGACTATCTTTTCCCCATTGAGGATCTTCTTAGTGTCCTTGGGGAAAATCAATTGACCATGCATGCTTAGGTTAATTTTATGGACTGTCTACTCTATTCCATTATTCTATATGTTTGCTTTTATGCCAGATCAGTATTATTTTTATCTTGATTTTACAGTGTGACTCTTGAGACAAAGAGTCACTTAACCAAGAACAAAACTAGATGGCATACTCAGGTCTGTGTTTCTAATCAAGTTCTTATTTTTTTATTTTTATTTTTTAGAGACAGGATCTCACTGTCTCATCTAGACTAGAATACAGTGTGAACTCCTGGGCTCAAGCAATCCTTCCACCTCAGCTTCCCAAGTAGCTAGAATTACAGGTATATGCAACTGCACTTGGCTGATTTTAAAACAGCTTTTTTGTTTAGAGATGGGGGTCTCACTATTTTGCCCAGGCTGGTCTTGAATTTCTGTTCTCAAACAATACTCAAGGGATACTTTTGCTTTAGTTTCCTGAGGTATTGAGACTATAGGCAAGAGCCACTATGGCAGGCTCTGATCAGGACCCATTGTGTTTTAAATTAAAACCTGAATTTCAAAGACTTCATCACTCCCCAGCTGCATGACCTCAAACAAGTTACTTAAGTTGTCCAAATATCGAGTTGTTCATTTGTAAAATAAGATTAAAATATCTACCTTGCAGTATTGCAGTAAAGTCCTAAGAATTAAACTGAATATGAAAAAAAAAGTTCCTAGCTCAAAATCTGGCTAGCAATTCACAAATGCCTGTTCTTTTTCTGAAGCTCACCCACTTCCTACTTTTTCTGGCTTTCTCTGTAAGACCAGCAAATGGTAAATTTCTGAAGCACACAGTTATCAGATCTGAAATAAGTAGATCATGGGGCTTACACATGATTTAGCCACTGATAGCTTTCTTTCATGTAGCAGATTCATTCCATAAGGGAGCTGACCACAGACAGAGAGTAGAAGCCACAGCATATCAAGAGTTTAGATGAGAGCTGTCCCAAATCAGTGTGCCTTTAGAGGCAAGGCTTACTGAACACTAAATCAAATCTAAATATATCAACAATTGGAAAGAAGAAACTTCTGTCAACCACATAAACTCTGATTTCCAGCATTGTTTCTGATATAGGAGTTAAGAAGAAATCATTTAGGCAGATAGTAAGGGTATGGGAGTCCTCAGTAAGGCTTTTCTTTTTAGTGAAAAGCCGCCCTAAATCGTTTTCCAACAAAGAGCAGCCTGTAAAGTCAAGCTGCAGACATAGAGAAGCAAGCTAGGTGAATACCAGCAGGAACTAGGGACTAGACATGTTCAAGATGGCGACTTCTTCTTACCTTCTCTGTCAGCCATGTGTACTATAAGGAATAGCTAAGATGGAGCAGATCAACTGGAAAGGTCATTTGCATAATAAAATTAGAATGGGGTGACCACCCTTCCCTGCACGCTATGTAAATGCCATACAATCTGTGAGCCCTATGTAAATCAGACACCACCTCCTCAAACTGGACTATAAAATCTGGCACATTTGCTGCCAGCTGGCCCTTCCAGCTTGGAGATCCCTCTCTCTATAAAGAGAGCTGTTTCTCATTCTCTTATGTTCTTCCTATTAAACCTCCACTCCTAAACTCCTTGTGTGTGTCTGTGTCCTAAATTTTTCTGACTTGCGACAACAAACTCCAGCGTATATACCCTAGACACCATAGCCACATCATTTCCACAGGAAAATGAGATGAATTCTCCCTTGACACGTTGAGAATTCCTTTTAATTTGGCAATAATAGGATCCTTAGTAGTGCTATCTAGACATATACAATTTTTTTTTAAAGAAAGAAAGAGAAAAAGAGGAGAGAGAACAGGGGTCTTGCTCCATTGCCCAGGCTGGAATGTAATCTAGAAATAGGTATTAAAAACCTCTTTTATGCTGATGATTGTGCTTAACAGCAGAGACAGGAAGGAGTAAGGAAAGAAAATAACAAGCAAACAGCCAGCCAATGTTTCGTTTAAATCTGTGAAATGCTGTGCAAGTGATGCAGAGTGATTTGCTTCCATTTATGTGGTCACTTTCAAAATCGGTGTAATGTGATACTAAAAAAAAATGTATGTTCTATGGACCTTGGGTGTAGAATTCTATAAATATTCACTGAGTTTACTTGTTCCAGGTTGGAGTTCAAATCTTAAATGTCTCTGTTAATTTTCTATCTTATTGATCCGTCGAATATTAACAATGCGGTGTCAAAGTCTCCCGCTATTAGTGTGGGAGTCCAAGTCTCTTTATAAGTCATTGAAAACTTGTCTTATATATCTGGGTGCCTCTATATTGGGTACATGTATATTTATGATCATTGACTTCTATTGTTGCATTGATCTTTTTATCATTATGTAATGTCCTTCTTTGTTTCTTTTAGTCTTGGTTACTATTGTAGTCTATTTTGTCAGTGATGAAAGTTACGACTCCTGCTTTTTTTTTGTTTTGTTTTGTTTTTCTTTCCTCTCCATTAGATTGGTGAGTCTTCCTCCAACCTTTTGTTTTGAGTCTTTGTTGTCCTTGCTTATGAGATGGATCTGGATACAGAGTGCCGATGTGTTTTGACTTTTAATTCAGTTTGCGTGTCTGTGTCTTTGATTGGGGCGTTTAATCCATTTAAATTCAGGATTAATATTGATATTTGTGAGTTTAATATTGTCATTTAATGCTGGCTGGCTATTTCACCCATTAGTTGATATAAATACCTCATTATGGAGATACTCTTTATCTTTTGGTAAGTTTTTGGGATGACTGATACTGGTTGTTCCTTTCTGTGTGTAGTGCTTCTTTCAGAAGCTCTTGTAAAGCAGGCCTGGTGGTGATGAAATCTCTGAGTGCTTGCTTGTTCATGAAAAATTTTATTTTTCCATCATTTATAAAGCTTAGTTTGGCTGGATATGAGATTCTGGGTTGAAAATTATTTTCTTTGAGGATATTGAATATTAACCGCCACTCTCTTCTAGCTTGTAGGGTTTCTGCTGAGAGATCTGCTGTAAGTCTGATAGGCTTCCCTTTATGGGTAACCTGACCTTTCTCTCTAGCTGCCCTTATAATTTTCTCTTTTATTTTAACCCTGGTGAGTCTAACAATTATGTGTCTTGGGGTTGCTGTACTTGAGAAATATCTTTGTGGTGTTCTCTGTATTACCTGGAGATGAGTATTGTCCCACCTTACTAGGTTAGGGAAGTTTTCCTGAATAATATCCTGAAGAATACTTTCCAGCTTGGATTCATTCTCTTCATGACATTCAGGTACACCTATCAAACGTAAATTAGGTCTTTTAACATAGTCCCATATTTCTTGGAGAATTTGCTCATTCCATATACAAATTTGTATGAACAAATCTCTTTTCTTTAGGCCTTGTTTGATTCAGGAGTTCTCATGTGTTAAAACCACCTTTGCAAAAATGTTAACAGTGAGAACATTATGATAGTGAAAGAGATCTTATTTAACCAATCCTCATCTAGCCTTTAACCCCTGAACTGTCCTTAATCATTCCTGTGCTTGAAACTGCTTTTGTAGAATTGTAACTAAGAAAATTATGACATTGAAAGAGATCAGACTTAACCAAATCCATCTTGCTTCTAACCTCTAAACTGTCCTTGTCCATTCCTGGGCATAGACTGAACTAGCCTTTGGAAGGAATTTAGTTTATAGTTTAAATAATAGCCCTTCTCAAAAGGTAAACTGTTCTTATAAAATGAATGAAAGGCCACCAGCTACCAACTTAGGAAGAAAGCAGCTAGAATTCTAAACATTACCAGCTACTACTCCAGATATAATAAGATTTGCAACATCCCTAATAACTCTTGAGGATAGCATCAAGAGTAGCTATTGCGAACCTAAGATTGGCCTTTTGAACTTTCTTTTCAGGTTTTTGCGTTTCTGACAATTGACCCACCTGGACCTGTGATGGGGTCTGTGGCCTGACACCCAGGAACCAACTCAGCATGAGAGGAGAGCTTCCAATCTCTATGATTTCATCCGCGAGCCAACCAGTTAGAACTCCTGACTAACTGGCCCCCTACCCATCACCTTAAAAACTCTGATACCACAGTTTTTGGAAGACCGATTTGAGTAGTGATAAAATTCCAGTCTCCTGCTCAGCTGGCTCTGTGTGAGTCACTCTTTCTCTGATGTAATTCCCCAGTCTTGATAAATAGGCTCTGTCTAGGCAGTGGGCATGGTAAACCCATTGGGTGGTTACAGGCTTAGTCCAAACTAACTGTGAGAGACCTTTAGTTTCTAGTTTAAATGATAAGAGTCCTTCCCCAACACTAAACTGCCTTTGTAAATCTAATGCAAGACCACCAGATTAGAAGGATGACAAGCCTGGATTCTGCTAAGGTGTGGACATGAGTTATTACCAGCTATTATTCTGCAGTTCACAGGATTTGCAAATCCCTAATTACTCCTGCAAATATCTTCACTATTCCAGAACCTAATATTGGCCTTTTGAGATTTCGTTTCAGGTTTTTGAATTTCTGATGACAAACAGCTCCAACCCAACCGGCCAACTTGTTCTAATGGCTCAATGCAGAAGAGGACTCCCTGACTCACCAAACTATCCCCAAAAATATCCTAGCTTCCAAAGTTATGTGGAGATTGATTTACATAATAACTCCATCATCTTCCATATGACATGGTTGGCCTTGTGTCAATTAAACCCTTTCTTTATTGAAATATCATGGTGTCAGAACATTGGTTTTGTCTGTGCAGTGGGAAGGATAAACCATCAGGTGGTTACAGTATTCATCTCAATTGTTGTTGGCTTCTTTTCTTTCCTTTTTCTTTCTTTTATTTTTTTAAGTGTAGGGCCAGAAAGATGTGATACATTTTCTCATTTATCAGAAGCATCATGTCTGATAGTCTTATAACAAAAGAGAGGTTTACAAGAGAAAAGTATATCAAATCTATTTAATGAAAGTTTTACAGCAGGGCATAGTGGTTCATGGGTGCAATCTCAACATTTTGAGAAGCTGAGGTGGGAGGATGACTTGAGCTCAGGGGTGTGGCACCAGGCTGGGCAACAAAGTGAGACCCCGTCTCTATATAAATAAAGCAAAAACCAACAAAATATCTATAGAGTGTTACAAAACTCAGGAGCCTTCTGAAATGAAGACTCAAAGGCCCAGGGAAACTACCCATCTTTATGCTTAGATTCAATGAACAGTGGACACCCATGAAGTAATGTGATTGGGCCAATAGGGTATGATACAATGGTAATAGACGGGAAAATTGAACACAGGCCTGTCTGTTCAGATTCTTCTTGGCTTCTCTGTGTAGCATTTCCTTCTTTAAGGTATGGGGCAGGACACTTCTAGAATGAAGGTCTTTAAGGAAGAAGGGAGAGAGTGATCTTTCTAGGTTTTATGGTTGACATTCGGGAAGAGGAGTTCTAGTTTCTAAGATTTATCTTAAGGAAGAAGAGTTCTAGTTTCTGTGTCTTGCAGACAAGCTAAGTCAGAGATTTTCTTTATTACTAGGATCTATGTCCCACTTCAGGAGAAAGAGGAGATGAAGACAGAAGTAGGAGAAGGAGAAACTCTGCCTCTGGAGCTACTTCTGAGGCCTTTTCATCTCCTTTATTTCAAGGTACTCTGCCTAGCAAAATGCCAAGCTTTCGGGTATCAGTTTCTGAGCCCCCAAAGAAGCAAGTTCCCACATAATACTCTTACGATTTGTGTGGAAACATTTTTTAAGAAATACAGCAACAGACATTTAGGAGAAAATACACTATTTTTATTTATTCATAAATAAGATTAAGAGTGTTTGAAATGCAGTCTTGCCTCCCGAGGTAACACTTAAAGTCCTCCTTACTCACCTATAATTTGGAGTACAGGGAGGAATCTGATAGTAAGTTTAGAAAAAGTGAGAAAAAGCTTAAATTTAAGACTCAGGAAAGAAATCTGAGAAAGAAAAGGTTGAGGGTGGATGGTTAGCAGGGGTTAGTAAATTAACACTTACTTAGCACTAAGCATTTTTTTTTCTCTTTTAATTTTCACACCAAAGCAAAGCTGATAAGCATCATTAGGATCCATTTTAAATTTAAGCAAACTGAAGCTCAAAGAGGTTAAGAAACTGGCTCCAAGTGACACAGCTGGTGAGCACGTAGCAAGGAAAGATTTGACGGAATCTTAGCAAATGTATAATTTTGCATCGGGACTGGTACTGTTTCCATATTCTCTAGCCTTGGCTTACTACATTGTAATCTCAAACTCTTTAAATATTAATTCACTTAGAAAGCCAAATATAAATGTCTTTTACTCAGTAGGCAATCAATAACCATGAGTTACAGTAATGTTTCTGAATGTGGTTGAATAAAATCCTACTTCGTCATTCATATTTAACCTTAGATTCAGTACTTCTGATTTAACAATTTATATACTTGAGTACAAAAGACTTTGTGTGGAGCAGGAAGAGGGAGGTAAGTTGGAAAGATGGGAGGGAGAGAAAAAGGAAAAAAAGAAAGATTGAAAACCAGAAAATTTTAGTCTAGCATTTTCTAGGCCTAGGCAGATAATTGTAGGATTTAAAGTCAAATTCAAAATTATCCTACTATTTTTCTGAAATTATAAAATAGAAATGGAGCAGGGTTTGTGATGATGTGATGATGTCTGTATTTATCTGAATACTTGCACTGTGACAATAACAGCTCCCACCCCCAAAAAAGTAAGATCCTGAGTTATTACAAAATGAAATTTATTTGTAAAATATATTTTTAAATATAATGTACTTTCTACAATTTGACATTAGACTGTTATCACATGTTGCATAGTGGCATTTATGACGCTATTTATTCTTTCCTTTTTCCTTCTTGTCTTTCACTCTTCCTTTATTTCATCTTCCTTTGTAAATATTTTTTCTTTCTTTCTGAGAAACCCCATCTATGTCAGTTTTCCTTTTACCCATTTATGTTTCAAATTTTTATTTGCTCAAAAAATAAAAAAAAAAATTTGCACCAGTACCAGATCAATTGATATATTTGAATAACCTGTCCCATCTCAATGACCTACTGATAGCATGAATTTATGCATGTCAGTTAACTACTTGAAATTAAATTAAAGAAATATATAACTCTTACGAGTAGAGACTGTATTCATATGGGAGACTGGAGGTTCAAGTACAGAATTAGTTTTAAAGATATACTATTAATTTAGACAATTTTCAAGGACAAAAATGTAAAATACATAATGACATTAAACGGACACACCAACTTTACAATAAATGTAACCATAAAGATATTTAAATGTAAAGGCTTTTCACCTCAAGATTTGAAAAGGTTAAAATTAAACCGAGAGTTGTTGGGAGACATCTATTACTTTTAATCATAAATCTTACCAGGTCTTTCATAAACACTATTACTTATTGAATATTTAGTGTTAGGCATGTACTGAGATATTAAAGAGTTATGACATTTAATTCTCACAAAAATATAAAGTATAAATAATACTATATCAAGTTCTACTAAGTGGCAGATCTGGGATTTATAGCAAAATGTGACTAATGTCAAGATCAATGACTTTTACTATAATGTTAAAAAGAAAATAACACAAAAGGTGACTACTAAATAGCTAGGATCTCTCTCAGGGCTTTGGAAAGGCTCATGCTAAGAAAGGATTCTAAGGCATAATTTCATGGTTAACCTCATTTTGTTCCTGAAATGGTAAATAGAGAGATGATGCATTGCAAACTAAATCTAACTCTTGATTGGGATTAAACTCCAAGCTCCAATTTAAGAGAGATTTAATCCTGCGGGGGAGGTTAGGAGACATGCTGCTATTGACTTTTATGGTGCCAATGGCTGCCATAGAGTTGGGGTCGTCAGGATTGAGTAGAGTATAATTTATAATGCAAAACTCAGTAAAAACAATCAGAAGCAGACCAGCTCTCACCACCCCGCTCTGTGTGACATGAGAACATGTGGAGGAATGAAGTGTTCATAATTATGAATAGCGGCTATATTACCATAACTACATTATTCATGGCTTCAAATGAATATGCTGCCTTGAAATTTCATGTCACTGAATTTTTTATTTTTAACAATAACAAATTCTCTCACTCATTGTTTAACAGCTCAACAAAGCTTCAGAATACCAGAGGCAGTCGAGTTCCTCAAGTTAGGTTTCTAAACGTGACTGGTTTGGCCATAAACAACAGGTATAATAAAAAGAGCCTTTGGAGAGGGAATCCAGGCAGAGTAGGAGGGACTATCAGGCAATTAGTATCTGCAGACCACTGAAGAGTGAAGAAATGGGCCACTGATTGCTGTTCTCAAGTTCTCTCTCACCCTTGGGTGTCAGGGCAACAACAGGTCAGCAGAAATTCTGTCTGTCAACAAGATTTTACCTCATTGTTTAGACGGTAGCTTCCACTTCTTGCCTTTAGAAGAAATAGGGAAAGCAGTTCCAGGAAGGCCTTTATTTTTCAACAAGAACAAAAGACACACATACACACGCACACAGGCACACATGCACACATGCATACACACCCTTCAAATAAAAAGTAAAAAAAAAACAGGAAAGAAATATCACTACCCCTTCTGCAGCTTAATATGTAGAAAGTTATTTACATGCCTTATTTCACTTTATTTTAAACACGGCCATGGAACATATGATGCAGGCAGTTTTATGCCCACGATAAATGAAGCATTCACAGAGTTTTCAGAGTTCCCCCAGGCCAACAATATAAGTGACAGAGCTAATATTCTGTCCCAAGCAAAAAGGCAGGAGCTCTTGACTTAGGCTTCATAAAATCTTCTGAAAAGTCAAGAGTATTACTAATAAATTCTCTGGTAGAGGTGAATCTTTCTTGTGCTAGCTTTGCAACTAGAAGTTACTTTATCTGTGTAAATCTTATCTACCAAACAACTAGACATAAGCTATCATTAACCTTGTAGTAGTGTTGGTAGGATTAAATAAAATAATCATAGTAAAACACTTCCTTTAAGATGCAGTGCAGAGAAAATGCTCAATAAGTCATTTCTTACTATCCCAAAGATGATGAACGATGCTGTAGGTAGGTAGATGTATATGCAGATATAGATACATACACAGACACATGTGTATACATGTTTATGCACATACATATTTGCATGTGTATTGATTTATATATGTTTTATTTTGAAAAATCTCAACCACATTCAAGAATGGAAAGAGTAGTATAATGAAACCCCATTCACTGCTTTCCAACTTCAACAGCTTCTCAACCCTTTGCCAATTACGTTTATTTACACTACCAACTCCTCTCACCAACGAATTATTTTGAAGACAATTCCAGATATCATACACTTTCCTTCTGAAATATTTTAGTATTTCTGAAAGATGAGTCCTTCTTCTTCTTCTTCCTCCCTCTCCTCCTCCTTCCCCTCCTCCTCCTCCTTCCCTTCCTCCTCCCTCCCAATTCCTCCCCCTCCTCCTCCTGCCCCTCCTCCCCCTCAACCCCTTCCTCCTCTTCCTCTTCATCCCTTCCTCCTCCTCCTCCTCCTCTTCTTCATCTCCTCCTCCAGCTCCCCATTCTCCTCCTCCTATTCTCCTTCCTCCCCCTCCTCTCACTTTTCCTCCTCCTCCTCCTCCCCTTCTCCTCCTTCTCCTTCTTCTTATTTTCCTTATTCTTCTTCCTTGAGATGGAGTCTCCCTCTATAGCCCAGCCTGGAGTAGAGTGGCATAATCACAGCTCTCTGCAGCCTTAACCTCCTGGGCTGAGGTGATTCTCCCACCTTGGCCCCCCGAGTAGCTAGGGCAACAGCCTTGCACCACCACACCGGACTAATTTTTGTATTTTCTTTGAGATGTGGTTTTATCATGCTGCCCAGGCTGATATCAACCTCCTGACCTCAAACGATCCTCTCGCTTTGACCTCCCAAAGTTCTGGGATCACAAGCATCAGCCACTGTGCATGGCCAATGATGATGGTGGTGACAGTCAGTCATGAGCAGCTGCTATAAAGATGCCAGCAGAAGTAGGGGAAGGCTGAGGTCTCTGCAGAGCCAGCAGGGGTTGGGAACAGGTAGGAGCCTTGCCCCTTACCAAGTAGGTAGGGCAGAAGCCCCATGGTCCCTGGCACAGCTGCAGTCACCCAGCCATGGTTCCATACGCAGGGGTCTGGGAAGCCCCTCCACCGCTGTAGGCTCAGAAGAACCTGCTGCTGCTCTCTGGCCTGCCCTGCTCCCAGCACCAGATCTGACTGAGCAGAGTTGCAGTGAGCTTGGGTGCCATTGCAACCTGGCCAAGTGTGTGTGCTCTGGGCAGAGCTGACATACCAGCCCCCTGCTGCCTCAGCTCCTTCAGATGTCGGGTGCCAACAAGCATGGGAGGGAGGCCGAGGAGGTTCTGAGGGTGGCTCAGCACAGACCTGCAGGCACCTCTCCTCATGAACAGCCTGGGTGCCATGGATAGCGTGTTGATGGAAGCAGGGGGCAGACAGGATCCTGGGAGGGAAGGAATGGGTCCTAGGTGAAGCCCCACCTTCAAGTCAGGGAGGGATCGAAGCCTGGGGACCATACTGTCAGTTCCCTGTAGAGTCCACCACCCTAAGTGAGAACTTACAGTGCTTTTTCTAGACCCACCCATGTCGGCCCATGGAATAATCAGCAGATACTTCCTTCCTTCTGAGCCTGTAAAAACCGTGAAACAAACCAGACTAACACAGATGCCAGGTCTACAGAAAGAAGCTACCCACTGTGAATTTCCTCTCTGCTGAGAGCTGGATACCAATTAGGACGAACTGCCTGTGGAAAGGGCTACCCACCTTTCGTTTCCCAAGAACTGTTCTGTAATTCAATGAAGCTCTCCACCTTGCTCATCCTCTAATTGTTCATATACCTCATTTTTCCTGGATGTGGGATAAGAACTTGGGACCCACTGAATGGCAGGACAGAAAAAGCAGTAACACAACCAGGACTGAAATGCCACCGCCTCCACCCCCATACCACTTACCAGATTGTGAATAATGAGAAGGAGAGAAGAGTGGCTACTCTCTGGGAAACCCAGACCTAGGGGCTTCCCGAGTCAGGGCCGTGACACCTGCTTTGGGGCTCTGAGTTTCCTGGCTTCTACAGGCTTCCAGGTGCCACTACATTCCCCTTGTCCAGATGTGGGTGCCTGCCGCAGAAGCTGCTTGTGGTGCATCTGATTCATCCACAGCCTTTCATGGAGCCAATGCCTCTGCTGGCTCCTGGAGCTGTCTGCCCTGCAGCAGCAGCTGGAATGCCTGGCTATGTGCAGTGACCAGACACCATGCTCACTGTGCTCCACCCCTGACTTGCCCTTGGCATGCATGGGATCTAGGCCAGTAGTGCCAGCCAAATGCAGCCTGCCAGGCTGAGCGGGTGGAATGAGCTGAGTATGTGGAATGAGCTGAGTATGCAGAATGAGCGGTGCAGGCCTGAGTGAAACCTTGGGCAAAGGCATCACTGGCCACAGAGGTTTCCAGCTGGAAAAGGGACAGCCAAAGGATCCTGTGACAATGAGTCTTTTTAAAAGCATAACTACAGTACCATTGTCATATGTAAAGCAGAATGTGTTTTCTTAATGTCATCAAACATCTAGTCAGTGTCAAATATTTTTCTATTTATCTTGCCAAGAGGTGTGTGTGTGTTCTCTTTCTCTATTGTTTGAATTAAGTTCCAAATAAAGGGCATGATTTACTTTTTTAGCCAGTGGTTTCTTAAGTTTGTTAAGTATCATTTTATCTAAGCTCCCCCAACCCTACCACCACACATGCAAATTTGGTTTTAGCTTTGAAATTTTTGCCAATTTTCTTTCTGTATTGTTAACAAATGTGGGAATTAAATCCAGAAGAATGATGACAGATATAGGTAGGTAGGTAAGTAAACAGATAAAACTACATTATATATAGAATACTGCTGTGTATTTCCATTAGAAGGCACATAATGTTTGCTTGTTTCCATTTTTTTGTGATACTGACAACCACTAATCTTTTATCTTTATTTTTTGAGACAGGTTCTCACTCCATTTCCCAGGCTGGAGTGCAGTGGTGCAATCATAGCTCACTGCAGCCTAGAACTGCTGAGCTCAAGCCATCCTCCTGCCTCAGGCTCCTGAGTAGTTGGCACTAGAGGCATGAGACACCATGCCTGACTAATTTTCTTTACTTTTTGTAAAGGCAAGGTCTTACTATGTTGGTGAGTCTGCTTATCATCTTTTTCTAGGTTTGTTATTATATAACTTATGGCCAACAGTAATGTTTAGCCTGGAGAAGTCTTGGAAAGATACAGTCTTGAAAAGACAACCTGATATAACCTTGGGATGATGAAAAACAAGTTAGACCACCCATAAACCACAGAATAACAATCCCCATTGTTTGAGATGCTAGAACAATTTCCACCCAGCTAATAACTACTGTTTCACATATATTAAGTTACATGGCAGTTATGAACCAAGAAGCCATATTTCTTACAGCTGAATGATTTCAGTTTCAATATTGGGCAAAATTGTCATTATTATAAAATTGGGGCTTTCATGAATTATAAAATCACATAGAAATTTCTTATGTTCATTCTTAAAATTTCTTTTTGAAGTTATAACATTTATCTTTCTTATTATAATGTTGAAAGTTACTTTTTCTAGTTATGTGTGATAAGCATGAGTACTGTAGAACAATTAAAATGATGATAGACTAATAATAGTGATAATAATAAGAGTTTCTAAATCTCACCCACCCAGAGATAGTTGTAGTTATTTCATTTCCTTTCTGACATTTCCCATGCAAATAAATAAATATAGACATAAAGCTTAATCTAAGCGATAGCAGGTTCTTCTGTAAGAGTTAAAAAGATAGATTTATAGACACTATTTCTTTGACCTTCTAACAAAAAGATCCCCAGTCTCTCCCTAAGTGGCAGACTTAAAATTTCATCCTCGATCAAGACTTGAGGGTTCCACTTACTCGTGCTGATTTATGCCAGGCAGATGCCCCCTTAGAGAAAATATATAAAGAAAATATTCATTTGACTTATTAAAGTCCAGCCCTTCTTTGTTGAAATCTGGGAAGAGAGAACAATTTACATAAGAAGTGTAGGTTTTTGGTTTTTGTTTTCTGATTTTTTTACTTTTTTGGACTGGGAGCTGGGAGGGGTTGTTGACAGCAAACCTCTATCAAGTAAGAGGGATTCCTTCAGTCTCAAGATAGCGGATAAAGGCCAAAGAGAAAGCCGATAAAGGCTCAAGATAGACAATAAAGTGCTCCCAAAATGGTCACTGTAAGTGCAGAGAACAGGTATGGCTTTGCAGTCACGTGACTTGTGCGGTCACACAGGGTTCTGGTCTCATACTTGCTTTCATGTGCTGCTGTTGTCCTTTTGAAATTATTAATAATTTCTAAACAAGAGGTTTTGCCATTTTATTGTGCACTGGGTCTTGCAAATTATTTAGCTGGTTCTGGGAGATAAAGGTGAGAATATTGAGATGGTGTTAACAACGAGATAGGGGCTGTGTTAGTCTGAGTGTAGAAGTAGGAGACAGGGAACGCATGCTTTCTGCTGAAGATGTATCCCCTTAGTGGTGGTTGTGTGAGTGTATATACTCCTGTGCTTTTTGGAGGTGGATTGGGTGGTGGTGGTATGTTTGTTCATGATAAGAAGATTGGTCTCTCATAAAAGTCATATATCGAGGGGTACCTTCAAAGACATGGAACTACCTCGACTGAGAGTAACACACTAAGTCATTATCTTTTTCTGAAAACTATAAACTGATGGAGAGAATCTGCCTTTGTTTCAAAACCTGGGGTGCCTGGGCCAGTCACTCTACTCCACACTAGTGGTAGACAGTTTCTTCTTTTTTCTGGGTTTTCTCTGCTTTTTCTATCGATTTTAACCCATAAAAACTGCTCCAAAGTGTTGGGCCTATTTCTCCTTTCCTGGATGTTCATAAGATTTCAGCGTTTAAAACCTGTTGTGATTATAACAGTGACCTTGAGTCCCATGGAAATAGAAAGTGAAAAAGGCAGACACTCTTTGATTCATAAAAACACATTCTAACATTCAGGATGCTTGTATCATTGCCTGCACATGGAGATAAATATGAACAACAATGGGTTGTTTTCCACTACACAGATAGGAGCACAAGAATTTCAGGAGAATTCTTATGAAATCCAAGAATTGTTTGGATACAGGCTGGGCACAGTGGCTCATGCCTGTAATCCTTGCACTTTGGGAGGCCGAAGCGGGGGATCACCTGAGGTTAGGAGTTCAAAACCAGCCTGGCCAACCTGGTGAAACTGTATCTCTACTAAAAATACAAAAGTTAGCCAGGTGTGGTGGTGCACACCTGTAGTCCCAGATAACTAGGGAGGCTGAGGCAGGGAGGCTAAATCACTTGAATCTAGGAGGCAGAGGTTTCAATGAGCTTAGATCACGCCACTGCACTCCAGCCTGGTGGACAGAGCAAGACTCCATCTCAAAAAAAAAAAAAAGAAAAAAAGAAAGAGTACTTTGGAGATTTGGCTAGGGCTATATTGGATTTTTATTACAATTGGAAAATGGATCCTGTGCTCTGTATTCCAGGCTAGCTGAGAACATATAATTTATATCCCACATTTTCCAAATATTAATGAAGTGGTCAAAGAAAAAAAAATTTCCTGAAGAATGAAGGTCCTTTTAATTATCAGGAACAGAGAAACATTAAAATGAGAATGCAGTCACACCCCACTCCCCACTTGGAGGTATAAATTCATCTCTTGAAACTGGTTGCTATTGCCACAACTAGCTATACATTAATATAATAATGCCACACCAGACCCTGTGCACAATAGCTTAACAATGTATAGCCAATTGCTGACCAGTGTTTTTTCTTTAACCAATGAGATTTCCTGACAAGCCATTTTGTAACAACACACTCCCTTCCTCCCATTTTCCCTTTAAAATTCCACTTGTAACTTCTGCTAATCTCAGTGTATATTCAGAGCAACTTGAATCTATGATCCCAGGTTGCAGTACTCGGAATTGGCTCAAATAAACTCTCTACTTATATTAATTTGGCCTCAGCTTCTTCCTTTTAGATAGACAGAAGGAATTTGTATTACATAATCTATGTGAATAACATTGCAATATGCACACCGTTCTATATCTTGGTCAAAAAATAGTTTAAGAATATATTGTGAATTACTTCAAAAGCTGGGCTAAGTCATAGGTTTCTTTTATGGCTACCTAATTTCTTATGGTACAGTGCCATATTTGCAATCATTTTCCCCTATTTTGGACATGTACACTGTGTCTAAGTTTTGTGGGTTTTTTTTCATTTGGTCAGTAAGTATTTATTGAGTCCCTGACCCTGGTGGTGAGAATCGAGATTGAATAAATGAAACACTTTTTCTGACTATATAGTTTAGATGTTCTTGGGTAGAAAATACAAAGTTACATCATTATAAAATACCTGCATGTGGATATCATTTTTGAAGAATTTGAAATAATAGTAAAAACACATTCTGGATGGGTTTAAACTGCTTGAGGGTATACTGACAACGTATTTTAAGGGAAACAAAGAAACTTTCCATACATATGTTTTTAAAAACTAGACTTTATTTAAGTATATATTAATATATTTTTAAGTTTCATTGCAATGATACATAATTGTGCATATTTATGGAGTGCAATGTGATGTTTTAATAAATGCATACACTGTATAATGATCAAATCAGAGTAATTAGTAAATTCATCAACTAAAATACATACTTATTTGTGATGAGCACATTCAATATCCTTTCTTCTAGATATTTTGAGATATATAATATTTATTGTTAATTATATTTACTCAACTAACAGCAGAACTTATTCCTCCTATCTAACTATAACTTTATGTCTGTTGTCCAACCCTTATCCATCATTCCTACCCTCTAACTTTCCTAACCTCTGGTAACTGCCATTCAACTCTCTACTTCTATGAAGTCAACTATTTTAGATTCTACATATGAGTGAGGTCATACAGTATTTGTCTTTCTGTATCTGACATATTTTACATAACACAATGTTCTCCAGATTCATCTACATTGTTGTAAGTGACAAGATTTCATCTTTTTCAATAACCGAAGAGTATTCCATTGTTAGTATATGCAACATTTTTTGAGTCACCTATTGGGTGGTGAAGACTTCTGTTGATTCCATATCTTTTCTATTATAAATAGTGCTGAAATAAACGTGAGAGTGAAGATATCTCTTTGACATACGAATTTTATTTTCTTTAAGTATGTACCATTAATAAGGTTTTGACATTACTCTAGACATTGGCATTGCTTCTTTTTTTCATCATTATAAATAACTCTGACTAACTAAAAAGCAAAGGTTAGAGCTCACTTTACTATCATCTTCCTGGAAATCAGTGAAAGGAGAGAAACCATATTATGTTAGACTTGTTTGTTAAGGGAAAAAAAAGTAAATAAAAGTGACAAATCTGTTAAAAAGAAAATAGTTTCTCTGGACTTGAATATTGAAAGAAACTTATGGGATGAATCTGCATAGAAAAGAAAAGTACCATATACAAGTGATAGCTTCGAAAAAAGGTTTGTTAATTTTACTGAAAAGGTCAAGAAAATTTACGTGCTTAACTTTTTTTTTTACTCTTCTCAAGATCACAGTGCTGTAAGGACTTTAAGAAATTGACCAATAATTATTTCTAAAATCAACTCATCAAAAATCTTACAGTATTTGAATGTAGTCTGTTATTCTGTACCATACACCTCTGTACAGATAAGCTTAGAGTAAAACTTTTAAAAGGAAGATGATAACAAATGTGTCGTTATGGCCTTGCAGTGAGCCTTGGCTAGATATTGGATTTTATTTCCTCCACCAACAGCCTTATAAACATGGATTACGTGTATCATATTCCTTATGTGTTTTCATAGTACCAACATCAGAGAAAACAGCCCAAAGAAATGGAAAGAACCAGCAGAGAACAAACAAACAATAAGATTTTTTTCACCTCTGCTATAATAACAACCTTAGGTACAGTTATGAAGACACTGTGTAGTTGGTCTTTCAAGTTTCTTGAATAATATTCTTCACCACAGAGGACAAATGAGCTGTTTATGAAGTAGAAAAATTAGGGAGACATTCTCTGTGTTATAAAAATCTACTTTTTGTCAAGGTTTTTGTTGGAAATTGTTTATTCTGATTAACTCAAGAGTAAGGGAAATGTATTAGGCAAACATAGGATAGACCACACAATCTAGATGGCCAGAGAGTCACGCATGGGAAACGAATAACAGTCAGAGAAGGTTTAATAATCAGATAACAGCCAAAGCCATACTTTGGGAAAGGAGCAGTTACCACCCCCTCTAGTGCCACCATGGTATTACAGACCTTGCTGCCATAGACAATGAGGTTGCGTCTGTCCTTTCCAGAGGGATGTCCATAAATGCTTACGGAACCAATGGGAAGTTACAGGCTTACATGTCACCCCAGCCTTGCATAGCGTTTGGCACTTATGTCTTGTTAATGACTGTTCCCTGAATTAAAGGGAGAAATCTCTACTTAACGAATAGTCATCCTCATGTTTCTGAGAAACATGCATAGACATTTGCAATCCATTGCTTTAAGTAGTCGATTGAATTACTGGTAATCATACATTTCTTGAATACAGTGAATACATTTTAAGTCCTGGGTTCACCCTCAAAAGCACAATACATCCTGTGGGGTTGCTACACATGGTAATTGAATCTAATTTAATAAGTGTCAGAATTAGAACATCATGTATTTTCTATCCTAGGGAATTAAACATATACCACAGAAGAAACGAGAATCTCTCTTTCGCGAGCCCATAATTCCTTCTTTATGCTGTAAATATAAGATTTGCCAATTACAAAGCATCACATTTCAGCAGCACTGTCTTTTTTTCAAACTAATACAAATGTCTTCATCACTACTGAAATGCTAAAAAGTACTTTTAAAATGAGTATCTGTAAGAAAACTCCACGCTTTGAGATAAAAAAGAGAAATAGCAATCTATAGCATTTCACAAATATACTCAACATAATTTTAGCCACAGACTAAAATAATTGAGTTAGGAAGTTTTGCTATTGTTCTTATCAAGTACATATTCTAGAAAAAATTTATTAAATATAAAAATTGTTTTTTAATAATATAGAAAAAATATAACTTATGTTTTTATATATCCTAAGAAAATTTCAACAATAAAAAGCTGAAAATAAATTGTTATTTTCACAAGAATAATTTTCAAAGATTGCTTGAGTTTCACACTGTTAGACATATAAAGAGAAGAATGAAGGTATCTAATATATTCAGACCTCAAAGGTGTATACTTGTGTTTCATAAATAAGCAGTTTATTTAGAATTGATCCCAAACTATCAAATATACGTCATATTTGATGTTTCAATTGCTCACTTATAATAAAATTAGAATATATAATAATTCTTTGACTTTAGTTCACACCTGCCATTATTGGGTGACATTTTAAATTATATATTTGTCATTCCTTTCCTTGCTGTTTGTTGCATAAATAGATTGCGCTATATAAAGAGAATACATTTTAAATCTTATGTATTTTCTTTGAGAGGATTTCCATATTTGTCATTTCATTTTAATTTTTAGTAATAACAGTTATGAATAAAACATTTAAAAATACATAGGACATACAATTTCAATTCTGTCTCAATCTCTCTCTCTTCTTCCTCCCTACCTCATCCCAATACAGTCATTTCCCAGGTTGTCAAAAGATGGATGGCTTCCAGAGTTAGTTTGTCATAAAAGGTAAGATCAAACCCATAGGAAAAAAAAATACAATAAACTTGTGCACCAAGCCAGGTGGTGAAAGAGTTAGTGGCAGTTTTTCCAATGTAATCTGACAGACCTCATTTATCTCCTCGTTGAGCTGGCCATGGTATCACATGTCATGACTTCCACCATGTTCCCACCTCTGGCCTCCACCTGCTGAGGGAGCCAAGGAGGCTAGAGAACATCCAGCTGTATTCCAAAATGAACTTGACTTTTAGGAGAGTCTAAGAAAGAAGGCTTCTCTGCTCCTATCTCTGCCAAAGAGCTGTCACTTTATTGGAAAGTTAAATTTGTCACAGGGAAAGAAAATTTCACCGTAGCCTGTTTAAATAAGTTAGGGAGTAGAATCTTCTCCCTAGTGCTTTTTCCACGGCAAGCAAATGTATCAATCATTTTATTCTCTGAAATAACAATTTATTATCCATGCAGGAGGCCTTGGATTCAATCTGCACAGTGTTTCTGAGTGTCGCATCAGATACGACGCTCTGTCATCAGTCTTTATCAGGGCAATCACTCTGCACTTGTCATCAGTTTTTAATAATAAAACTATTTATTACCTCAATAATTATTTATGACAAGAAGTCTGCCATTGGCATTATGAATAAATATTGATAAATTGCTTGGTTAATAAACTAGCACTTTTTAAGTGGCTTGGAGAATATGAAAATGAGTGGTATTATTATAAAGAATCATTACAAGAAATTGTGAAATGTTTATCTTTTTTTGAAAAGACTACATTTTCCCAACAGAAATCCCAGGAAAAGAAAGTGAGAAACCTAATTTGTAACAGGACAAAGATTCAGTATGAAAGATTGAAGAGCCAATATTAAATCATTAAAAAAATACAATTTTCAGGCATTTTATCTAGATGCCAAATTAAATAAATTGAATTGAACCCAGTTTGAGGCATTGCCTGCATATATATATATATATATATATATATATATATATATATATATATATATATCTTTAAGGATTTGAAAAGTACATCAAAAACTTTTATTTTTTTATTTTTTTCAGAGGGAATCTCACTCTGTCACCCAGACTGGAATACAGTGGCACAATCTTGGCTCACTGCAACGTCCACTTCTTGGGTTCAAGCGATTCTCCTGCCTCAGCCTTCTGAATAGCTGGGATTACAGGCACCTGCCACAACACCTGGCTAATTTTTGTATTTTAATAAAGATGTGGTGTTGCCATGTTGGCTAGGTTGGTTTCGAACTCCTGACGTCAGGTGATCTACCTGCCTCGGCCTCCCAAAGTGCTAGGATAACAGGCGTGAGCCACTGCACCTGGCCAAAAACTTTAATTTTTTGGTGGAGATCAGCTCCTAAGAGCCACAGATTTTTTTCTTTTAGGTTCCTTTTCTGATAGGCTAGACACACGAATTTGAAATGGGAGTCTGAAATAACATTAAATCTCATCCTCTGATGAGTTGCTGAGAAAACATGGATATAATCTTTACGTACAGAGACTATCTCACTTGGGCCAATTTTCTGGAAATCACAAAGGACTCAAAGCATGACTAACAGTTACCTGGTCACTGATGCTGAATAATAGGATATTTAACTTAAAAGTCAGAGTAGCACAAAGCCAATTCTATGGGAGGGACCTGACACAGGCCTCCCAGCCATCCTGATGGCATGGCATAACGGGTGCAAACGAAAAATAGAAGCTAGAGGAGAAGAAACTAGGAAAGCTTAGAAAATATTCTGCTAGAAAAGTACAGGAAAACTGAACAGAAATCATAAATTCCATCCAGGCCGGGTGCAAGTTAGGCTCCCATAGTTGCAGGAAAACAGAAGAATGAAGCTCTAGGAATGCAAGCAGACCTTAGGGAGGGTTGCTCAAAAAGCACTCAGAAACAAGGATTTAAATGCAAATAGGTCACTTGGAAGGTGATCCTAGTAAGCTCAGTAAGGGGATAGAGAAGTGAGACAGGGGGAGAAAGGTCAATAGAGGGTAGGGGGCAGTTATTAAGGGGGAGAATTGAGATTCACTCTTACTGGAGAACTCTAGGGGACAGTCTAGACAGAACATGCCTCACAGTTGATACAGCTGAGATGTAAGGAAGCTGGGCTGGTTGTCTTCTAAATCCCAGCCATTGGTTGGCCCGCTCTGGAGGAAGATACTCCTGGCCTGCCATAAGAAGAAATCCAGTGGCATAGAGTTTTAGAGGCTTTCAGCTGGATACTTGAGACATGTAGGGAAACGGTGAGTGACAGGCAATGTGCAGTGAACCAACAGTTTCTTTTACAATAGAGCAATTGAAAATAACAAAAATTGCATTTTTCCAAAAGGTTGACTGGATCAAGAAATAACCCTATGTATATAAGAGGCATGAAGGAAACAATGAAGAGGCATGGTCACACTTAAAGATGAAGATGGGGTCTAAGAAATGTATCCTTAGGTGATTTTGTCATTGTGTGCACAGAAGAGAGTGTACTTAGAGAAACCTGGGGCACTACACACGTAGGCTATGTAATATAGCCTATTGTTCCTAAGGTACATGCTATTGTACTGAACACTCTAGGCAGTTGTAATACAGTGGTAAGTGTTTATATATCTAAACATAGAAAGGTAACAGTAAAAATTTCGTATTATAATTTTATGTATGTGGTCTGTCATGAACTGAAACATTTTTATTCTGCACATGACTCTTTCATGAATGGGGCCTTCCCTTGAATGTCTTAGAAGGTGATGGTATAATTCAAATAATTCAATTAAAGGTATGCATAAAGAATGGTTGTAGAAGAGCAGCAAATGGAAACTTGATCATAGGCAGAGAGTTTAGAAAATGGTTAGGCACTCAGGCTAAGGCATTTGCCTGCTTGGGTTGAAACTCAGCTTTAAAAGTTATTTTCTGTAACCTTCGGCAAATTATCTCCTCTCAGATAAATTATGGAGAGAATTAAATAAAATATGTTATAGAAAGTGAAGAGTTTAGTACCTGATCCTTCACTGGTACTCAGTAATGTTAGCTATTATTAGAATTATTATAAATAGGCAGGGCGCAGTGGCTCACATCTGTAATCCCAGCACTTTAGGAGGCTGAGGAGGGCAGATTAGGATCTCAGGAGTTCGAGTTCAGCCTGACCAACATGGTGAAACCTTGTCTCTACTAAAAATACAAAAAGCAGCTGGGCATGGTGGCACGTGCCTTTAATCCCAGCTACTCAGGAGGCTGAGGCAATTGCTTGAATCCAATATATATATTTATTTATATATATAAAATATATATATAATTATATATATATAAAATTATATATTTCCTTCATATATAAAATTATATATATATTATATATATAATTATATATAAAATATATATAAAATAATATATATATAAATATATTCAATATATATATATATATAGAATCATATATATATATATATATATATATATATATATATATATAATTATAATTAAGTATGTCCTGGAAGTTCCATGATGAATTAGGAACATTGAGCTCTGAGGTTGTCTGGATATCCACCCACACATTACATGGTTTGAAGAAATATTTTGCAGGAAATAACTCATGTATTCTGCAGAACCCACTGATATTTGGGACAGTGAGTATATTCCTTAAAAGTCTAGGATGATTGAGTTAATAACCAGAGAAAGTAAATGGATTGTGTAATGCTGTATTGATTCAATGATTTACATAATTATACTCATATTAATTATAACTTTATAAGTAGTTTTTGAAAATCATTTAATTTTTTAATTGTATCTTATATGTTAGGCATTATATAGGGCACTAGGAATATAGCAGACAAGTCCTCTGCCCTCAGATAAAGCTACAATCTAGTGGCTCAACAGACAATGAGCCAGTGATTCAAAGAGTGAAAGTGGAAGGAATAGTAGTGTGCTCTAGTAGTCCCAGGTATTTGGAAAGCTGAGACAGGAGGATCACCTAAGCTCAGGAGTTTGAGACTCACCTGGGTGACGTGTAAGACTGGCTATCTAAAAGAAAAATCAACCAAAGGAGAATGTCAGGACAAAGTGTTGAGAGGCATAGAATAAAGACACTCAGTCAGACCTAGGAGAATAGGCGACCAAACTAGTAAATGTTCCCTAAGTTCAGAACCTAATTTGTGCCGGACACTGAGCTCAACAATGGAATATATCAGTGAGAAAATGAAATAATTAAATGGAAGCAATGTCAAATGATACTGTGAGAAGCCTAGTCTAGAAAAAGAAGCACCACTAGAGAAATCACAATGGAGCTGAGAGCCAAAGGGGAAGATAACTTCATCAGGTTACATCAGGCAGAAGGAGGACTGTGCAACTATCAAGAGGGAAGAAGAAGTAGGGCTGGTTGGAAATGCCAAATTAAATCTCATGTCACATTAACGTGAGAAGTCATGAGCATGACATGAAGAAGGCTAGCAGAAGGAGAGACCACCAAGGACCATGAATAGCAAGTTCAGCTTGTAGTTTTATCCTGAGACAAACAGGAGCTTGCTGGAAGTTTTGTGACCCCAGGTACGTAAAAGCATCTGCTTCTGGCTATCATCCATCATCAGAAGAACTATCATTAAGCTATGGCAATTGTCCATATGGAGGCTGATGAAAATAACATTTAAATAAAGACTTGAAAGAATTTGGTAGAAAAGCAGTGGATGCCATCTTAACAGAGGTAATCAGCCTAGACAGGAGCGTGTGATCATTTTGAGAAATGCAGATATTATCCATTATTGCTGGATAATTGAGTGCAGAGAGTCTTGTGGAAGATGATGTCCCAGCCAGATTTTGGAGGGCCTAATGAAAATACATTAAAGATTCTGACCTTTATTCTAAACAGTATTACAAGAAGTTTTCAAGAAAGATTGTTAAACGATCAGCGGGAGAAGGGATAAAGATTGAAAACCAAAACTAATTCCATGTGTAGATGAGGAGACTGGTGCTCCCTGAAAAACTGTCTTAGTGATTTTCGTATATCAAAAGTCCTTTTGGGAAACATTGTCAGCCAAGCAAGCAGTTAAGGACAAAAGCCAATCTGATATTATAGTGCCTGACTCTGAGCGAGGTCTGATGAAAAAATATTTGTTTGGTTAACATTGACTGATGCAGATCTTATGATACACACACTGGCCCTGACAACTCTTATGATTCAAAGAACTCACCCCTCTTGAGATAATGCCATGACTATGTGATGGATTAAATAGCTCATCAAATGAAAGGATAAGGTTGGAGCTTTGTTCTATCACAGTTGGAGTTGCAATTTTGAGTAAGGAATTCCAGTTACACAGATAGAATGCACTCACATATGCAATTTGGAAAACTAAGAGAATTATCTGCTTGTGTAGAAACTGTACATTGTATGTTGTGTCTTGAACTTCTCTCACGGTTTACCTTTGTGTGTGTGTGTGTGTGTGTGTGTGTGTGTGTGTGTGTGTGTATGCGTGTTTGGTTAGTTAGTTTTATTCATTTCTTTTTAGCAAGGATTTCCTGTTTTCTGTCCAAATTGTTCTCCAGATTCTGATTTCTGAGGTTTAGGAATGGGTTAGGTATCTGCATCCACATAGAACTCTTCAGATAACTATCAGACATACAGCGTTATTAACCTTATCCACTATACATAAGTATTTAATTAAATTGAAGCAACTTGGGAGAGGGTATCTTAGCAGTTTGTTTACTCAACCAGCATTTCTCAAGCGTCTTGCTATCTATAGCCATGATAGTGGGTGAGATGAACCAGAAAGAATTTGTAAATATATAAAAAAGGAGAAAGCCAAGTAGAGAACCCAGAGGATTATATGCCTTTTGAGAGTGAACAAGGGAGAGAGACGGAGGAGGAAAATTTTGAAAGATGGGAGGAAAACCAGGCAAGAGTGAATCTGTCAACTACTTCATAATAATTACAGTGTTTTAATATTTCTTCATTTTTGCTTTTATCACTATTCAGGCAAAATGTTCATAAACATTGTGAGATGGGACCTAATTTACATATTCCGCCAATTATCTGTATTTATGTATAACCACTCAGAGGTTTTCCCCCATTACCCCGAATAATTGAGAATTGGCTATAGAAGCAGTTTTCCTTCCCTGCTGAATAAATGTGCTGTATTTATATTATCCATTACCAGGTGGCAGACGTAATGTTCAGTGATGTGTGTTACTTATCTGAAACTTGAAGCTCCTTTCAAGGTTCAAGCTCACCAGTTAATAGAAGATAATCTGTATGGAGCATAAATTTCAAGGAGATGTCTACAATAAATCTTTCGTGAGCCTTCCATTTGCCAAGATAGTTCTTGCTGGAGTTGACTTTATTAGTAGTAACTATTTGCGCTAAGATGCCTGTGACAATGATAAAGCTTTTACATTATATGAATTATATTGGACATACTCTATTTTTTCACTTTCGTTTGTTTACTAACAGACCTTAAGATAGAAAGCTTTCAAATCATTTAGCAAAATATAATTAAGGATCACTCAGACATGTAATTTAAACAGGAGAATAGGAAATACATAAAGGTTATAAATGACTTCACAAATGACTTTAGAATTCTTATTCATACTAATTCTTTTATGATGCAGATTAGGGAAGTGAGTCAGATAGATTTAAAATGTTTGGTTTTCATAGCATTTTAATTAATTAAAATAAAATCCATGTGGTTAACCTAAGTACACAAAGAAAACAATTATACCTCCATCTCTTTAATGTCCGGGCTTCTAAATCATGTCTTAGTATTTTGAATATGAGGGGGTTTCACTCAGAGATGCTAATAACAGTAAATATGGAATGCCACTTGTGGGAGTATGTTTTAATCTTGCCTTTACTCCCTCAAATTTTATTTTGAATAACTCTTCTATTATGTAGATTTTTAGATTATGGACATTCTAACCTATTATTCATCCTTTTTTTAAAGCAAATAAACCCACACAATATTTTATTTTAATGATAATTATGCTTTTTCAGAGAAAGGCAAACTAGGTCCTTGTTTCCTCTTCTTAATGATAGAAAATTGGGGATCCAATTCTTCTTTGCTAAATCAATTAAGTTTGATCTTTGAGGCAGAAAAAAGAAAACAGACATATAGTTCAAATTTGTATTGGAAACATTATCTCTTCGGATTTTAAATATGTATTCAGAAGAGGAACAATATCTTTAAGAAATCAAACCTCAAAAGATGGGCTGTGACGGTAGCTCTGATGGTGAAACATTCAACAAACATTTTAGAATCCATCAGCTCAGACTCAGTCGAACATACCCATACCATCTGTCTAAATGATTTGTGGATGCAATCCAATACGACACAGGAAATCGTGTACACACCCTGATGATCAATATGACCCACATGTTTGGTCGAATATAATTTACTGTGGTTTAGAGATTTGAACCTCTTTCATGACTTGTAAATTCCTCTTTCCTTGCTTTATTGTTACTAAAGTGTTCACCTATTTCTACTTACAGGATATATAATGACCTAATGAAAAGAATATTTTCGTTGGAGGCAAAGCTCCAAAGAAAGAGTGTTTAATTTCAAGCTCTGACACTTACCACTCATGAAATCTGTATCAACTTTTTTTTTCAACCCTCAATTGGCAATTATTTTATCACATATGAAATCTAGAAAATAATTGAAACCTAGAGGTTAAGATATTAAAAGAACTTGGTACATAAGAGTTAAGAGAATGCTGAATTTATATTCTATTGCTGAAATCTTCAGTCTGCCATTAAAAGGTGATATGACTTTTGATGAGTTTCTGAAACCAACGTTGGTTTATATCTCATATGGAAATTTAAGTTATAATAGAATTCATCTTTCCATTGTTGTGAGCATTCAGTAATTTAAAAATATAGAATGCTTAAAAATATGTTTAGAACATAAGAGTTCCGTAAATACTAATTTAAAAACGTCAAGATTTTAGTGAAATATAAAGGCCTGGTGAAAGAAGTTTATTCCTTCTTCTCCCTTGACAATACCAACATTATTGTGAAAACAGTTTAAAATCTTATCTTCATATTAGAATATCACCTAACCTAAAAACTTACTATGAATCTATCTAATTTAAGACTATATATTGAGTTATTTGAGGTATTTGTTTACATATTTGTTTATGTTTCTTCCTTTGCCTAAATTGATTAGTTTATGACTACTTTAAAACATCTATATTATCTCTAGGTTTATTTCACTTCATTTATGGGATCTTCAGGTAACTACAATATATGATAAATACAAGCAAAACAGAAAACTGCATAATTTAGTTTACAGCATATACTTCAAGTAAATACTAAAGACATTTAACCATCAAGCTATCTAGTTGATACAATGCACATGTATATTATTTTATAGCAAAAATTAGAATAACTTTCAAGACCACAGTTAAACCTTAATAACAATAGTAACTGAAAATAAATGGGATTTTTTTCAAAGATTATCCCTTTTTTAAAAGGAATACTGAGGAGTGTTACAAGAAATAGTTAACATAAGGTTTTCTGTTATGATACTTGATCCTTTGGGAAATTATAATAATTCCAAGTGTATTCTATTTCAGGAGATAATGAAGGCATGCAATAATATTTTAGTAAATAGTATGATTGATACATAAGTGACAAACTCTAGAGATTTATAAAGTTGTTTCACTCTGAAAGTTTTGAAAATAAGGTAAGACAGACTTTTTTTTATAAAAAGAAAATAGAAAGTAGAATAATGATGTCCCAAAGATTTTTGTGTCCTAATTCTTAGAATCTGTGAGTATATTACTTTATGTTGCAGATGTAATTAACGTTGCTAATAAGCTCAGGTTTGATTGTCTGAAAGGACCCAATCTAATCACATAAACTCTTTAAAAAAGAAGAAAGAGATGGAAGATTGGATCAGAAAGATGCAACTTGAGAAGGACTTGACCCACCAGAACTACCCTTGCTGGCTTTGAGGGTAAAGGGAGAGGACCACTAGCCATAAAAATGTGACAGCCTCTAGCAGCTGGGAGCAGCCCTGAAGTCACACACAGTAAGAAAGTGGAGACCTCAGCTCCACAACCACAAGAAACTGAGTCCTGTCAAGGACACAAAAAACAGAAAAACGTATTCTTCCTTGGAGCTTCCAGAAAAGAATGCAGCCTTGTTGATACCTTGATTTTAGTCCAGAGAGATTCATACTAGACATACCAGATTCTACAAAATCTTAAGATATACTATATTGATGGTTTACACGTATACCATCATATCATAGTATACACTACTATGATACTGTATTAAGGCACTAAATTTGTGGTAATTTGTTAGAGCAACAATAGAAAGTAGATACAGTATTTTAAAAATTCTAAAAATTTATGAGATTGTATTACTCTTTGAAGAAAAATCTTCTGTAATTTCTAAAAATGTACCAAAATAAGACTCCTTTTCCTTTTTTTAGTGTTCTTTTATATAGGTAAAAAGAATGCATTTTGGTTTGTAGAGTTAATTTAGTTGTTGATTTAGTAAATGTTTGCTGAGCATCTGTTAGGTCGAAGGACCTCACAGGTGTAAAACAATACTGGCAATCAGAATAGAGAGTTTCATAGCAGATCTGTAATCAAACAACACCTCTAATGCAAAGGAAGTGTAAGAATTCCTCCCATAGAAGCAGTAGTACTGAAGTGAAAACTCATTTCTGTTTTGGATTATCAGGAAGTTTTTTTTATTAATCAGGTTGCTTTTAGACAGATTTTGATATACCAGGGTTTCACTAGATGAAGTTAGATGGGAAGGATGTTTTGAGGAGTAAGAATCAAATGAGCATCTGTTTGGAATATTTGAACATATTTCAATTTGATTTCACTGCATATTTGTTCTATGTTTAAATTACATCTATAACATCAATGAGAAATGTTTGTTTAGACATTTTAGTGAAAGGACACGCCATACCTCAGAAAGGCAGTTGATTTTATTGTCTGTCAGCTCACATAACTATTACCTTCTTCCTTAGTTTGAACTAAAATATATCTTCTCTAATATCCAGCCCCTGGCTTTTAACATCTGAGTACACATACTAGCCAGCTTGTATTTGAATCCTTGAAAATATCGCTCAGGTTTTTTTGTGTCTTCCTCTCAAATTATATGCCTCAGTTCCATCCATTGATACTTAATTAACATAATGTTTTGTGGACATTTCACTTTTTTTTTCAGAGGCAGAGGGTTGCTCTGTCACCCAGGTTGAAGTGCCCTGGTGGAATCATGGCTTACTGCAGCCTTGAACACTTGAACTGAAGTGATTTTTCTATCTTCTCCTCTCCAGTAGCTAAGACTACTAGAGGAGCATGCCACCACCCTTACCTAATTAAAATATATATATATATATATATATATATATTTAGAGATGGGGTCTTAATATGTTTCCCAGGCTAGTCTTGAAATCCTGGGCTCAATCCTCCCGTATCAGCCTCTCAAAGTGTTGAGATTACAAGTGTAAGCCCGTGCTCCTGGCCATCCCACCATCTTGTCATTCTTACCCGAATATCATCTAGTTTAAAATATTCCCTGTTATTATTGTAGAATCAAGTTATGTTGAAAATACTAAGAAAGAAAATTAGTTTCTCTAGGCTGACTATAGGCATTTCCAGGTAACTAAAATGTAGAATGATTGATAGCTTGACAGAACAATATGGAATCTAAACATCTCAACTTTCATCTTTGTTTATTAGTCTGGTTCTTTGGGGAATTTAGAGATACAATAAAACCTTTTACCCAAATAATTGAGATTGATTTCCCCTAAATATATTATTTTTACCATGATACACTGAAACAAAATTCTAGATGTTTATGTCTTCTTAAGCAATACCTAAGAAAGGCATGGGTAAATCATTGTCTCCACTAATGCTAGCTAGCTATGTAGCTTTTGTTAAAAATTCAAACTATTCTGAGCCTAAGATCTATCATCCACAAATAATGGTCTATTTGAGTACATAGCAAAAGGGTTTGGTGTATAATAGACTCTCAACGTAGGTTAATTTTTTGGTTCTTAAACAGCACATTCCAGATCATTTTCTTTTACTTGACTAAACAAATCATTTGATGCAAATGTCTAATATATCACATCACATACATATATCCCATATATCACACATATATTTTTTTCTTTTTCATTTACGTAGTCAATACAACACAGCATCTCCTGTCATCAAAATGCGTATGTGTTGGTAGGGGCGGGAGGTGAGGGGTTCTCTCTACCAGCAACCAGTCGATTCTCTCAGAGATTCTCCAGCAGACAGACCGGCTTATATGCCCTTTAATTCAATTCAGTTCTCACACTACCTACCTGAGGATAATGGCATATAGCACAGGTTGAGGGCCTCAGCCCCACAAAGCTGCTCCCCACTTGAGATACGAGTTATAAGCACAAGCTGTGACTGTGCTTCTGACTGATCAGCTGTACACAGGGGTCTCCACAATCCTCCACTCAGATTCGATCAATTTTCTAGGGCATCTCAAAAAGTTCAGGAAAACACTTTATCCACATTTCTTGGCTAATATATGGATAATACAGAGGATACAGATGAACAGTTAGAAGAAGTAATAAAGAGGGCGAGGTATGGAGAAAGTGGGATGGAGTTCCCATGCCCTCTCCAAGTGTGCCATCTTCCAGGAACCTCCACGTGTTCAGCCACCAGGAAGCATATTTGAACCACATGCTTTGGGATTTTATGGAGGCTTCATTACGTAGGCATGACTGATAGTATCACTGGACATTGGTGATCAGTTCAACCTTCAGGCCATTTTCCTTCCCTGGAGGTTGGGGGATGGGACTGAAGTCCAAACCTACAATCATGCTTGATCTTTCTGGTGATCAGCCCCCATCCTACTGCTATCTGAGACCCCACGCTCGGTCACCAGTCATTTTGTTAGCAAACAGAAGACATTTATCACACCCACCACTCTGGAGACTCCAGAGATTTTAGGAGTTGTATGACAAGAAATGAAAATAAAGATTAAATATATATTTTATAGTATCAGCATATGTGATATAAAATTAATATAATGTAGTAGAATATAAATGTGACCATATATTAAAGACAAGCAGAGACTGTAGCCATTTATTTATTTATTTATTAGCAAACAAAATTCTGTTTTCAGCACAGGTATCCGTAAAATGCTATCAGAAAATGATTCAACTCAAAATTCTCTCTTCTCAGTTGTTTACGTAAGGAAATGGTTCTGGCACCCTGGTAACCTTGCACATATCCACAAGGACCATACACAGAAAAGTTTCAACCACAACTAATGGAAGTCTTGGTAGAAAGTTTTGTGATTCTCCGGTAACACTGGAGGCTGGGAGACCTGTGAGAAGCTGTTCTGAGGCCATGATTTATTCCCAACCCCCTACAGTCCACTTTCCTCTGGGAGGCTGTCATAGGCAATTTTCCATTGCAACGTGGACTCTGATAAGCTAGGGCGCTTTCTTCTTGTTCCCCTCACAACAGATCTGCCAAATACAAAACTGCTTAGATGCAGAGTAGAAACAACCTCTCAACAGTTGGGTGTCTTTCCTGTTGCAGTCACTTAGGCATTTCTAACTTGATGTTCTTTTGGGTATATGAAACATGAAGCACAGGGAGCTGACACCTCTGCCTACACTTTCTTCTACTGTTTATGCAAAGAATACTGAATTTGAAGTGACTCACAGCTTCACTAGTTAAGTTACTCAAGCTTTGGTCTTATCTTGTGTTATGTGTCCTTGACAGTTTTCAAATAAAAGGATCAAAACTTAAAAATGTAAAAAAAAAGTATCCTCCCTGCCAAAAACATCTTCAGAAACATCACTCTCTAGGTTAACTACAGGGATCTTATTTGATCTGGAGACAGGGTCTCAGTCTGTCACCCAGGCTGAGTGCAAGGTAGGATCACGGCTCACTACAGCATCAACTTCCCCGGCTCAATGGATCCTCTCACCTCAGCCTCCTGAGAACCTGGTTCTACAGGCATACGTTATTACGCCTGGCTAACTTTTTATTTTTTTGTAAAGATGAAGTCTCCCTGTGTTGTCCAGGCTGGTCTGGAACTCCTGGACACAATTGATCATACTGCCTTGGCCTCCTGAAGTGCTGGGATTATAGGCATGAACCACCCTGCCTGGCAGCTAAATGGATTTAATAGTATCATGTAAAATTTATCTTAAGAAGAATGTGATCTTGAAAGTAAGCACAATTTTTGCTGGAACATAAGCATCACTTTTATTTTATTTTAATATAAACAAAGTCACCGATTAGTTTTCACCGCATCTGCTTTCACGTCTGACTGTTAACTGACACTTTGTGCTTCCGTAAGTGCCTTCCTCTTTCTTTCAATTTGTTGAAATTCAATTCAGTGGGAAAATCAAATAAACAAATTTGACAAGATTTATAGGTTAAATAATGTCAAAATCAGAATATTAGTACCCAAAAGGAACCATATATATTATTTCTCTGTTTTCAGAGTTAGGATCAAGATAAAAGAACTAGTGGTCTTTCTACTAGTGTAGTCTCCAAGCTGGAACTGTAATGTGGGAATGCTACATTTTCACTTAACTTTTGACATTTGAATTGTTCCCTCAAAAATATCTTTTATTCCCCTTTCTTTCCCCACCGTCTCAGACATTATGCTTAAGCAAATATTTTTCAGAAAGAAAAAAGAAACCCTAAATAGAAGCAATTTAGGCAGTACAAAAGCACTGACTTTGGGTTTAGAGTAATACGAGTTCAAATTGTATCTCTGACCACAGCCAGGTTATAACCTTGTCCAAGCTGTTTATCCAGTCTGAGCCCCAGTTCTCCTATAAGGGAGAAAAATAACACCTAATTCAAAAAGTTATTATAAACATTAAATGAAATTTTCAAAAAGCACTTTACAGATTAATAGTTAGATGTTATAAAGATAATAAATAAAAGCAGTTATTAAAATATTCCTACATTTAAAAAGTATTATTTGAACCCATTGAGGTAATATATTGTTTAAGATACATTAAGTTTAAGCATATATTTGTTCTAGAGATCAGAAATGTGAATATTTGAAACTCGAAGTTTCTAGAGAGAGACTGGTATATGGGCAAAGCTGAAATTTTTTTTTAACATTTGTCTCTTTCTCCAGGCAATTTGGACATAGTATTCCCTGCTTCACTAAGCTACTATTCTCCCATCTGATTTCCATTTTCCCAAACAATGTCATATTTTGTCTCTCATTTTTTTTCTTCTCCTATTCCTTGTCTTTGTGAGTTCACAGCTGTTTGGGGGTAAGAATGTCAGTATAAATGTGATATTCAAGCAGTCATGCCTAAGTGTAAGACTTATAAGTACTTTTTAAGAAAATTCAAAAATGCCACTGGAAAACAGAAAAGGAGTAACAATTTCTAGTTGGTTAAGTCTGGAAATAGTTTGGTAAATCAGAAACATTTGCAAGACCACAATCGTTTGGGGCTAGCGAGACTGAAAATAGAGTAATAAATTGATGAATTGCCTAAGTGCTTAGGGAATGAGACTTCAGTGAAAAAAGTGTTACATGCATGGAGTATTCAAGAGCATTTCTGAAGGATTGCAAGAGTTCAGACTTTATGTCCATGGAAACCAGAAAACCTGGGGTGATATCATCAGATTTCCATTTTAAGTAACAATTCTTAAAACATCTTGAAGGAGAACTCAATGAGAGATAAAAATGCAGGTGCAAAGAATAGGTAAGAGGCTGTTGAAAGAGACCAGACCAGCAATGAAGAAGTCTTGAGTACAAAGTCTAGCTGATTAGTATCGCAAATTTGATTTTTGGTGAACTCATTCTGTAATCTTAGGAGATGTTCACAGTAATGTGTTTCTCTGTCAGACTTAACTCATTTCTCTTGGTTTTTCATCCCTCCCTCTTCTACCACTCCCATTCCTAAACCATCCTCTCTATAAGTCCTTGCTGGGGACACTGATGCTAATTTATCTTCAACTTGGGATCCCCTATGTTATGCCACAGAGTTAAACAAATTTTCAGCTCTTACTACCATGAGCATGAGTCGGTATGCATAAACCTTACAGATTTGCTTTTCCTCTTTTCCTCCACAAAACACTTATCTCCGAAACTGGCACTGCATTGCTGATGCAATCACTAAAACGCTGTCCCTGTCCAGAATTCCAGATGGTATAAACAGCTTTTTATCTCCTATTGGAAAATGGCCTATTCAGGGCAAGTTTACGCCTACATAAAATTTCACTGGCAAATTATTTGACACTCAGATAACTGATTAAATTAATTGAGCTTTTAATCTACATTGTTTTATGCAAAAGAGTCTGTTTAATCTGTTTCCAAATCTGGATATTTAAAAGTAAAGTATTTTTTCTTTTTCCCTCAAAACCATTAATTTCTCAACTGCAACTAATTAGCCAACAAGGTATCATAAGAGATGAATGCCAGTTTTGTAAAAGTTTACACTCTTGTATGCTGAAATCACTTCTGACACTTATTATTCCCAATAAGCTACACATTTGAAATCTTAGGACAAACTGTAATGTTTATGGTGTATATATCTTTAAGAGTTCATGAAATATAATATGAAGCTTACTGAGGTAATTATTTATCAATCAAATTTTAATCATATCTGAATTCATATACATTCAAAGAGTAGAGTTGGATTAGTTTCTGAGGCTCTTGAGGTAAATCTACATTACCAGAACCATTTAAAAAATTGTTAATAATTCACAATGGGTGATTTAGACATCTGGTAAACCTCGGCCCAGGTTTTTAAAAAAATTATCCTCAACATCTGTGATACTTTGCTCTAATTATGTCAAAGCAATTCAGAAATAGATGAAAATAAAAGCCTCCCAGGATTTGAGGTCATAAGGGAAAACATTTTGAGGTGTTTGGGATTTTTTTTTTAATTAAAAGTACTGATTGCTTTACAACAGTTGCTCTCCTGGCAAGCAGTCTTTCCTGAGAAGATATCTTTTCAGAAAGTTGGCTTTGTGAAATGATGCTCTAAGGAGCAGTGACAGCTGTGTGTGAACCTGAGATTTCCCTTATCCACCAAATGTTATTTAATGCTGTTCTGGATAGAAGAGGGTCAAAAGTAGGATTTATAAATAAAAGGTGTTGTGTGGTCAGATCTCCCAATTCACAAAGGAAATGTTTAAAAATAATATGAATTTTATAAATTGAAATATGTAGATGGAGTATAAACCCAGGAGATTGGTATTCTCCATTGATCATTATCAAATTTGAGTAGTGGCACTCTGAATTCGGAACCAATGGGTTAAATGAAAAGGCCTAAATTAAATAGATCTAGGGAAAGTATGATTGCTACAGTGTTTTAAGTAACAGATTGAACAAAAGGTTGATTAAGAAGAGCTTACACATTAGAGATTGTCCAGTTGATAAGGGAGCGAGGCAAGGAAGTGCTGGGTAGAGAAGGGCGGGGTCCTTGGTGAGGGCCCCTCCCTCGGACTTGTGCCCACGGACCTAAGTGAGATCAGGCATTCCCGTTTTTGAACGCAAATACTGCATTTTCCAGACCACTCTGGCCAGACACAACCCCCACCCTGTGCCTATAACAACCCGAGGCCCTGATGGGCACACACACAAGCAGCTGGACGTCGAGAGAAACACACCGACAGACTCTGGCAGGCCATCGACAGCAGAACAACACGGATTCAGTAGGGACAGATGGAGGAGAGTCTGGAGGCCTGGCTCCAGGGGGAATACATCTGCCCACTCTATCCCTCTTCTGGCTCCTCCTCTATCTACTGAGAGCTACTCAATTAAACCTTGCACTAATTCTCCAAGCCCACCTGTGATCCGGGTTTACTGGTGCTAGGGCGAGAACCTTGGGACACAGAAAGCCCTCTGTCCTTTCGATAAGGCAGGGGGGCGCTAATTGAGGTAATTGACATAAGCCACCTGCGGACAGCTAAGCTGAAAGAGCACACTGTAACACACGTCCACTCAGTCCTCGATGCTGTTGTGGGGTTGAGGCTCACGCTCCCACGGTCTGCCCGTCTGCAAGCTCTCCCTAGGAATTTGAGCTGTGGGATACTGAAGAATCGAGCCAAACCACCATTGCACGCCCTGAGAGGGAGATAAGGGAACTTTTCCCCTTTTTACTCTCAGATAGGGCTGGTAGTCAGTTTTAAAATAGCTGATATGATCATATCATAAGGTACTAATCATTTTTGTTTGGTACACATCTTTTACAATTATATCACTGAATTCGATGTTTCTGTACATGGGTTTCTTTTCCTTATAGAATACCACAGTTTCAGACATGAGATGTTTATGGCCCTCAGCATGTGGTAACCACTGTATTTTTACATTATTTTAAAAAATATTATTTACTACAGGGAAATATTTACTTTATTTATAAAGTATCTTTTTGTGTACTTAAATAATTGAGTGCTTTTGTTCAACAACTTCAACTAGATTTATAGCTCTGATAATGTACTGCTTGCAAAATTATGACTTTATTTCTTAAAATATAAATAATATTTTCTTTTAAAAAGCTTTACTATAGAAGTGAAATGTCTAAAAATTATACTTTCCACACTAGGCCTCATTAAGAACTCAACATTTTTAATAGTAAAAATTGACTCTACTAACCACTAGGAATAGGTCAATAATCAAATTGTGTGGTCAAATAATACCTGTTTCAATTATCCGCTTCCTGAACTAAAAGGAAATTAAATGACTATACTTCATGGTTAATTTTCTGATAAAGTCACTGTCATAGGGCAATCGTTTTTCTCAGAGTTTGTGATAGTTGTGGAATCATGAGTCAAAAATATAATACCACAAGTTCTTAGCCACAAAATCCAAAACCACTAAGGAAGAATTCAGTGTATTTCCTTAGAAAATTAGAATTTTGGAGTAAAATTTCCCATAGTTTTCTCTAGAAGCCACTGATAACTCTCTGTCCAAAATAGATGTATCCTATTCCATGAAACAGAGATCCAATTCTAGAATAATCATTAAGGCAACAAGACCCTGTCATGTGGCTATTTTTTTCCCAAATCCATCCCCTACTTTTGTTGTTCAGAATTTGTGTTTCATTTAAAATGTATACTAGTGCTGCTTGAGAAAATTGAAGTGGTTTGAAATAAAACACAGGAATAGTGTAACATTGTTAACGTCTAAATTTAAAAATCACATAAAAGAGAAATAAAATAATTAAACAAATCAATCATTCAAATGCAGTTATTACGCTTGAACATTAGGTTAATCTCAGAAATTCCTAGAAGCCAAGACAAACTAAACTCAATGGGCATAAAGAAAGAACAGACAGAAAAAGAAAAAGAAATAAACATAATGGGTAGCAACATATCAGTTAAGAGAAACACCTCACTCCCCTTTCTGCATTTTGCTTTGTCTACATGGGGTTGTGACATAGGTTGTCCAACTAATATGTGGCAGTTTTTAAATAATAAATTGAGGAAAAGAATAATATCAATCATGGCGGGTTGTTGCAGGAATTGAATTAATAAGACATACATCATTTAGAGTTTTCCTTAGCACATAGCGAGATCTCAATAATTACTATTAATATTAATCACCACCTGCCTATCATCACCAAATCTATCACGTTACTCATTTCCAAGTGAGGAAAAAGTAACGGAGACTGCATAAGTAACATAGTCAAAACATATCTCATACATTGGTAAAACTAGGGCTTAGAACCCAGGTCCGTTTCAAAACTAACGCACAATCTAAGGTCCCAACAGGGGCTAGCTAACATGCAGTCCTCAATTGCATACATTTCATTTGCTCTGTGTTCTTTGCTGCAGCCAGGCCAGTACACTTTTCACATTTCCTGTACAGCTTCCCCACATTTTCCTAAGAAATCAACAGTATGTTTCTAATCTCTCCAGACTTGCTGGACATTAGTTGCAGCACAATATTCATGGTGCTTCTCTCATTCTGGGACTTTTCCTATTTGCCAAATCTTTAGGAAAGAAGATTTTGCTAGAACAAAATAAAATTCTTTGTTTGTAATAATATGGATGAACCTGGAATAGATTATGGTAAGTGAAATAAACCAGTCCTAGAAAGATAAATAGTAAAAAATCATGGAAGTGGAGAAAGAAATGGCTGTTGCCAGCGGATAGGGGAAGAAAGGAGGGGAAATTTGTTGCTTGATGGGAGAAAAGTTTTGATTATGTTTGATGAATACATTCTAGAGATCTGCTGTGCAACAAGTGTCTACAGCTAACAGTGCAGCACTGTACATTTAAACATTTGTCAAGAGGGCAGACCTAATGTCTTTTTGTCACACACAAATACACAGATCAAAAAACAAACACACACACAGAGGGACACAAGGAAGTTTTTAGAAGTGATAAATATACTTATTACCTTGACTATGATTATGATATTAAATATGCACATGGGTGTATGCATATTTCCAAACTCATCAAATTATATATGTTAAACATGGGCAGTGTTATTTTTTTCTTCTGGTATATCAACTGTACTTCAATAAATCTGGACAAAAAAGGCAAAATGTGGTGAGAGACACAAAGAGCCTGGATACATGGCTTGTATACTTCCACCAAAATATCATGTATTCCTTCAACAAGAGTTAATCAATTTTCTCCTCCTTCTCCACCAAAATATTGTTGATTCCTTCAACAAGCATTAATCAAACTGTTCTCCTCCTCCTCCTTCTACTTCTTCCTTTATTCTTCTTTCTCTTCCTCCTCCTTCTCTTTCTCCTTCTCCTTCTCCTCCTTCTCCTCCTTCTCCTTCTTTCTCCTCCTTCTTTCTCCTCCTCCTGCTCTTCCTCCTTCTCTCTTTTTTCTCCTTCTTCTTCTGCTTCTGCTTCTCCTTCTCTTCTCCCTTCTTCCTTCTTTTTTTAATACAGGGTCCTGCTCTGTTGCCCTGGCTGGGCTGGAATGCAATGGTACAATCTCAGCTCACTGCAACCTGTGCCTCCTGAGCTCAAGGTATCCTTCCACCTCAGCCTCTCAAGTAGCTGGGACTACAAGCAGGCAGCACCACCTTAGGTTAATTATTTGTATTTTCTCCTTTTTTGTAGAGGTAGATTTTCATCATTTTGCCTAGGCTGATCTCCAACTCCTGGGCTCAAGTCATCCTCCCACTTTGACTTTCTAAGATGCTGAGATTACAGTCATGAGCCACTACACTCAGTCAATCAAACTTCTAATGCCTCGCAAGTATTGTGCTAACAACTGTCACTTTTAGACATGGTACTCACAGTTTACTATTGAAAGGAACTGTTTAGAGTTCACTTTTATTAATTCAATTTTATGTCAAGCAACGTGTTCAAATTATAAATCATGGCTTTAGTGTTCAACTAGGTTATTTTAATGTCAATCCTCTGAAATAATGGGTGGTAAAATTGATGGTCTATAAATACAAACTTAAGTCGGTGCTCTTTGCTGCCAAATTAATGCAACCTAATTGAAATAAAATGAAAAATTTGCATGGTTTATATTATAAATATTAATGTCAATGATGGCAATCTATTAATGTGATATGTAACATGTTAATTAAAAAACTAAGTAATTCTTCTGTTTGTTTGTTTAAGTGAATGCTGCTTTTTGGAAGCTGGAGAGATTTAATTTTTCCTGGTGATCAGAGTGGCTGTCCTCTGTAACTCTTTAAGTAGCAGGGTGTTTATTGGTATTTGGGTCTTACTGGAATGGCATGGATAGATGCTAAATTACATGGGTGAAATTGTAAACATAACTCAACTGATGGAAATGGCAAAACTCTGGAATATCGTCAGGATTGGAGCAGACCATTAAACATACCTAGGAAGGACTATTCCTGAGTGTGGCTCATGAATGTTATTTTCTTTGGCTTTTAATAGGTGTTACCATATACAAACAAAGGAGGAGTATGTGGCCAGATAAATTTGGGATATCTAGTAATGTGAAATCTGTTTCTTTGCTGTAGAATTTCTCAGTTCTTACACAATGGTTAAGGGCTTTGTGAAAATTTGAGTGAACACATAGTCTTCAGTGACATGAAAATTCACCTTCACTCTCTGTCTCTTCCTTTTTATTTGCATTTTTACTTTCAGGAACTATTTCATGGGACCTGTGTTTTTTGGAATGTATATAGATATAGCCTGATTATATCCAAACCATTTTTACAGATAATAAAATAAGCTCTGTAGCTGTAATAGGATTAATTTGTGGGAAAATGAAAAGAACTAGGTGACATGGAAAGAATTGGAAAGCAAAGGGCTGTGTTTCTCATATAAAGAATATGAAATCTTGGACACAAATGTCATATTGCAATGAATCCATCATTTGAAACTTTAATAGTTGTGGTGAGGGGCAAAGTTAAAACATGTCAGATTGGGACATGATATGAATGCCAAATTCAGGAGATTATGATTATAAGTACAATTAATATGGGAAAGCCAAAAGTTTGAAGCTGGAGTGAAACACAGAATGGGGAGAAGATATTAGACATCATCAAAGGTGAAAGAGAGGGCAAAACATGACCTTTAACTTTGCTGATTCAGCAATAACACAACAATTAAAGATTTAATATAGAAACTATCTTTTCATATTCCATTTACTGTAAAAAAATAGCTTTCTTGACTTCACTATCAAAAAAATGTTCTTGAGTTGGAGGGAGGGGCACCAAAGTGTTTTGGAGAAGCACATGTTGGAGAATAAATGAGCCTCATACCCCTCAAAAGGAAGAAGACTTCAATTTTAGACTTGTGTCTCTATAAAGACCCTTGGAAATGGAGCAGGGATTGCCCATACTCTGAGAGGAAGTGGCTTCTCTGTCTAGTTTTTACCACTTATAATGTTGATCTTTTTAAAGTTTTCTTTTTCTTTTTATTATTTTCTCCATTCAACCTTTTTTTCCTTCCGTCTTTTCTTTTTCTTTCTTCCTTTTTTCCAAAATTTCTTCTGGCTTTCCTTCCTTAATTCAATCCTTTGTCTGCTTGCCTTTCATTCTCATTGACATACATTGAAAATGCTGCCTTATTCTCTCATATATGCATGCATTTTTGCCTATTTGTTCTATGTTTGTTTGTCCTAGTGCTTATTTACATAGAAACAAATTATTCAGGAGTAATTTTTAAATTTTCATTGAAATGTTTCCAAATGCATACAGCAAATAAGAAAGTCCAAATTATTGCAAATTTGGAAAGCTTCCTGAATTTTGCTTAGGAAACTTTGGAAGTCAGATAGGATTTCCAGATGTAAGTGAATTTATCACATTCTTACAGCCAAGAGCACTTGTGGTGTGTGTTGTTATCTATTTTGTTTTTAGCACTCTGGGCAAATACAACAGTAAAACAATACAAGCCAAATAAATAACATTAAAAGACTTTCCAGGGCCTTTGTTTTATCAGCTGAGGTAGTTGGAAATAATATTGTATCTTCCTTCTTCTTAACCTTTTCACAAAATTTCATTCTTTTCAATACAGGTATTGTTTTTGCTTTCAGTAAGCATGAGTATGACAGGTAGCACAGTCTGGAAAAACAAGTCTGTTTAAGTCATCATCCTAAAGGACACACTATTATGCATTCTTCCCATTCTGGGTATCCAGTTCTGTGGTTGGCAAGTCATTGCCTCACATTAAAAGCACAAAAAAATTAATTAATTCATGTAGCCAACACTAGTTTATTAAGCCGTTTTATGTGCTAGACGTATGTGTGACTCCCAGTCCAATGAATTGTTTTCATTATTGTTTTTAAGAGTGGGAAGAGTGTAAGTGAATGGAGAAATGAAGAAGATAATTTTGTGTGCTGATGAGTATTGTGAAGGTTATAATGATAGGGGACATTGATCCGCAGAGAACAATCAGGATGTGGTGAAGGTAGCAGGAGTGTCTTAATCTGAGTGGCTAAGGAATGTCTTGGTAAGAAGGTACTTGCCACCTGAAAGACAGGAATAAACTAGCTGTAAGTGTCTTAGAGAGGAAACAAAGGCAAAAGCCTTGAGAAAAAAAGGATATCTTATACTAGAGAGAAAAAGAAGATAGAGAAGTCTTATACTAGTGAGAAAAAGGAGCCTAAGCAGAAGTTTGGCCCTTGCAGGTATTGTTTTACAAGCATCTGCGTAGGCCAAACAATGCAGGTGCTAGTGAATTGTTCTGGAAAGTAGTTATAGTTCTGTATGCAGTAGAAATCTCTGGGAGGATTTTAGCAAGCTGAGAAACATAATATCATTTGTGTTTTAAAAATATTGTATTCTCTTCAGTATTGTATGCATTTTCCTTTGGGAAAGTAAATCATTCTACCGAACAAAAGTGCAGTAATGGAATTGCTGGGTCTAATGGTAGCTTTGTTTTAAGTTCTTTGAGAAATCTCTTACAGTTTTCCGTAAAGGCTGGATTAAATTACATTTCTGCCAGTAGTGTATAAGTGTTTCCTTTGCTCAGCAGCCTCACAAGCAGCTGTTGTTTGTTGACTTTTTAGTAATAACCATTAAACCATTCTACCAAAAAGACACATGCAGCCACATGTTCATTGCTGTGCTATTCACAATAGCAAAGACATGGAATCAACCCAGGTGTCAATCAATGGGAGAATGGATAAAGAAAATGTGGTATATATATATATACCATGGAATACTACACAGTCATGAAAAAGAATGAAATCATTTCCTTTGCAGCAATATAGATGCAGCTGAATACCATAATCCTAAGCAATTAACACTGGAACAGAAAACCAAATGCTGCATCTTCTCACTTATAAGTAGGAACTAAGGATTCAGCACACAGAGGCATAAACATGAGAACAATAGACACTGTGCATTACTAGAGGGGGGTAGGCAGGGAGGAGGATGTGTCTAGCAGAACAAAAGTGGCCAGATGATATTATTTGTGTTTTTGGATGAAGGCATGTATGCAATTTTTATGCTTGGTTTATTAGACAACAGGTTTTAAAAATTATACTGTTTGAATTGAATTTCTATTTCTCCTGACAATAATTGTGCAAACATATATACCATTTTCCCTGATAACTTTATCTCTCTATTTTATGCAAATTAATATAGGAAAACTTACGGAGGAAAATTGATTGTTAAGAGAAAAATGAATATAGAGATATTGATATGAGGTTTAGGAAGAAAAGATATGTGTAGAAATTTAAATATATTTAAAAAGTGGGCCTGTTTTAACTATTGTAAAGTTGACAATGTTTTAAGTTATAGCATTATACGTTGTTTTTTTTTTCTTTATTTTAATATAATAAAATAACTGAGCCAAGGGCTTTATCTTTGGGGAAGATGGCGTTTAGAAAACACTGTTGGGGATGAGAGGCCAAGTTGGTGCCTTGAACATTGCTATCTACTTTATCAGTTCTCAAGATGAATGCAAAGGAACTAACAAATTGGATAGGCTAGTATTTTCATCTGTGTCTTCAATTAAATATGTAGTGAAACTAGCCAGTTGTGGTGACTCACACCTATAATCCTAGCACTTTGGGAGGCCAAGGCAGGCAGATTGCCTGAGCTCAGGAGTTCGAGACCAGCCTGGGCAACTGCAGGAGACAAACAAATGGATACGAGCCCATGTCGAGAACTTGCAGAACCAGTGGATTCGTTCAAAATGCAAATACAATGTTGAGTCAGGAGAAGACAGGGACGTGAAATTCAATTTTTAAGTTGTTTATGAACATCCTTTAAAAAAACTTTTAAATTTAAGAACAGTCTGAGATTTATAGAAAGTTGTGAAGACAGTACAGAGATCTCATACACCCTTGCACCAGTTTCTCTATATTGATGTTAGGTTGGTGCAAAAATCATTGTGGTATTGGACATTACTTTCAATGGCCAAAATCACAATGACTTTTGCACCAATCTAAGATTACATAATAATATCGATATTTGTTACAAATAATGAGCCAATATTCATACTTTATTATTAATTAAATTTGCGACTTGATTCAGATTTCTCTAGCCTTTACCTAATGTCCCTTTTCTGTTCTTGGATTTTTTCTTTTTCTTTCTTTCTTTTTTTTTAAGACGGAGTTTCGCTCTTGTTACCCAGGCTGGAGTGCAATGGCGCGATCTCGGCTCACCTCTGCATCCTGGGTTCAGGCAATTCTCCTGCCTCAGCCTCCTGAATAGCTGGGATTACAGGCACGCGCCACCACGCCCAGCTAATTTTTGTCTTTTTAGTAGAGACGGGGTTTCACTTTGTTGACCAGGATGGTCTCGATCTCTTGACCTCGTGATCCACCCGCTTCGGCCTCCCAAAGTGCTAGGATTACAGGCGTGAGCCATCGCGCCCAGCCATGCTTAAAAATTGAGGGATTATATTTCACTTCATTTGACAGTGGAGTATCTATGTAAATTATTTGAATTCTGCATGGGGCTTTGTCTAATTTTACTTAATTATTTATGTATTTAAGTATTGATGCATATTAGTATAGATTCGTAAATTTATTTTACTGCTCAAATTCTTGAAGCTTTGACCACTGGAACCTCTTTCAGTTGGTTTGTGTGTCTTTTTGACATACCTTTAATTGTGCGTGCGTGCGTGCGTGCATGTGTGTGTGTGTGTGTGTTTAGCATTTCTTATTTCTGGTCCCATAAGATGCTCCTGGCTCATCTTGTCTGTTTCCTGCCCAAGTCATAGATTCAGCTTTTTCTCCAAAGAGCTATGGGCCTATTTTTAAAAGGTATTTCCATTGTCATGTATTTTTGGAGCAGTGCTCTGAATGTTTTCAGAGATATAGATACATCTATATGACTACTGGATTGAACAATATAATTCAGAGATAAAATGGAAAAGATGCACTCTTATGGAAGTTTTCTAGTTTGCATCAATTCATATTATAAGTAATTTGAGCCTTAGAATAAACCCTGGTGCTGCACAGGAGTCAGCCTAGTAAATCATGTAACCCCAATGGAATCTTAATATGACTGATACAAATACATAGAACCTAAATTGTATTGTTTTTCCCCTCAATTTTGTTAAACACCTGTACACATGAGCATGGTAAATCTTCACTCAGTTCCAAAGCTTCCCTTAACCAGATCTATACAATAAATAAGCAGCCATATGGTTGATCAAGATTACTTGTTTTGTCTGTTTGACATATACCCAGTGCCTAGTTCCACTGAAGTACTGGATATAGCACTTCATAATTATTTTTTGTATAGTACATGAAATCCTATTCTGAATCAAGCCGTCAGTTAGAAACTGGATGTCCAGCAATAATGACAGATAAGTAAGTCAACTCTCTCTCACTCTCTCTGTTTTTACAATGGCATAATTTAAGTCTTTTGGGAATGGATATAGAAAATGTCTAACTCAATCTAGAGAGGTGGACTTCTGTTCTTTCCAACCCGGAAAAATATATTTTCTAAGCAGCACAGCTTTATAACTTTGAGGGTGGTACCCAGCTTTCAAGCTTCTCATTCAAATGCTAGCTCATTAATCACTCTTGTCTTGATCCCCAAAGTCAGGGTAACTTCATCTTCCTGATTTTACATTGCTGTGCCTATTCTTATCTTCCAGCAATGAGAGTATTTTTTCCACCATAAATTCTGAATTATTTTTCTTTCCTTAGCAGTAACCAGGGATTTGTTCTTTGGATTTATTCGACTCCACTTTGAAAAGTGCATTACGAATTGCAAATAGCAAGTCTTCAACAAATATTTGTTGAGTGCGTGGGTAAACAATACTAAGTATTGCTATGGTATCAGTTTTGGGTGATATGCTTTTAAGTTATAAGGATCACAAAATAAGTTCCAGCTGGAGATACAAATAATTTTTATTAAAATTTAATTAAATCATTTTCAGTTAATAACCAAGTTTTAAAAAGGATAAATGACTGGACTAAGGTCAAACAGCTAATATATTTGTTGTGGGAGGAACTAAATTTAGCTCTTGCCTGTCAGTGTTTGGATATCTTATCATTCCATACAGTTACACACTGCATATAGTAACTGTCACAACACAGTACCATATAGACTGAGTAATTTATAATGAGCAGTACTTTATTTGCTTACAGTTCTGGAGGCTGGGAAGTCAAAGACCCAGGGCCAGCATCTGGCAAGAGCTCTCTTCCTGCATCATCTCATGGTGGAAAATGGAAAGGCAAGAAAGAGAAGGCAAAAGGGGGCTTAACTCACCCTTTAAGGACAGCGTCGATCCCACCCGTGAGGGTAAAGCCCTCAATTACCTTTTAAGGGTCTTATCCCTTAACACTATTGCAATGGAATTAAATTTCAGCATGAGTATTAGAAGAGATAAACATTCAAACCCTAGCAGCTACCTCCTCATTTTCTGATCCAATACATAACAATAAAGATAATTCTCAAAATGATTTTCCAGGAGTTTGTAAAAGCTATGTAAGACAACAATCAAAGCAAGAAACAGACTTAGAGATTGTTTCTGAAATAAATTTCACATTTTTTGGTGATGGTGGGGGACTACATATGCTTTGCTGTTGACTGTGCATGATTTCACCCATTTTAGGAGGCTGCTCACAGTGTTAAGTAGCAACTATGTGGGTGGCTGGGAACATTGCTGCAATTATAATGTTTACAGCAGCCCTCTGTTGACTACCTAAACATGGGCTTCTCATTAGTCCAGCAAAATTTTCAACATTAGACATTCAAAGCCTTCAGGAAGTCCTCAATCATAATTGGAAAGATTATTTATCACTCAATTGCAATAGTTTTTAGTTCTTAGTATTGTAGGTGGGGCAGTGAATTGGCTGTAGCATCAAAAAGGGATAAGTTTGGAATTCTCTGTAGTAGCTCACTAACTAGCTATGTAAACTTGAAAAAGTTACTTCTTAAGTCTTTGTTATAGATATCCTTATTTTCACTGGGTTCCTGCAAATGTATTACTGTATTTTGTTTTTTTACCATCCTTATACAATCTCTGAACCTCTGTGAAATTCTTTGATGTTTATTATCCACATGGGTTTTCCATTATGTAAATTTTGTTTTCCCTTTACCGGGTTATAGTTTTTTTTTTTTTTAAACATAAGCACAAACACTTATGCAACCATCTTTATCCATTATCTAGTACAGGCATCAAATATAAAGAAAATCAGACTAAAGGACAGATTTTAATAAGTAACATACTATTGCAAAAGGAAAGAGTCCAGTGTGAACTGAACTCAGCTTCAAATTGTACAGCGGTGACTGTGTTTTAAGAAGAGAATGGGCCAGGAATGATTACTCATATCTGTAATCCCAACACTTTGAGAGGCCAGGTCAGGAGGATTGCTTGAGCCCAGGAGTTCAAGATCAGTTTGGGCAACATGGTGAGACCTATTCTCTACAAAAACAAACTTAGCCAGGTGTGGTGGGTTGCCCCTATAGTCCAGCTACATAGGAGGCTGAGGTAGGGGGATTGCTCTAACCCAGGAGATAGAGGATGCAGTCATCTGTGATTGAACCACTGCCCTCCAATCTGAGTGACAGAGTGAGACTCTGTCTCAAAAAATTAAAATAAAGAAATGATGTAGAAATTAGGAAATTAGAGAGGTGAGCCAGGATTCAGTAGAATCAGGGAAGTGAAAAACTACAAAAAGTAGGAAGGGGAGGTAGCCTATGTGAAACCCATGTAGGTTTACTAATTGGCTGTTACTGAAGTTAGGCCTTTACCCTGCTACTAAGACTGGGAATCAGAGAGTTCATCGTCAGGTGTCAGGTTGTTCAAACAATAAAACATTTTGGGAGCCTTGAGTTTTCCCAGGCAGGCACTTTGAAAGATACTAAGGTTAACTTAAGAAATTGGACTCACTGAGCTATTAGGAACTATACTCGCATATTTTCCAAATCTTTATAGGTCAAAGTTGAAACTTAGTTGAGAAAAGGCTCCGAGAAGCCTGGTAACAGTTTGGTCAATAAGGGAGATTTTATCACATGATTTTTCAACCTCGACACTATTGATATTTTGGGCTGGATAATTATTTTTTGCGGAATGGGGCTCTGTCCTGTACACGGCGGAATGCTTAGCAGTATCCCAAACTCAATCTAAATGCTAGCAGCAGCCCCTTTTCCTTCCCCAGTTTAACAACCAACAACGTCTCCAGACTTTATAGAACGCCCCCTGGGGTCAAAATTGCTTCCAGAAGAGAAGCTTCCTACCTACCCCCACTTCTTCATTTTTCAACAAATATTTAGAGAAGGGAGGTTATATTTAAGATATATTTACTTTGTCCTAGGCATAACTACCCATTAAATAAAGAAAATTATATCTTAAGACATAAAACTAAGAACTAAGAATAAAATTTAGATATATAAAATTATATATATATAATGTGTAATTAATTTAATAAGATTAAAACAAAGATTCCTTCTCCTTGTCTCAGCTGCCATCTCTCTATCATTAGAATTCAGTACCATATATCATCATACTGAGTCACTGTACTAATATCACTTTAAGTCATTCAAAAGTAGTGTCATTGATACAAACACGTGGGTCAGCTCCATTAACTTTATGACATGCAGGTTTGGGTAATTTGGTGATTTGACAAAGATGGTGACATTTGCTCAGAATGACATCAATATATATAGCACCTTTGTGATTGAGATAGATTTGTCAATCTGCTTAAATGTGATATAATTAAAATTCATGAATCAGCATAGGTGATTTGTGTGAGTATGAAGGAGTGTGTGTGTATGAGAAAGACAGAGATCATTATTTAAACAATATTGTCACATGTTTATGTTATTTTTCCTGAATGAAAGGCCTCCATTTCTTTTGAACTCAATAATTTTGATTTTTCTGTATTAAAATAAAACCAAAATAACTGTCCTTCAGAAAAGAAATTAAAGCTCAACACAGATGGGGCTGTCTCCTGTTATCTAGTCCTCTCATTCATTTCAAATAAAACCCTATTTAATTCCTTTCTTCTGGAAAATTTCTAATCAAACCTTGGAAAATCAACTCTATCAAACATTGCTTCCCTCTCCCATGCCAGACGTGTCAAAAGTTAAAGTAGAATAATTTATGACCTTGAAATATGAGCAAAACATTATCCAGTTCCCACTATAGGGTACAGAATCTTCAGTTCCACAGAACAGGTGGTAAAACAATTACAGATGTGCAGCTGTTTTATGCCATCAAATTCTCCCTGGAAAAGCCGGAGGTGATTGTTACATAAAAAATGTGTTTTTTTCTGCACAGAATATATTTAATAAAACTGTGAGGTATGTAAATTTGCCAGCCAGAGGTAGAGGCATTTTAAAATTTGACTATAGTTTTGTTTATATTAAGAAATTACACTTATTAGCGTAAATCATCTAAATCATAAATTAGCATAATAGAAACATCTCTGTAATAAAAAGCTGCCATTCTATTACCAGATAGCTTTATTTCTATGAGACTTTATTAGCAATGAATATCAAGCAGGCCAGGAGATGTAATATATTGCCTAATGTGGTATTGTGGAATGGAAAACATACTCCATGAATATGCAAACTCTATTTCCATACATAAAAATAGTTCTATAAATATATGTCCAGTAACATAAACATGGTGGCTGTCATATTATTTTCATAGCATACCTCATACTGCATATACCTGTAATTATAATGTATTCAAAATATTTCTTTGCTATTCAGGATATGAAATGATAAAGAAATATGCACAGGGACCTACCATAGCCATAACAATTTAAAAGATATCATGGAAAAGTGTGGTGGGAAGAATGGGAGAAAAGAAAACCACAAATATGGGGAAAGGGAAAGCAAGAACTGAAAGAAAAAAGTAAAACATTTCTGGTTGTTTATTTCTTCAAAGCCTAAATGTCACTCCTGAGGTTGGTATATGATGCTCATTGCAAAAATAAAAAAAAAAAAAAACAGAGACCTCGTTAAATGTAAACTCTCCCGATGTCACTCAGTAAGCTTGAGTTTGAATTCAGTCCCTCTGATTATGATCCCCCTGTCCATTTCTTATATTACAGTTACCTAGAGAAGAAATGGGAGAGGGAAGGGAAGCTGATGAACACAATTGGTGGCCAGCACTCTCACTTCCACCAGAGCCTCCCTCTCGTGTCTGTTTTATGCATGAGAATTTTGCATACTTTTATATTTGTAGAGGAGTTTGGAAACAATTGCACTAATTTGTCCAAACAACCTGTTCTCTACGAATCTGTAGTCTCATCAGTCTGGCAAAACCCACTATTCAACAACACTAAAAAATGGCAATGAATGTTTCAATATGAGTGAAATAAGATCCTTGTGTAGCTGGAAGATGTTGATGAGGGAGCTTGGTAAAAAAAAAAAAAAGACTGAAAGAAGTGAGACTTGACTCAGTTCTTGAAACATAGGCAATGGTTAGTGATAGGAAGGGATGGAGTAATGATTGTAGATGACGAGGGAGAGTGTCTCTAGTTCCAGGAATGCATGTTTTATCACTCAATAGCACTTACTGTAAGTTTTACTGGGAAAGATTTGTTTCTTGAACAGAAAGAGACAGGAATTAGCAGTGTTCGTTTACGTAGCAATTGAGAGAAAAGCTCGATTCAACAGGGAATGTTAAGGAACAGTGAACAACCAAATTGCCTCTGTATAAAATGATATTTGGAGCAGCCCTTCCAGGGTCATCCACTATTGAGAACCCACATCTTAAAAAAAAAGAGCCCAGTACTTTACAAGAAAGCCATTTTGAATTGTTCAAATAAGTATATTTACACAATTTGATTTAATGAGCCCTTTGTGCTCTGAAAGACTTCCTTAAATGTAGACAAAGTCAGTCCAGGGCCCCTCATCTCCACAGAGGGTCTTGGGTGACACTCACTAAAGCCAACCTCAGTTTCCAAAGTTTTCACCATACCAATGTAATCATTCTCTGAATTCGCCCTTATTTAGGTCACACTTTTCTGTTGGTGTAAAATAGGTATGAATAGCACAGATACTGGTGTTAAACTTTTTGGGTACAAATTTCAGCTTGGACACTAATAGTGTGACTTAGGGCACTTATTAAATCATGTGTGCCTCCCTTTCCTCAATAAAGATAATCACAGGTCAACAGATGGTATTGAGGACCAAGTGAGACAGCACAGGTTAGTGTTGACCCCAAGCCATCCACAGCACAAATACTTACTGAATGAGTTGTTTCTCTTAAAACTGACACAAGCACTTTCACATTATATAGTATTTAAACTCAGGTTTTGTTTTCTCTTATGTCATAAACTTCTTACAGAGCCTATCACCACAGTGTTTTTCTTTCCCTTCAAACTTCTAAAGACTAAAAGGAAGGAAGAAGGGCTAATTTATCTGAAAATGAAATCAAGCAGCTTGCCTTGTATTGAAAGGTAAATTGCCTTTTCAGCCTCATCATTTTATACTGCTCAATATAGGAAATTAGAGAGTTAATGAGATGCCACAAGCTTCCATATTCTCTCCCACTGCACAGAAATCTGTGTCTTCACTGCCAGTCAGGTAATCTTAATTTATTGGCATTTGGAGTTCAGCAAGATACAAAAAGTAGCTCTATGCATGCCAACTCTACCAAAATTATTTCTAATAGAAGTTAGTAGATGTGCTCATATGGATTTCCTTTTTTTCCCCTAGGGCCATGTATGACTGCTCTTTTTATTAGGATTCTTTGGAACTTCAGTTGTCGAAGATTAATTACACCCATCCAGTTTAAAAGGCAGGGTAGTGATGTGATTAAGAGATGGGCACTGGAATTGCACTTTAAAGGTCCACATTTTGGTGCCTATGCTTACTAATGTGTGACATGAACATTATGAGCCCACAGTTTTCTTATCTGGGGGTTGTAATCGTATCTGAAATTTGAGGGCTGTCAAAAAGATTAAATAACACAGTACAGGGTCTACTTTGATGTCTGGCACATATACACACATTCATACATATACATAAGTCATTCAAGTAGATGTTATTGTTATTGCTAAAGCCATATTCTAGGCACTGTGAGCTTGGCAGAGAGCTTGGTTTCTAGGAGACAAAAGATCTATAACAAGTCACAACGAAATGGGTGAGAGGCAGGTTATATATACTCTGCTAAGAGTGTAGAAGAGAAGGTCAGGCAAAGAACACCTATGTACAGAGGCCCTCATGTGTACTGGGCACTGCACAACCCCTTATAAAGTGGGTATTGTTTTTCCCTTTGGGCAGGCAAGCAAACAGAAGCTCCAAGAGATAAAAGTAACTTTCCAGAGCAACAGAGCTCAAAAATAAGCCAAAATTTATTTAGCCACAGAATCCATGCTTTCCATATTTCACTATACTTTCTTTATTCTTGGTAGAGGGATTAGTCAAAGCTCACAGACCAACATAAAATATCTTTTGAATATGGATTGACGGGTCATTACAGTGCTAAAGGAGATGAAACAGGGCCGAATTTCCAAATTGTGTATTTGTATGCTTATATACACCAGTTTAAAAGGAAATTCATTTGTCTATCAAGGGATACTTAGAGAGCGCTTCCATATCTTGGCCTCTTCTCTTTTTTTCTTATAATGCTATAAGTTATTGTTTGGAATCTCAAATTGTCTTTCTCCTTGTAAGGCTTATAAATTGCTCACTGAGAGAATGCATGAGAGGAGGTCATGGCCTTTTTAGAAAGCTGGAAGTCATGGTGAGATTAGTTTTGAGAGTGAGCTTTGGAAGTAATGGTCATTTATAGAGTGTTGAAGAGACAATGAATGCAGAGAAAAAGAAAATAGACGGGTGACATTTATTACTTTATTTTTGATTCAGCAAATAGGTCTGAAATATCTGCTCCAAATCAAGCAGATATTTTTGATATCTCTTTTAAAATTTTAAGTTGTATATACTAATGATCGGTAGAGAAAATGTAATGAAACAAAAGAAACAAAGGATTGGAGCAGAGATAAAGAGAAGGGGGCCAGCCTTGGTGGCTTACACCTGTAATCCCATTTCTTTGGGAGGCAGAGGAGGTCGGATCATGAGGTCAAGAGATCAAGACAATCCTGTCACCATGAAATAGTACTGTTGCCAACATGGTGAAACCCCATCTGTACTAAAAATACAAAAATTAGCTGGGTGTGGTGGCACTTGCCTGTAGTCCCAGCTACTGGGGAGGCTAAGGCAGGAAAATCACTTGAACCCAGGAGGCAAAAGTTACAGTGAGCTGAGATTGTGCCACTGCTCTCCAGCCTGGCAACGGAGCAAGACTCCATCTCAAAAAAAAAAAAAAAAAAAGAGAAGGGAAGACAGATAGAGGAGTCCATAAACAGGAAAGACACAAAGATGGGTGAATGTTGAGAATGTTAAACGTTGAGAAAAAGCAGAGTGTTAAATATTGGAAGTATCCTAACATAAAGACTCGAAAGTCCTGAATTCCAGTGTTAATTTTAAGAGCTAGCTCTGTGATTGCAAGTGGTATAAGAGTCTCAGTCAATTTGTGTTTTGTTCATTGTAACCTCCAAACAGACACATTTTATCTAGATTAGAAGTATAGCCCAATGGGTCAAGGGATTTTGGTTTTATTTTCTTAAGCTTTTACTCTTACTTGTATATGTGAGTTTTGCAAACTTGTGCACTTTAATCACATATAATCCAAGTAGAAATGTGCCTTCATTGTAAACGCTGAACAGCTGGAACATTTGGACCAAAGATGACATTCTTCATTTCCCAGGGTATGTGATGCTCTCCCGAATCTCACAGGAAAGTGACATTCCAGAGTGTGGCCAGAAACATAAAAAATATACCTTCCTAACGGTTGAGGTAGTACTGTTTTTAGTACTGTTGCTCTGCGGAGGAGGCTGCCCTCTCACTGAGTGGATACACATGGCATGCTGCCTGATTCACTTATGACAAAAACATTCATTTAATTCATCTTCAGTTAACCATTAGCTTCAATAATAATGAAGGCACTGATTTTGCAGCATGACTGGTACTGACAATGCCTAAAATGGAGGCCTGTAAATATTACTGCTCCAAAATTCCTACAACAGCTGTTGGGTCCTACTGGAAACGTCTACTTCCTCAAGGAAGGGTTTCCTGTCTGATAGTTGTACGATGCTTCTGTGTTTGGAGAACAGACACTAGATTTCCTTAGGGAATTGCCATAGAAACTATTGTAGTTCTCTGGCAGTGGTATAAAATGCACAGATGCTTATAATTTCACATTCAAATTTGAAAGTGATTTGGGAAGGATTCCCTCTTTTCATATTGTTTGAAACAGTTTCAGAAGGAGTTGCACCAACTCCTCTTTGTATGTTTGGTAGAATTTGGCTGTGAACCCATCTGGACCTGGGCTTTTTTTTGATTGGTAGGCTATTAATTGCTGCCTCAACTTCAGCCCTTGTTATTGGTCTGTCTGTCTCTCTCTCTGTTTCTCTCTTTGAAATTCATTATTTCAGTGGGTTATCTCCCAAGTAAATAATAAATGTTAGCTTTCTATAAATAGAATTCAAACACTTGGTTTAAATACCACAATCTTCTATACTCTATCCTTTGGGACAACCAAAGTCAGGTTATGTATCTTCTATCTTTAAGCAGCACCTTCTCTGGATTGTACTCTATTAATTTCTACAGGCTCGTGGTTACTTTGTAATCATCTCTCCTTGATGTCATTTAATAAAATACACTATTGTGTTAATGGAAACAAGCTCATTTATTTTCCAGTGATCTCAATACTGAGGTCTACTAAAGAGATGCCAGAGTGGCCGTTCAACACGGGAACATATATCTGTAAGATTGTTAATGTTACTTTTATTTTAGATGGAACACTACTTGAGAAGTCAAGCCATTACATGCATGCTACCTACATACATATTACAGACATGTAAAGCAGAGCTATTGTAGGTAGGGATTCTGAGTGACAATCAGAAACTAGGATTATACACTACAAAATACAGAAATCTTTTTTTTTCTTAATGGCATAGGCAGAATTTGGTGCAAAATGTATCATCTTCTCAGTTGTCCTTGTGTATTTCTAGGTGACTTTGTGAGCATATTTTTAGTGGTGTCTGACCAGTCCAAAATCTGCTATGTTTTTTTCCCTGGAACTTCTCTCTTGAACCTCTTTAATTGAGTATTGTTCAGACATGGAAGTTCTGTGTTGGGTCTGTGCCTGACCCCTGGCCACAGCACTCTGGAGTGTATTGGACACTGGCCCATCATGTTCTGGACACTGGAATTAAGATATGGAGACAGTTGAAATAGTCTTTGGAGGTGTAGATTGTCATGACCTTAAAATATCAAATTTGCTGTTTTCTTTAATAAAATGGATCTTTCAGGTATGCCTTGAGACCCTGATACACAATTTGCTCCTTCTGAAACATTATATGAAACATCACCTTAGAACTTTCTAAGGTCTTAATAATTCTAGGCATATTTTCATCCTGGACTTGATCTTGGTCCAGAGAATGTTTCTTATTTTGAGAATCCATTACTATTTGAAAAGACTGTTCTAGGTACTTCAAATATCCTTCAAAACATACTTAAACATTAAACAGTTTATTCTTAAGTCCATTCTGCTTCTGCTTATTTTATTACAGACGAAGGCAGATGGCACGTGCTACATTCCATCTGGAGCTATTCTTTACTAACTCCTCAAGTTCGTTACATACATTTTATACTTTCCATATCACTTGAGGTAACAATTTTCTAAATTTTTTGTAACTTCATAAATTCTCTTTTTCTCTAGAGCTTTTTATAGTATATTCTTCTCAGTCTTGTAAGCCTTGATCTATCAGTGTTTTAGCTTTTACCAAAGATCTCTTCAAGGCTTTATTTACATGCATCTGCTTGATCCCAAAGCCAAGGCCACATGTTTTAAGTTTTTATTATATACAGTGTGACATAGCAGACTATAATAAAGTACTCCAAATATGTACAATATAGTATAGTACTGTATTATGAGTTCTTTGTTTTTTTGTTTGTTTGTTTTGAGACAGAATCTCACTCTGTCACCAGGCTGCAGTGCAGTGGCATGATCTTGGCTCATTGCAATCTCTGTATCCTGGGTTCTAGCGATTGCCCTGTCTCAGCATCCCCAGTATCTGGCACAACAGGTGTGCACCACCATGTCCGGCTAATTTTTTGTATTTTAGTAGAGATAAGGTTTCACCATGTTGCCCAGGATAGTCTCCATCTCCTGACCTTATGATCCACCCACCTCAGACTCCCAAAATCCTGGATTACAGGCATGAGCCACCGTACCCCGCCTGTACTTATCAGTTCCAAATTTCCACTTGCATGTTACTGCTGTTGAACAAACCATGCTGGTAGTGAATGGCTTGAGGCAACCACTCTACTATGCTCATGGATTCTGCCATTGAACTTAGGTAATGTCATTTCCTCATTCGCTATTGGCCACAGCTGTCTAAAAAATCCAACCAGATCTAAAAAAATAAGTGATATATTCCCAGTCATTTAATTGGAAGAGTATCAAGGCCACATAGTAAAACAAATGGGATGGGAAATGTTGTTTCATCTATCTTTGGAAAATAAAACATTAACTAACACAACACCACATTGTATGGTAGCATTATAATATTAAAAAGGCAGGTAATACATTATAAAGTAATATACATTTTTCCACTATCCTACATAAATCAATTTTTTTGTTGAATGAAAAAATAACTTCACCTCTAACCATGAATGTTTTCATGAATTGCCACCCATTTTTCTACTACTATTCTAGATCAACACTCATTATTCATAAGAGCAAGGTGAGTTGCAGAGAAGCAAAAGGCCTGTATCCTGGTTACATAGTACCTTTTATGTAGCACAAAGATTAAAGTCCACATTTTAATTAGATTCAGTACTCCTTCCATTAAGGTAAATAACTTCTTACCTGAGCTACTTATTAGAATGTTTGCATGATACAAAGTATATTCAACCACTTTGTAAATAGAGATTCCAGAATGATTTCATATGAGTAAGCAAAAAAGAACTGTAACAACTAAAAATTGAAGAGCAACTTCATTTGAATGAACATCTTAAGTTAATCTTTTCAAAGAAAATTGTGACTGAGTAGTTTTTCAGGTATGTTGATTTATTCTAAGGGCAGTAAAGAATTAGAAGTCTCCATTTTAGAAGTCTGAACTGAATTAAAAATAAATTGCCGTAAAATATTTAGATGTCAAGAAAAACTTTAATAATAAAACTAATCTTAGGTATCTAGGATGAGAAAAGGTGTATATGTCAAGATGTCATTTACTTTCACTCAATCCTTAAAAAATTAATACAGAAAAAAGTACCAATTGGCTGTTAAGTTTTATGGTAAGAAAGCCAAGTTAGTGGTTCTAAGATTTAAGAAAAGAAAGAAAACTGACAGGATCAGATTATTTCTATCATCACCTATGACATTCAATATTAGTTAGACATGTTATAAAGCATAAGCTTTTGAATTAAAGGAAGTGCTTAAAGACAAAGAAAATTACTTAATATAAAATAGGAATTATTTATGAGCAAACAAAAAATCTAATCTCAACAAATATTTACTGAACCCTTATGATGTCAACCATTACTATTAATAAAATGCAATTTAAAACTTTATTGAATTGTCTCTTAGCTAACAAAAGAACAAAATAAATATGAAAACAGACACACAGTTCTTTGTTCTAAAGGTATTGCAATAAAATTGATAGCAAATAATACTGGAATGAAGCTAATAAAAGAAGAAAACTCTTGTATTAACTATTCATTATCATCTATCAGTCTATCAGTCAACTTATTAATTAATCTACGTATCTCTCAGTTGATATGTCTATATACAGATGGTCCCTACCTTAGGATTTCTTCATTTTACTATGGTGAAAAAGTGATAGAAATTCAGTACACTCTGACTTATAATGGGTTTATTTTTTCATAAGCCTATTGTAAACTGAAAATATTATTATTGTTTATCTCTGGATATAGCTCCATCCTAAGTGGAGAGACATTTGTATACTTATCCATAAACATTAAGTGTACCAATGAAACTTTACATAGTTATCTTCCTTTTGGAAATTTATTATCAGGAAAAGGCTCAAAAGGAAATAAAAATGTTATAATTGTAAATATAATTAAGGTGGCTTTAAATATGTATGTTATGTGTGTATGTGCATACGAAATCAAACTAAGCGAAAAATCCTAAGAAGCTAATTAATAAATTTTAGAATATTATCATGAAGTGAAAAAGATAATTTTTATGTAGAACAAAACCAGAAGGCAATACGGAAAACCAAAAATACTTGAATGGTTTATGTTTGGAGTTACAGGTATTTTTTAAATTCTTTTTAATTCCATTATTATTATAATATAGAGTTAAAATATTAAATCTTGAAAAAATCTGAGACATTTGTGGGAAAGAATGTTACTCACTTTTTGGTAGAACAACTAGAAACTAGCTCTCTGTTTGAAGATAAAACGGGTATCATGTAGAGGCATAGAACTACAGCCATTTAGTCACTATGAGTAACTTTAACGTGCAAGATAAAGATGATACTATGGAAATATGTGTGTGGGAATAAATATTAACTAGTTATTTTTACTCCACTTTATTAAAATACTACTAAAGAGTGGCAAACATCAATATGTGGAACACCAGGAAGAATTTTAGTTTACTTTTCATGCAGAGGTTTATTTTTTACTACTCTAAGCTCATGAGCAGATATAGATTTACAGAATCAAAATAAGCAGATACCCACCTACTATCATCTCTAGTACCTGTGCATAATTCAATCAGCTTTTAACATTTCCATGACAATGGGGATTAGCTTAAGAATATGATGGTCAACAAATTAAGCCAATAAGATACGGGGAAGATTTCCTGGAAGATGTCTGACCTCTGATGTCTTCTCGTGTTTTTCTTCTTAATTTGTCTGAGATCTGGGAAGGGATAGCATGGGGAGAAGTGCCAAATGTGGGTGAAGGTGAGGAAGGCAGCAAAACACACTGCCACATGTGTACCTATGCAACTATCTTGCATGTTCTGCACATGTACCCCAAAACCTAAAATGCAATTAAAATTAAAAAAAAAAAGACAAAAAAAATTTGTCTGAGATACCACCAAGTATTCCTCACCTGAGAAATGAGCCCTAGCTGTGTCAATTCAGGTCAAAACAACTTGAAGGGTGTTCTTAACTTTTTTTTCCTGCAGTACTCCTCTTCAAAGGCAAGTTCTGCTTCTTTCCTGACTGTCCATTATTTTTCTGTTGAGTGTGATTCTCCTCTCTTTTGGATTGGCCTTGGTATTTTTGTCGCCTAGCAATCTCTTTCCAATTTGTGCCAGATATAACCTTATGTAGTAATTCTAAAACTAGACTACATTTTCCTTACCGATGATATTTAATGCTGTCACTTAGGTCCTATGCACACAAATTTCATTTCATGGGTCTAGGGCATAAACTGGACATAAGGACATTTAAAGCATTCAACATTGAGAACTACTAGCCCACTGTAGCCATCTGCTTAAATATTCTACAGATTGAGTTTTCTTCTCCAGTTGAGAAATCCTCCGCAATCTGGGAGATTTTTACTTTAGGAGTGGTAGTCAAATGGGATGGAGTGTAATTTTGTTCTTAATGCTACTATGGTAATTATGATTGGTATGCATACTGATGGAGATGCTCAAGAACGTTTTACATGCAAATAAATATATAGACACATAAACACTACAGGAGGGCACAAATATTTAGTTTCAATAGTTGCACAGTAATTTTAATATATTTTTTAAATTCCACCTTTATGAATAACTCCAAAAACTTGTGATTTCTTTCCCATTATTGTAAAGAAACAAACTGATTTTCTTATTATTAATTTTCAGGCCTTATGATTAATGACACCATTCATTCAGATAACCAAGCCTGAAGACTATGTGCCATCTTCATGCTTCTTTTTTAACTCTTTTCCATAAAGTCAATCACTAAGTCTTGTTGATTATATCTTTTTCATAAATCTAGAATGTATATTCTTTTTTTCCTCTGCCAAGACTTTTCTCATTCTACCTACAGTTGAAATAGTATCTCTATTATCTTCTATCTCTGATATATACGTCTCAAATCTTTCTGTCTCATAGCCCGCAAGTATCATTTTTCTCATGCAACTTTTTAAAAATTAATTTATGTTGTAGTTCTGCCTAGACAGTTTTGTTGCTCCCCCATAACATTTCCATAGAAATTTGAAACCATTTCTTATATTCATATACAGAAAGTTTAGAGTCTGACTCATTTTTAAAACTTGAGCCTTACTGCCTAATACTCTCCCACATAAGCTTTGCCTTTAGACACATCAACAAGCAACAATGCCCTACATAAGGATGAATTCTTAAAGCAAAGTTTTCTTTTGGGTCTTTACCAAGCTAAATGTAGAAAGTGGCATCTTTGCCATTTATGAAGAATAAAAAAGTTGCTATCTTTCAGGAAAGGTGACAACAGCTGAGGGTCCCTGGGTTGGATTTGAAACTGTCTATGTCAGGGAAAAAAGTGCTCCTTCCTCGGGCCTTTGACAGTCATGGCAAATTTCAACATTGCATGTACAGGCCAGACGCTGCTTTCATCTGCTTGGCAGAGGGGAAAGAGACTCTGGAAGGGCTGCCAAGTTTTCAACAGAGGGGCTTTCAGATCCAGAGCAGAGAACCCTTAAGGACCAGTAGGTCCAGCTCCCCAACTTCACGCCCAAGGACTTGGCAGGCACTGAGCTGTCCTCATTAAAATCCAGTTTGGATTGTGGCACTCTTTCATTCCCACCCAGCTGTAGCCAAGGGGAAAAAAAATGAAAACCAGATAATAGAAGATAACACACACACATACATAAACACACACACACACACACACACAGACACACACTGCAAACCAAAAATTTAAACTAGAATTAGGCAAAACATCAGATTTGTTTTTAATAGTTGTCAGAATGCTATAAAGAAGCCTCTGGAGCCTTCCTTTAATCATCTGGTTTCATTCTCTTTTTTTCTTGTCACCCTAATTATTCTCCACTTTTAATATCCCCCCACTGGCTCTAATTAAAGTTTTCTGTAGTTGCAGCTTGTTTGCCAGGCAGGTACCCTTTCACTTTCAAAGCCCAGCCCAATTTTTGTGTCCAGGCAGACAAGGTTATCTGGGAAGTTTTTCAGATCCCTGCTTCCTCTGGAGTCTCTCTCATCCTTGCTCTGTGATTTCTGTTATTAGTAAATATGAGCTCAGCCACAAAGAGGGGCTCTGTTTTCGGAGATTAGAGAGGCTGATACTCTGTACACATTTTCTTCTTTGTCTTTTTCTTTCCTCATTCTTTCCTAATTGAAATGTACTTTCATCACATTTGATTTCAAAAAATTTATTTAATATTCTATTGAGTCTTCTGTGGTCTTTACAATGTAGTAGAAAATATCTGTAGCAAGCTCTGGGATGCTTGGTCAGTTGCCTAGGTCTTTGAAACAGTGAAAGTTATTTTTATTAGTAGTAAAATTCTATTTTTCTACTTCTTTGCACTCATTATAATGACACAATCACAAAGTGATTGCTAAGCTCATGAAAGGTGCTCTATTATAAAAACTACATTTTTTGAGGTGTATGTTCTTCATCAAGTGAAATCTAAGGCGAAATTTTAATGGAAAGTGTCTCACAAATGAACCTATCATTCTTTAGGGGGTTTGAAAAACAACATCTTTGGGCCAATGTTGAGTTTCAAATAAGAATAAAACAATATATCTTGCAGGGTTTTTTGAAGAAAATATTTATTCATTTATTAATTCAAAGTACATTTATTAAGTGCTCCAGTGGCAGGCACAGCAGTAGGCACTAAAATTAGAGACTGTGAAATCATTCCTTCTTTCAAGATAGTCACAAGAAATTTGGAAAGAGACATGTAAAGACATCATTACAACTTGGTGAGACTGAAATAGCACTATGTAGATGGAAATATCACAGTATAGGCAGGTAAGAGATATCATCAGTTGACTGGAAATTTGGTGGGAATCGTGAAAAGATAAGAAGCAAGTGGAAACAGATGGGAGCAAAGAAATCATAGTCTCAAATAGATTCCAGAGAAGCTTAGTACAGTATGAGGATTTGTGTGGGAGAATTCTGAACTTATAGTTAAGAGATTGAAAAGTTAGAGGCAATAAAACACCTTGTAGGTTATTAAAACAGGAGTTACAGCCGGGCGCAGTGGCTCAAGCCTGTAATCCCAGCACTTTGGGAGGCCGAGGAGGGTGGGTCACGAGGCCAAGAGATCGAGACCATCCTGGTCAACATGGTGAAACCCCGTCTCTACTAAAAATACAAAAAATTAGCTGGGCATGCTGGTGCGTGCCTGAAATCCAAGCTACTCAGGAGGCTGAGGCAGGAGAGTTGCCTGAACCCAGGAGACAGAGGTTGCAGTTGCCATTGCACTCCAGCCTGGGTAACAAGCATGAAACTCCGTCTCAACAAAACAAAACAAAACAAAACAAACAAACAAACAAAAAACAGGAGTTACATATAGAGTAGCAAATATGCAAGAGACATTGAATTTTCCTGTGACTAATATAGTGAATGTGAGTCCTGGAACTAGAGCAGCAAGATAGTGTCTCTGGGAGCAAATGATTCCAAGGGATGGTGAATCTTTTCACATAAAAGGAACAATAGCTGCTAGAACCACCCTGTCTGAAGTAAATCTACAATCATGTTATTGCCACGTATTGGAATACAGTGAATACCCTACAAAAATTTAAAAAAGGGGAGGGATTAAAAAAGGAATATCAACAGTATCTGCCAAAACAAAATATGAGCAATCGTAGCATCAGATACAAAAAAAGTAATTTAAAGAACATTAAATGAGAAGATAGTATTTTAATTTGATAAAAATTCAATCTACAATAAAGACAAAATTTTATGGACTTCAACAACTTCAACAAATCCGGTACAATTCTAAGGGAAAAAAAGTGTATTGCTTTCTAACATACCACGTTAAAAATTCAATAGGTTAGGTAGAACAAAAATAAGAAAAGAAGATGTAGAAAATGTAAATGACTCAACAAAATTTACTCATATACACATACAAATATTTATATATAAATGTGTGTAAATATACATATTTGTACATATAAACAAATTGCAAACCATATGAAATTATATATTATTTGTTTCTAAACTAAAAATGTAATTTCCAGTACACATGAAACATTACCTGAAATATCTATCAAGTATATTGTACTAACAATAAATAAATTATAAAGAGCAGTAAACCACAGCAAAAGAACATGCAACAGAAGCATGGAGGAGAGACAAATATAGCCAAAAAGACTGTTGAGGGCTACACAGAGAAGGAGATTTGAAGACTGAAAGAGTAAGACAAATAAATAGTAGGTCAAGGAGCATTCTATCACAGGGAGTGGCTTGGAAAGGATTGTCTTATTCAGAGATTTTTGGGGGGGACTAAAGCAACTCAAATGCACCCAAATAGGCTATGACAAGTGATAATTATTGAAAATGGAGAGGAATACTTTTGCGGAAATTTCATCAGGGCACAAAGGCAAACCTCCTATAGTCTGGAAACAGATTGCAAGATTGGCCAGGGATTAAGGCTATCCCTCTCTTTAGTTCTGATTTTGTCCTTGTGCTCTTCTCCTGCCCACTTTATCTTTTTATCATCACTGTGATATTTTAGTTTATCCCTTACCACATTTTGTTTTATTTCCTGGTATGTGTTGATATTGATATGTTTCATTTTTCTCCTTTCTCTGAGTGCGTTCTCTGGTTCTCTTTGCAGAAAAATATCCCGTAAGTCTTAGAAGTTCCCTCAAGATAAACATTTCCCTGGAAAATATAGCATTCCTCAGTTTCAATTTCGAATTTCTGAAAGAGAATCACATTTGTTTAATTTGGGTCAAGGGCTTATTTCTCGTTCAAGAGAGTATAGAGGCTCAGATGGAAAACTGTGGCCCCCTACTTAGTTAGCAGATTCTATGAAGACAATGTGAGAAGATATTCGAAGTATAAGTGAGAGGATGACAGCAAATGTGGTTGAAATGGAAGCAAACACAAAATCACTAAAGATCTTGGTTTCTGGACTTGCCCCCACTCTCAGATGGTAGGTGAAAGAGAATAACTGAACAACTTTAAGGAAGATACAGCATGCCCAGGAGCTTGGAAATGGAGTGAAGAGGCTGCAAACTGAGAAATTGAAAGCATGCAAAACAGAAGGGAATAGGAAGAAAGAATCATTAAACAGAACATTTTTCAGTCTCCTAGTTTAGACTTGTGCAAATACCCAGCACTCACTGGTCTAATTGTCTAATAATGGCACCTTGACCTTTCTCCATTAGCCCTTCAAAGTCTCCTAAATACCTACAAAATAAAAGTGAAATTATGGCCTTTTAATCGGAAAGTTTAGATTCAAAAATATGAATAATTAGTCTGATAATTGCATAGCTGGATTAACTATTCGTATTTCTTCTTATAAACTTCTATTTTTCCCCTTTGAATTTGCACTGGTTTGTTTTTCTGAAGTATATTTAACTAAGTCAACTCTTCCTATCCCCTAAGTTGTAAATATCAGACCCTAAGCCCATTGACAGGCATCCAATCTTATGGTAAGCCTCATTTGAAATACTACTTTCGTTGCATATCTGACCAGGGATATGCTAGTTACTACATGCCCATGAAATACATCCCTCTAACTTATGGCATTCTTATTTCTTTTTCTTTTTGTTTCTTTCTTTCTTCCTTTTGTTGAGATAGAGTCTTCCTCTGTTGTCCAGGCTGGAGTACAGTGTCATGATCTTGGCTCACTGCAACCTCTGCCTCCAGGGTTTGAGCAATTCTCCTGCCTCAACCTCTTGAGTGGCAGGGATTACAGGCACCCACCACTATGCCCGACTAATTTTTGCACTTTTAGTAGAGGCAGAGTTTCTCCATATTGGCTATGCTTGTTTCAAATACCTGACTTCAGGTGATCTGCCTGCCTTGGCCTCCCAAAGTGTTGGGATTACAGGCATGAGCCACTGAGCCCGGCTGGCATTCTTCTTTCTATTGAACCAAAGTCAGTATTCCTAGAAAATATTGAAAAAAAATTCCCTAATAATATATAAACATTATTATTAAGTTATATGTCTATCTCCAGTAACAATAATGGTAGAGTTTTGTTGTTGTTGTTGTTGTTGTTTTTAAACTATAAAAGTTGAGGCTACTTATCATGTAGTCTGTACTCTCAGAATTCTACTCCCCTACTACTCATTGACTTTGACTATTCGATTGTAGTATTTTCCCCAAACCTCCCATGAGACAAATATCCCTGTTAAGGACATCACTGTGATATTTTAGTTTATTCCTTAAAGTAAGATGCTCTGAAACCAGTAAAATGACAAATGCACATTTAAGTCTAATTTCAGGATCTGATGAGTTCTTTTGCTTAATAACCCAATAACCTTTCCAATTCCAATCGTCTGTAATTTCATAAGATCAGAAGTGTCATTTTACTGCCCCCTCGACATGGCTTCATTCTTAACATGGAACACTCATTACTCCATGTTAAAACATAACACCATGTCAGGAAGCATCAGTTGTTGCCTTTCCACAGATATAGATAACAGCTGTTTGTCTGACAACCTAGATGAGTGAGTGCCCTGTGTGACTTCAGAACCCTAAAGCAGCTTTTTGTCTTCACTCTTTGAAGACTCGGATGACAAAATCTCATAAGATGCTAATAGCCAAACTTCAGAACGATGATAATTTTGGAACACTGCATTTTCCTATCCTGGCCTGTTGGGTCAAAACCATCTGATAATTTGCTTCCCTAAGATATTGTTAAAGGTTATTTCTTGAGTAAACTTCAGAGGGTTATTAGTGGTCAATTATTTTTATTTAACTTTCAGGCTATAAATGTTTCTTGTCTTTGTATGGCTGTATAATGCTTCTGAGTCACCTACAAAACTTTAGCATGTGATCTGAACATGTTCTCTCATACCACGTTCATAGGGTTAGGTTTACTGAATAATTTTCTTTTGTATAATTACAGAAAAAATCCTGGCTCATCAGTCTCTATACATTTTCAGGGAGATTGTCGCACAAAGTTCTGCACTTAAAGATTAAACTAAAGACCGACTATTTTTATTTGGAGAGAAAATAAAGCTTGGAGAAATTGTTTTAACTGATACACTGGAGATAGAGACATCAACATCAGTAACAACAAAAGAAAATGTAGGCATCAACACCTATTAAAATCAATTTTGATAAAAAATCTTTACAAGCATTTCTCTTTACTTCCTCTATTTTATTTTCCACTCTTACTTCATGCAGAATATTAGCCAGTTGTACTATACATGCAATTATTTTGTGCTTCTATGTTTTAGCCTCATTCATTTCCACTGCCTAGAATACCCTTCTCATCTTGCCAACCGAATGAAATCTAGATGTCTTACAGAACTTTCTTTAATATCCCCCCTTTTTTCACTGAACTTCAAAAGATACAAATAAATTTATAAATCTATGTAACACCTATAAACGTGTATATATATATATCTTCTCTGTTCCCCTGAGCAACACAAGTGAGCAAGTGAGTGGTCAAATGTGTTATGCTGACCACGGGTGCAGTACTGATCAGGAGAGAGTTAGGCTTTGCTCTTTAGACCTTAAACTGTGAGGAAGGACACAGATCAAGAAGGAAGCACAGAAAAATGAATCAAATAATTATATATTGTGGTATTTGAAAAATAAATTTAAAAAGGCTAATATAGATCATAAAAGAGATAATGAATTTTTGGAAACATGGTGAGAAACATTTACATTGAGCCACAGAAAGTAGCCAGATGAAGCGAGGCGTGGTTGATGGTAGTGATAGAGATCATCCAGGTAGAGAAAAGAGCTTCACATATTAAAGAAACTGGAACAAGATGGGTGTGGTGTGAGCAGTATGAGCAAGGAATTGTGATAGAGGATGAGTTTAGAGGGTTAGGCAGGATCATTCAAAGCCTTTTGATAGGCAGGGATTTTGCCTCTCTCTTTCACCGGAAGGTACTAAAACCATCAATTTATGCCTTATTGTTTGATTTGATACAAAATTAATATGAAGTGATCAGGTCTTCAGCATACAGCTAGATGAGTTTTGGAAGTTGTAAACTCTTGGTACCACTATCCAAAACAAAATATAGAAAGTTACAACCCTCCCAAATAATTCCCTAGTACTTCTTTCCAGTCAATTTTCCTCGTATCCACTATCTTTCATCTCCCTCATAGCAACCACAATTCAGATATTTCTTTCTCTCTCTCTCTTTTTTTTTTTTGAGACAGAGTCTTGCTCTGTCACCCAGGCTGAAATGCAGTGGCACAATGTCAGCTCACAGGGTTTCACCATGTTGGCCAGGCTGCTCTTGAACTCCTGTCCTCATGATCAACCCGCCTTGGCCTCCCAAAGTACTGGGATTACAGGTGTAACCCATCGGTGCCCGGCCAATTCAGATGTTTCTTATTATAACTAGTTTTGTTTGTATTTGGATTTCAGTCAAATGGAATCATACAATATGAGTGTAATCTAATTTTTAAAAGTTAAAAATATCACTTTTGTGTGCAGAAAGGTGCAACTTTACTAAATAAAATAAAACATCCATTCAGAATACAACTTCAATTGTCCAGATGTTTATTGTGTACACACATCTACACACATGATACACTAAATTAATGTGGTAATTTAGTGAACTGTACATATTTGAGATCACTTGTATCGAAGTTTCCAAAATTTGCTTATGTATCATATGGAGTGTGTGAAAGAAAGCAAGAAACTTTAATGTCTCCATGATATTCTGTGTGGAAAACTGAGTAGATAAAGACAGGTCATGATAGTCCAATTCAAAAGATAAATTCTGGAAAGTTGTGTTTGAGATACATATGGGATTATTCCAGGGAGATAGAAAGTTTACATATAAACATATCATAATCACTGGTAATTCTTGCCTAAATGTATAAATCTAGGAGTGATTAGTATAAGAATAGTGATTAACTCCTTGGGAATTATTAGGTTAGTATAGGCTGTTTTTGCCATTACATTCAATTGGCAAAAAGCACAATTATTTTTGCATCAACCTAATAATAACTATTGGGACCAGGGGGTGGCAGGGGTATCGTATAAGTGACTATGAGCAAACGCTAGGGACACTCGATTTACAGATTTGAGATTGAGGGGGACCCATCACAGGAAAATGATGGAGGGAAAACCATGGAGTTTTTTTTAAAAAGTACATCAGCAGAGAGGTAAGTTTCAGTCAAAATAGAATATTTCAAGTTGAAAAGAGTAGCTAATTTTTTGGAAAGCTAATAAAAAGTCCATTGTGATGAGAACAGAAAAAGCCGTTCTTTTGCCGGTATGGAAAGAATTAATGACTTTGATGAGTACAGCTTCAGTGGAATAGTATAACCAAACTGGATCAGAATGGATTGAAGAGGGAGAAGGACGTAAGCAGATGACGAATGCTGGTGTAGACAGTACTTTTGAGAAAATGGACTAGGACAGAGAGCAGAGAAGATGCATGGCTGAAATGATGCTACAGATTTAATTTCTGGTTTGTACTTAACCAGTGAGCAGATGATTGGTGGCCTGAACATGTAAAACAGAATGGATAACAAGCATATACAATATTTAAGACAAAATGTTCAAATTTTACCCAGGGGGTAAAAATGTGTTTTTTTTGGGCAATTGTTTGCCATCTATTTTGATCAGAGAATAGACATATAGTTGGTAGTGAATGGAAATAAGGCAGAAAAGACAAGTTCATACTTGGCAACACTATAGAAAGCATTATATATATGTGTGTGTGCTTGTGTATATACAAAAATATCTGTTATGTTAATTGCTGATACATATCATATATACTAATTGATATATATATCTACACATCAATATCTGTTACACTAATTGCTGATATATGCATATATATATATATATATATATATATATATATATATATATAATGCGTGTATATATATTAGTGTAACAGATTAGATGGGTCTGTGGCCCTTTCCCTTGAAAAGCACATCTCTCCTTTAAATTGTTCATGTTTGGTTTCTTGTGAGTTTCTATTCCAGAGAATCTGTTCTTCCATGTCCTTTTTCTTATTATATCCTCTAGGTTTCCTGTATAACTTATCTGAATAAAATCCTGCTGAAAGAACAGATTGCAAATGCCACCTTTAGCAGCACCAAACTCTCTAAGATTTGCAAAATTTCTATTTTTTCTGGTGACCAGCCAAAATGTATTTTATAAGTCTCCATCTTGTAGAACAACAACTAATTTCTACTTTCATCAGAAGAACAATTCTGTTCCTGAGGGCAGATATTAGAGCCAACATTGAGGGGAGCCCTGTATCTCAGAAGAAAAAAATTCCTTGCTAATTTTGGATGTCTTTGCCAGAATAGCACTGTGCAATTGTGATAGGGGCCACAGAAACAAGACAGCAAGGCTTTGTAATTCCCCAAACTTCAGAATTGAGCTACATCAGAGATTAAGGAAATTGCAGTAAACTTTATCAAAGTTTCTAAGCAATGATGCAGTCAAGAGTTAATAAATGCATAGACTTGAGTTTTTGGTATGGCTAAATTTAATTATATCGTACATACAAGCATTCAATTTTATGAAGGTGAAAATAGGATACCTTGCAATAAAATGAACATTGGCATCAAAGTGTTCAAATTTGCAGATTTAATGGGCTTCAAAATAGCTTCATTTTATCACCATTCAACTAAAAAAAATCAAACTCATCTAGGAATTAATATCTAGTATAGGGAGTGACAACGTGAAGCTTTCTTTTCTATTTCAGAATGCATGGGAAATAAATGGGCGTAAGAATGATCATGTGAAATTTATTTGGTGACAGTTAACAGCCTCTCCCCAAGTGGTCTTTAAAATAAATAGACCCACATCATTTAAGGTCTCCCTACATTGAGAGAAAAGAGGTGCTAAATTATAAGAGAAACAACTCACTTTCCAGGCCTCTGAACTTCTTCCTACCTCCCTCACCTTCTAACCTGTTTCTCTAATACCTGAAGCTTTATTTTACCATATGCTCAAATAAACACCACACAATATTTGAAAATTGTTGAGTAGCAATCTATGTATAATCCAAAATAACGTATAACAAGCACATACATTATTTAAGACAAAATGTTCAAATTTTACACCAGATTGAGAGGAAATTTACTGATACATAGTTGGATGTGGCTGAGCAGAGCTCGTGAAGATTTCTTGATTATCCAGTTTTTTTCAATCGATGCAGACAGTCAAATCAAAGTTTCAGGCCAAATAAGATTTATCTTGAAGCCTCATTGCTTCACTGAAATTAACAGGATTAACCAGATAATTGGCAAAACTTTGTTTTCGTTTGTTGGATGTGAAATGGATTCAGGTGACACCACACTCCCAGGTGTATATTAGACACAGCTGGGATGCCATCTGTGGTCCTCATTACCTTGTTATGTGGGTTAGGGAAGCAGAATCTTTCTTTTCTGAGGAAGCATGGCATCATTTTAAAGAGCATACTTGTATCAGACTGTTTTGGGTTCCACCAGTTATTGTATGTCCTTGGGCAAGATTCATAAGCCCTTTGGTTTTAGTTTCCTCATCTCAAAAATAGGAGAAAATAATTGTGCAAACCTAATAGGACTGCTGTGACAATAAAAGGTATCATCATTTGTAAACCATGAGATACAATGTTTGAGATACAGCCAATACCCAATGTATGTTGTTGTTGTTGATATATACTCCTTGTTACTATTGCATTAATATTAATATACCTATGAATTCTAAACTTTTTACAGGTTCCGAAGTTCTCCACTAATGATGGATGATGATTTGGGGGTACCCAAAGTGTAAACCACTGGACTTATTCATTTGTTGAGTGGCCTTTGGCTAATTCCGAAGAGTAAGTTAATTATTCTAAGATGAAATTAAATATTTATTAACATTATATGATTTGGTCTATTTATTAAGTATTTTTTCTTATTAAAAAAGATGTACATGTCCAGTGAGCACTTTAGGAAAGGTAGATAAAACCTATTCCATATTTAACCAGTTTGGGTTGGGATAGATCCTTCTCTCTTTCTCTCTCTCTTTCTCCTTCTGTCTCTCTCTACACACACACACACACACACACACACACACACACACACACTTAAGCTTGTCAATATATTATGAACATATTCCCCATCATTACACACTTGACTATTGGAAAACACAGAATTTAGGGGCACCAATTCACCATGCCGTTGAAAATCCACATATAACTTTTGACTCCCCCAAAACTTAACTACTAACAGCCTACCATTGACCAGAACCCTTACCAATAATACAGTTAATTAGCAAATATTTTGTATATGTATTATATACTGTATTTTTACAACAAAATAAGCTGGTGAATGTAAAATGTTGTTAAGGAAATAAAAAAATAAGAGAAAATATGTTTAATATTCCTTTAGTGGAAATACATCATCATAAAAGTCTTCATTCTCATTATCTTCACATTGAGTAGGCCAAGGAAGAGGAAGAAGGGGCAGGTTTGATTTTTTTTTTTTCTGTCTCAGAGTCTGGTGGTCTGGCAGAGAGAGGAGAAAGTCTGCATGTAAGTGGACAAGCACAGATCAAACCTACGTTGCTCAGGAGTCAACTGTACACACACACACACACACACACACAGACTCATCAATATATTTTGGACATCTTTCTGATCACTATGTATTCTTTTAAAATAGATGCTTAATTTTTAACAGATAAAAATATAAATATAGCTATTTCGACAGGAAACAATGTGGAGAACTATGCTGAAAAAAATAGTTGTCAACTTTCTACCATTTTATTTTCAGCCTTGAGAGATCAAAGAAGAACTTGTAATATATCTTGGCCAGGACCACGCCATACGCATCTTCTATCCCTTTGTGTTTATTCCTGCTTTAAGTTTTTGATGGAGAGGCATATGTTTCTCTGCTGTTCTCTTTCAAGAATCACACCCATTCCTTCAATTAATGTATGAGTTATTCAGGATCTTGAAACAGAATTATTAATTCTGTTAATGCTAGAACTTGATTTTTACTTATATGTTTTATCACTTTCCCATTAAAATTAATGTTCACTTTCAAGCCATAAAGATGAAAAATCTCATGGCCTTCTAACTTATTGAAGATGAAAGGCCATGTTTAAGAACTATCATGGAGATACTGTTTTCTTGCCAGTAACACTTACTATCTCTGCCTTATTCATCCCTTCTCTGACTTTGGCTTAAACATAATGCTTTTTTCTTGTCTTGGAGATTCAACTTTGTTACCTCTGCTTTTGTTACCTCTGTAAGACCTATAGATTAGAAACCAAACTGTTTTTTTTTAATCAGCACAAATCTGTTCATTTGTTTTAACAACTGAGGAAATATGAATATACAATATCTGCACTACATAAGCAAGTTTCAAATACCTACATGTGTATCTGAAATGGGTCTGGAAAACAGAGAGGGCAATACTGAAAGAGAATCTTACTTGAATTTTCCTGTTTATGATGAAAATAAATGAACATACATTTGACAAATATTTGACCACAATTGCTATGTCATATTGAGATTCCCCAGGATATTTTAATAATAATCAAGAAGTGCTACAGGATTATTTTTCTTTTTAGAATCATTCCATTTGTATTTTGAATATAAGCCTTGAAATATTCTTTGTAGTAATGCAAAACATTCAGATTTTTAAAGATTTGCTTTTAATTCAAGAAATGTAAATCTGAAAATCTTGCTCTTCCTGAATTACGGTATTATTGACAATATGGTTATTCTATTCCCAATAGGCAATTGAAGTTAAAACCTAGGGAATAAAAAATGAGCTGAATTTATATCCTCCAAATAGTACACATTATTTGATATATTTCACAAACGGAAGAATTTACAGTTCTGAAAGATGTACTGCACGTAATATAGAACTATCTGTCGCTTTCATAAATAAGAAATCTGGGGCTCAGGGAAGCCCAGTGATTTGCCAAACAGTATTCTACCTTTTAAACCACAGCTGAGTTTCAGTTCTGTTTTCTACTGCCTGTCTATGGGTTTTAATTTGTCTCCACCCTATGAGTGAACTAGTATTTATTAATAGTTAATATTTAAGTGAAAACACAACATCTACATGGATCTACAGGTGGGAATTAAGGAATTCTGTCATTGGTTTCAACATTTTAGTGGAGCAGGACATTCTTGGCATTGTTCCAGATCAGTTAAAGAGCTCCGGCTTGTTGCATGTGGTCCTTCTTTGGACAGGTAAGCACCTCTGTTCCACCCACCTCCATCATCTTATCTTATCAGATTGTCATAAGTACATTATAAGATGGCTTAATATCTCAGTAGAGGTATGAGTCTGGGATTCAGGAAGTAGAAGAAGAAAAAACACATAGCTGTTAATAAAGTAGTATCCCTGCATTCCTACTGTAATATAATAGATATCATACTAAAGACAACAAATACCACATGCTGGAAGGTATATAGAGCAACAGAAAGGCTTATGCATTGCTTTCAGGAGGTAGAGTAGGTAGCTGTATATATAACTGGTATAACTACTTTAGAAAGGCATTTGGAAATATCCACCAAAGCTACACATTTGTAAATTCTATAGGACTTTCCAATGCAGCTGTAGGTTAAAGCCAAAATAAATGGCAGAAAAAAAGTACTAAAACATTCACAACAGAAATACAAATAACAGGCCCAATGTAAAAACCAATTATATACCTTCAAAAGTGAAACGTATCATTAGTTTGTGGTACATTAACACCCTGAATTGCTATACAGCAATGAGAATCAAAAGTCTATGACACACAGTATCTACAAATTTTGAAGCAATGTTGAGCACAACAGACCAGAAAAAAATGCATACCATAGGTTTCACTTATGTAAAGTTCAAACATAAAGATTTATCTGTGACATTAGAAACTAGTAGGGTGATTATCATGACAGTGGAATGGATAATAAATGGAGGAGACATGGGGAACCTGTTGAAGGCAGGTAATAGTCTTTTGTTTAAATTAGACTGCTGATTAAAATGTGCATTTCCTTTGAAAATTCATTGAGTGGTTACATTATGACTCGTGCACTATTTTATTTTATCTTTTATGGGTAAATATTTTTTAAATGTCTTTACACTTTAATTTATTTAAAAGCTAAGTGAGTCTTTAAAGCAACAATAACTAATGTTTGTGTGGTTAATAAAATTTCCAACAAAAACAAAAACAATGCAGCTATGCTTATTCTCTATGCTTATTTGGACAACATTAGGTCTATTTGTACAATACAAAAAAGTATTTGTTAATCTATTTCTTTTCAATTTTTGAATTTCATGCCCTGGATTTAAAGTTACAATTCACTCTTTTAACTGATTCCTGATTATATATTTTTTTCCTCTGGTATTTGAGACTTTTTTGTTTTGGTGGCTCTGTGGGCTGCTCAGACCTCTTTTCTACCAGGTCTCTGGCCTTCTGGGAAGGCAGCCCATTTCTCATTTTCCTACCCACTGCCAATCAGTTCACCATCAATTCTCCGCTTCCCATTGTCATCGCAGAGTGCTGCTTTCAGAGCCCACCATGTTGGCAGGCTTCAATGCTTCTCTCTGGGATTTGCAATCTCATTCCTGTGATGGCCTCAGGGCCTGCCAGGCCTGGGTCATTTCCAGCCCCTCTCCTGTGAGAGGTTCCCTCCCCCAGCATTGTCCAGTGGGTTGGTATTGTTATGCTTATGGGTAATGGGTTTTCCATCCTTCAGCTGTCAAAAGCTCTCACTGCACTTTATTCCCACTGTCTTTTAATTTTCACTTTTTAACTGAAAGCAAAACAAAACAAACAAGAGGTTTATAATCACCTCAATTTAACATTTGGAATGACCAAAAAAAAAAAAAAGGAAAGAAAAGAAAAGAAAAATAAATTGGCAGTATCTGAGTGCTTTTGAAAGCCTCAGCTGCCTGTTGGCTTTTGCTGTTTTGTTCTATTTTCCTGTTTACCCCCTTCCTCATACCGCCCTCCTCTTTTCCCCTTCCTGGAGGCTGAGAACTGTCCACGTGATGATAGCTTTCAATACCACTCACTGGAGTCATTTAACCATGGGTTTTAACCTCTGGTTTGTAGCAGCTTGGTGCACCATTAAATCAGTAGTCTCGTTGCAGCACCAGAAAGAGTTGAAGCACTATTAAATCCAAAGTAATTGTTTTGGAAATCGTGATTGCATGCTGTACCCACTAGTTTAGTCATAGTTAAGAGAGCATTAATCTGTTTTTTTTCCTTGCAACCAACTGTTTTGCAAAACTTTGTAGCCTGGCATATTCCATTACCCAGACCCCTAGATAAGAGTTTCCTGTAAGAAAATTCATGTGTTCCTAGCACTGTAATCATGAAATATACTTTCAAAGGTACATGGAAACGGACCTTTAAAACCGTAACTGAGTGTCTATTTTGCCTTCAGCTAACGACCCAAGACCCCTTTTAAAGGAAAATGCTTTGACCCTGTGGCTAGAATTTTGGTGAGGGGTAATTTTAAGAACTAGGTAACAATGATATGGCAAGCAGCTTCTAATATGGACCCAGTGACTTTCAGTTCTCAGAATTCACAACCTGGTGCATACTGTTCACTTGAATATGGATTGGACCTAATGAATTGCTTCTAATGAATAGAATGCCAAAGAAAAAAAAAAGGTGGCATGTCACTTCTGAAGTTAAGTTACCAAGATACTGTGGCTTTTTTTCTTGGGCATTCACTCTTGCTTGCTTGCTCCTGGGGAAGCCAGATGCCATGTCATAAGCTGCCCTATTGAGAATTCCACATGATGAGGAACTGAGGGTATACCGGGATTTACAGCTAACTAGGAACTGAAGCCTCAGAGTGGTTGCCCTTGAGGAACTGAATTCTGCCAACAATAATGTGCACAAGCTTGGAAGTGCATGTGCCCCAGTAAAGCCTTGAGATAACTGTAGCCCAGCCAGAAATTTTGATTGTAACCCATCTAACACAGCTCCACCAAATGACCCAGCTAAACCATACCCGGATTCCTAATCCACAGAAACCACAAAATTGTGTGTTCATTGTGTTAAGCCACTAAGTTCCAAGGTATTTGTTATGCCTTAATAGATAACTATTACAATGATAGTAATAAGAAAAATTATTCCACTGTTTACATTGTTTATTATGGCTTAACATTCTTTTAAAATATATTACTACATCTTCAAAACAAAGATATACTATAGGTATTATTGTTTCCAGCGATTTCTTTTTCTTTTTTTTTTTTTTTTGATAAGAAAACTGAGGTCTAGAAATACTAAGAGGTTGACCAGTGTTCACTTAGCTTGTGAAATGGCAGAGTTTGTTTCAGAACATTAAATTATAGCTCCAAACCTTGTGTTTTTCCGAAAGGAAAGTGCTTTGTAAACTGTTCAATTTATTATAAATGGAAGTTTCAAAGGCCAAAGGTTACAGACATTAAAACTTCTACCGATAGACCTTCATGTTTAGAATATAATAATCTGAAATCTTTGATAATGCAAATTTTTTGGAGACAGCATTACTTTTAATCCCATGAATGCCTGGCATCTCAATATAAGGAAAGATCTCATATGAAGAGAAGAGGCAGAGGAAGAATTTAAAGTCTTAGCTTACCAAATAAGGATGAAGAACAAATAAAGATTCAAAAGTTTGTGAAAACCATTACATAGCTCAGAAATTAAGGATGGGTACAATTTCCAAATATTTCCTAATAATTAATCCATTTAAATTATGCCATAAATATCCTAAAATATAAACTAATAAATGACTAGAATGTAAACCTAAAAGAAAGACATGTGGTGATAATGCTTTTCATATAGTACAGGAAATTCTCCTTCCCTCTGTCACACACACACTTATTCATAGGATATCTAGGACATAGTTGATATTTAAAAAAATATTGAAGCTGAACCTGAAATGTTTATTTCAGAAGGTTATATATTTGTAATGAACCATAGGAATGTGCTGCACTACTTTGTTTTGTTCAAAATGGCTTGTGTTGCTCAAAATAATACATTACATAGATGTAGATTTAATAATCACTATGGCAACCCAAATATAAATCTTCCTTTGTATAGCCTCACCATGTATTATTTTAAATACATTTAATCTTTAGAACCCACAGAGAGTTGATAGCTTGAATCTTTGTCTTTTATTCACTCTAAGACTAATTTAAGAAGAGATTATTTTTTTAGAGATGGAGATTGGGATTTAGATCAGTTTCCCATTGCTGCTGTAACAAATTACTACAAACTTAGTGGTTTTAAACAACAAAAATGTATTATCTTGCTGTTGAGAAGGTCAGAAATCTAAAAAGGGTCAACAGGGCTACCTTCTTTCTAGAGGCTCTGCTGATGAATTGTTTTCCTTGACTTTTTCAGCTTCTAGAGACCACCTGCTTTCTCTAGCTCTTAGTCCCTTTCTCAAAATTCAAAGCCAGCTGAATAGCTTATTACAATTTCTGTTTTTCTGGTCACTGTTTCCATTGTCACATTTCCTACTCTGAGCCTCCTGCTTATAAGGACTCTGAAATGGTTTGGCTCTGTGCCCGCACCCAACTCTCATCTCGAATTATAATCCGCATGTGTGGAGGGAGGGAAGCAATTGAATCATGAGGGCAGTTTTCCCCATGCTGTTCTCATGAGAGTGAGAGAATTCTTATGACATCTGATGGTTTTAAAAGTGGCATTTTTGTTTGTTGTTTGTTTGTTTTTCCTGCACTCTCACTTCTCTTTTTTCCACTTTGTGAAGAAGCTGCCTGCTTCCCCTTCCACCATGATTGTAAGTTCCCCGAGGTTTCCCCAGCCATGCAGAACTGTGAGTCAATTAAACTTCTTTTCTTTGTAAGTTACCCAGTCTCCAGCATTATCTTTATGGCATTGTGGGTAGGAACAAATTCAGACTCCTTTGTTCACAATAGGCACAACTGAGTAATCTAAAATAGTCTTCCTATCTCAAAATCTCTAACTTGATCATACCTGTGAAGTCCCTTTTACCAGGTAAGCTACCATATACACAAGGTCCAGGAATTAGGATGTAGATGTCTTTGGGGCCACTGTTCTCTCTACCAGGGAAACTACTTTGGTTTGGAGAGAGAACTAAGAAAAAGAATTCTCAGAGAAATCCTAATATGACAACCCATGACGAAAGAAAACAAAGACAAATATTTTTTGTCTGACTCTTTGTTCACCGTAGTGGCAGGGAGTTTACTGATGCTCTGGTCCAAACATGCCTGATTGGCTCTTTCATAAATTTACATTCTCACACACTCAGTATCACATACTGTCATCTTTTGTTCAAAGACAATAGCAAAATGAGTATGAAATTATTTCTGTTATCTACAATTCATTTAGCAGTACTCTGTACTTAGTACACAGTAATATTCAGAACTCAGCATCTGATGTTGGGAATATTTTCTGACAGAGTCATTTGAGTGCTCTAATAGTCCTCAAAAAGCTTCACTGCCTTTGTCTCGAATTGATATTATGTGACCTATTTGACTTTAAACAATAGCTTGAAAGGGATAAGAGACTGAAAAAGATGCAACTGTTTTATGTTTCATACAGAAAGACAAAGGAGAGAACCACAGATTATGTATTTACTTTGCCTAAGGTTGGGAAATTCCGTTTTATGGAGAAAAAATTGAATACTTATTAGAAGAATCAAACTGAAAACTTCATGTTTTGGACCCTGATTTTTTTTTCTACTTTATAGCTTTGGGTAAAAATAATTTATGGTAAATAAAAGAGTATCTCTTGTAAATGCCATTTTTATCCCCCATAAAAATAATGATATAATGAGTTAAGAGATTACCTGGAGGCTTCAGAACTTATTGACAGTCTGTTCTAATAAAGGTGATAGTAAACTCTTAAAAAGAGACCACAAAGAAAAAAAGTTTAAGAAAAGAAACTTAAAAATAAAAGCCAATGCTTTCCCTGATTGATCTCATTTTTATCAATAAAAGCTTATCAACTGCCAACAATGATATAATATTCAAGTTTCAATAAAATGACTCAGAAAACTATTGTTACTCTCATCTTGATGTTTTACAACTAAGTAGAGAAAGTCAAAAAATCTGAGGGGGTCCAAGTTCTGCCATTTATCTACATATATCTGTAAGTAGGTTAATTAATACCTTGAAGTCTTGAAGTTTTATATTTTTTTAATCCATGCTGGAATTTACAGTTTCACTAGGAAATACAGTGACTCACTCAGATTAGTTTCTTGGAGTGCTTTTGGCCAGGATTCATGCTGTTTAAAAACAACAACATAAAAAGTACCCATTCGACTTTATTTTAAATTTAAATCAGAGAATAACATTAGTTTGACTATAGAATAGTCTCCAAGTCCCAAAAAGAACCATTTGCTTGTATTTAAAATTAATAACATTTATAGTTATTTAATCAAAGGCCTATTGAATTCCAATGATGTGACTAACCCCCTGTGAAGTACCATAGGGTGCTATAAAGAGTGGTATGTGGATATGGTTACAGAGCATAGCAACAGGGAAAATGCACCAAATATTCTCCAGAAATATACAGTGTGCTTAAGAGAAAACTATGGACTTCTGATTCAGTCACTTCTTAAGTGGAGTAAAATTAGTACCCTCTCATTGTTTCACCAACACCCTAAGCACTTTCTACCCAAATCATTTCTTCAACCATTTACTAGTGAACAGAGGCTGCTTCAACTTAGTCTAAGTATCATTTCCTACTTATTTCCTTTTAGTACTTATCACAATTTACATGTTTTCTTTGTGGCTATTACTATGTGCTGGACATTTTTGTCATTACAAATGTTAGCCCATTGATTTTTTAATTATTCCTTTATGTATAATTTTAATTTGTGCTTATCTGGTGTGTTTCCACCATAGCCACTAATAATTACTAAAAACATAGAGAAATCAAATTGATCCAGCAGAAGAAAGGATATCAGAGGTTGAAGACCTACTTAATGAAATAAGATGAGAAGACAAGAATAGAGAAAAAAGGATAAAAAGGAATGAGCAAAATTGCCAAGAAATATGGGACTATGTGAAAAGACCTAATCTACGTGTGATAGGTGTACCTGAATGTGACAGAGAGAATAAATCCAAGTTGGATTCATTTTTCAGGATATTATTCTTCAGGATATTATTCAGGAAAACTTTCCCAACCTAGCAAAGCAGGACAATATTCAACCCCTGGTAATACAGAGAACACCACAAAGATATTCCTCAAGAAGAGCAACCCAAGGCACATAATCATTAGATTCACCAGGGTTTAATTGAAGGAGAAAATACTAAGGGCAGCCAGAGAGAAAGGTCAGGTTACCCACAAAGGGAAGCCTGTTAGACTTACAGCAGATTTCTCAGCCAAAACCCTACAAGCCAGAAGAGAGTGGGGGCCAATATTCAACATCCTTAAAGAACAGAACTTTCAGCCCAGAATTTCATATCCTGCCAAACTAAGCTTCTCAATTGAAGGAAAAAAAATCTTTTATAAACAAGCAAGTACTCAGAGATTTTATTATCACCAGACCTGCTTTACAAGAGCTTCTGAAAGAAGCATCACACATAGAAAGAAACAACTAGTATTAGCCTTCCTAAAAATATACCAAAAAGTAAAGAACATTAACATAAAGAAGAATTTACATCAATGAATGGATAAAATAGCCAGTTAACATCAAATAGCAGTAACCCTAAATTTAAGTGGACTAAATCCCCCAATCAAAAGATACAGCCAAAACCTAATGGTATGCTACATCCAGACCCATTTCACATCCAAAGATACACAAAGACTCAAAACAAAGGGATGGAGAAAGATTTACCAACCAAATGCAGAGCAAAAATAAATAAATAAATAAAAAGCAGGAGTTGCAATTCTCACATCTGATAAAATAGATTTTAAAGCAACAAAGATATAGTGGTAAAAGGATCAATGCAACAATAAGAGCTAACAATCCTAACACCCAGATACATAAGACCCATAAAGAGACTTAGACTCAACGAGACAGAAAATTGGTGAGGACAACCAGGACTTGAACTCAGATCCGGAACAAGTAAACTTAATAAATATTTATAGAGCTCTCCACTTTAAATACACAAAACATACATTCTCCACTTTAAATACACAAAATATTGATCAGCCATTATTAATACCCATTTTTAGAAGAAAGCAATATTCCCATTCTCTCTCCCTCTTTTTCTTCCTCTTTCTTCCTTTCCTTCACTCCTTTTTTTTTCTTTCTTTCCTTAAAAAAAATAAAAAATATTATGTAGTCTCAGGTTTGTCTTTATGGCAGTGTGAAAAAAAAAAAAAAGAAGAGAAACCATGTTTGCATCGAGTGTATTGAGTAAGACCTAAGGAAGATTTTGGAGAAAAGTGAAATTATTACATGTTTAATTGTCTAATCTTTCTAAGTCAACTCAGTGAGGGTAGTGCCCACAAATTTTGTGCATTACTTCTTCTGCATCTAATATGGTACCTGGCACAATATCTAGCAGTTAAATACATGTTCTTTAAATAAATGATAAACCAAATGGATTTTTAATATGCTTAGCATATGTATTACAGAAATACAGGATTATGTTTAAAAATAACAAATCACAAATTATATAATGATATATTGGTTATCCTTTTAAATTGTTTTACATCAATATTCATGTAAGTGGTCACTCAATGTATTGTTGAACTGGATAAACATCACAAACATGATCTTTAGATATGAGGCACTTGCAACCTGGTTGAAATATAGACCCCATTCTATCCCACTGCGGTGGATACCATGATATACTGCCTAGCTACCTTTTCAGAAGTTAAGGATTTATTCACCCAGTTACAGTGTGTGTTGCTGCCGACAGGCAGTCTTCAGCTTTCTACCATCTTTAAGGATGGCCTCTGGTAAGAGTCATCTCTACAAAGGTTCCAGTTCTTCCCAGGACAGTTATCCTACTCTGACTGGCCCATATGGACACAGGAATGGGCATTTTTTCCAGTTCTTGGGCAACATTGAAGTGTTATCCCTGTGTTGAACCTTCTTATGAAGATGGTGGCTTCTGTTGTACCTGAATCCTAGTCTGCCTTCTCTCTGGCCAATCTTGTGTTATTTTACCCCATTTTATAAGGGGTGACTCCAATAATATTTTCTAAAAAGTGTCTGAGAAAATAATTTTCATATTAAAGCTTGCTTTCCGGGTAACTCAAACTATGTTTGTTGTTGCCAGGGTATCTGAAGGAAGTAGGACCTAGCATGGAAGTTTGCAGCTTTTCATCAGGCAATGAGGGACTCATCACTGGCTGTTGGGGAACAGATTGTTTCTGGTATAAGGCATCAATGCAATTGTCAAAACTTTCACCAGCATGGAATTGTAATATTATACTGATTCAAGCAAATGTGTTAGCTCTTGAAATGTTTACAAGGGTCTGAACTAGGGGAAAACTAGTAACTATAAAAACAGTAGAATTGTTCATTTTGATTGCTAATCTTGATTGCTTTGAAAAAAGAAACAAAAACAATTTTGGGAGAATAATTAAGCAGTGATTAGAGGCTGTTGTTAACAATAGTAGCATGAGGTTAGAATGTACATGAACATGAATGATGTTGAGAAAATCAAGGACAAGAACAGTTGGGATAGAAGCATGTGGACCAACAAAAGAGAGTAGACGTAGAGTGTGAAGATCTTCAAATCACATTTTAACACCTGCCAAAATTATCATAGAAAAAGCACAAAGCAACTTGGTGGAATCTTTCTATACTTTTAGGTGCAAGTTTACATGGACAATAGGGCCCCTGCTATCACCACTCTCTTACAGAGCGTTTCATACACCAATAGAAAATCCCTAACATCACTTCAAGGACCCCAGTTGATACAACAAGTGGTATGAGGCCTTTACCATGTATGAGTTCCACAGGTCACACGATGTACCACATTGCCCAGAATCTGCCAACTGCCAGACTGATAGAATGATGGAATAGCCAGTTTAATGCACCAATGAGGCACTAATTTGGGGATAACACCTTGAGGAAATGAGAGTCATCTCAAACTACACTTTGGAGCATAGGTCCAGGAACCCAGGCATGGCTCTGCTTACCATTACTTCCACTCATCAGAAATACAATAACTGATTTATTATCATTCTTGAAATGTTTAACTCTAAAATTAAGGGTCCCAGTTTCTAAGGGGGAGTGCTTCCACTGGGAACACAGAGTCCTATGGAAATACAAACTACAACTTCTGCTTTGGTACTTCAGACTTCATGAAGGGACTAGAACTCAAGAAACAGAACTACTATCTTTATGGGGATAATTTGTTCTATTCATAAAGAGAACACGGGGCTGCTATTGTTGGTGCATTTGTCAAAATGAGGGCAGGATGAACGAATTTGGCATATGCAAATGATTCACTTGGATGCCTTTTTGTACTCCCTTGCCCAATTTTGATAGTAATTGGACAAGCTCAATAACCTCTGCTTAAAATGGATATGGTAAACATGAGCTTAAATCTCTCAAGCATACAGATCTAGGTTATGTCACTGGGGAGACCTGCTATGCCCCCGCTGAGGTACTAGCTGAGTGTGGAAAGATTATAGAATGGCATCTGATGTGAGAGATAATATTAGTTGCAACTCTGACAGCAGCTGATGAGGAGGGATTAGAGTTCATTCTACTAGCCTTCCTTATAGGATTTCCTAGAAATCCTGGGGCATCTGCTTCTGGAACTCAATTGAAGAGAGTCCCCTCCCTCATAGATATACTTGTATTTGAGCATTACCTACCTGAGAATTAATCAATGTGAAAAGCATTAATAACTTGTCCTCCTGAGCCACCTTGAGACAATGTTGAAGGAGTCATCTCAGCTTCAAAGTTCCTCATATGATTGTCTGAGGCCTTTGTTGAGATTGCATATCATCTTCCACTGCCCAATTCTGCTTTCTTCTGTTGTCTTCTACACCCAGTCACCCCCAAGAGCACTCTCTTATGAACCTCCAGTTCCTGGGTAGCTCAATTTACAACACTCCCTTTCCAAAATAATATTTGCCCATTCTCACCCCTCCACACAGGCCCTGTTTTTAAGACTCAATGTCTTTGAACTCTGCCAACTTTGAATTGGAATGTCTGAATCTTGACTTTTAAAAAATGCTTCTAACTCTGCTGATTGCATTGGTTATGACAGAGCCTTCCTGGCTCACAAAGCCAAAAAAAATTTACTATTGAGTTATTTACAGAGAAAATTTAGCAATCCCTGATTCAGATAATACCCTTTCTGTAGTCTTCCAATATTACCATAGAGGGAAGTTGGAAGCTCAGCTTCTCTTTCTATTTTATTTTGTGCTGTAATACTATGATATTTTTTGTGTTTTTATTGTTTTACAGTCAAAATAATGCATCAACTTCCCTTTTTCTATGTTCATAACAACTGAAATTAGTTCTGAAACTAATTGTTTTTGCCTAATAGTATTGATGTTAAATCAATACTACTATCATAATATTGTTTATAATAATAGTTTAGATTTAATATCAATACTATATCATAGTAGTATTAACTTAACATCAAGAGTATCAATAGTATTCTTGAAATAGTAAATCACTAGTATTGATTTAACATAAACTTTTGAGAAACAAGGGAAAGTGCTGTCTGTCTGTCTTATCTGTCTCAATCCTCTTCCAAGTGAGATGTACTAACAGAGAGACATATGGGAAAGAGAAATAATGAAATAACTAGTGTGGTTGCTTCTGAGGCACATTAGCATAAACCATCAGAAACTTGACTTTCTGTTTGCTAAACTGTTTTAGACAAGATAATTACATTAAAGTGCTTGGTATTTTCAAGTTATTGCATAATGTCATGAGTCTTAGATGATTTTGTCTGGCTGTGCTCCTGATAGCGAAATCAATGAAAATTTACTGCAGTTAAAGGGAAAGATTTTGGAAGAAGTATGTGGGAGGTCTAGGAGGAACTTCCTTTTTTTTTTTTTTGGACTATGGAAAGATTTCCCCAAATGTTGCCAAAGAAAACAAAATGAGAAAAGTTTTAGTGTTGCTCTTCTACTTTCACAAGAGTCAGAGGATGACATAGAACTCTTTACTAAATGAAATTTATTGTAAGTTAAAACAGAGACAAGAAATGGAAATGAGGTGGAGACTGAGTAACCTTTGTTTGTCTCTCTCTCTCTCACTGCATCTTACTCTGTCATCTGCTCTTTTCTCTCACTGTGGTCAGGCATTTCCTTTATACTTTGGGTATATTTTTCTGCTTCATGTCTATTCACTTAATGGTTTCTGCTTCCCCAGGAGTGTAGCTTACAGACTCACATTCCCACAATTTTACCTAAGGCCTTTTCTCGACCCATGCCTTTAATTTCTGCTTAGGCATACAGTGGTCTTGCTTTCCCGCCTCATTTTTCTCATGTAAGATCGCACCAATAATCGGATCAGCCTGGCTAATTCTGTCATGCTAGAACTCCTCCTGGGATGTTGCTCAGTTTATTTAGTGGCTATTCTGTTCCTGTCTTTTGAAACATCAAATAATAAATTGGCTGAGATTGTAGGTATATCATTATAAGGTCTTTATAGGGTTTTCCCTGAATTAGGGACTATGGACAGAAAGCTATACACATGACACACCTGGTAAGGTATATGTTGTCAACCAATACTTTGTCTGGGTTCCCCTAAAAGCAGAAACTGATACAGGCTTGCATATGCAATTTTTGGGGGGGCATGGGAGTGGTTATTTTTGGCATACATGGAGTGGGATTTTTGGCATACAGTGGTTTATCTTGGCATACAGGGAGTGGGATTAGAGGACAAGAAGAGTAACACAGAGAAGAAAGAAAAGCTAGCTACATAAATTTGTGTTAAGGTATTGGTCATTGCTATGGGTGATTGGAGGCTCTATGAACTGGGATCTTCTAAGTTTCTTTTTGAAATGTATCTTAGACTGGAATGCTCCTGAGACAAAGGGGGTGGATTTATCCCGTTGTTCCCACTTGGTCATGGATAGGCCTGTGGGGATTAGCTGCCTATGCTGTGGACTACATACGTGTGAGTAAAGAGAAGGTTCTGCAGGTGTCCCTTGCCATAGGTTCAGAAAAGACCCAGATTACAAAGGGAGAGGTATGCAGCATATGCCAAGATGAGTCACTCTCTGATTGCATCTGTGCAATGTTATTAGAGAAACTGGCCACAATAATCTTGAAATGGTACACATGGAGGTCCAAATCAATTGGTTATATGTTCTATGTATAGAATAGCACATATTAACCTTGACCCTTGAATAGTCATTGTGTCTTCTCTCTCTCCTTACTGCTACTACTGTAGTTAGAACTCATCAATTCCTGCCTAGAAGGTGTTAATCTGTCTTTTCTTTTACCTAGTTCCCATCTATTCACCATGTTTTCTCCAGGATAATTAAAACCTACTGATGTCATTATTTTTATAATTATTAATGTCATTTTGCTTATAATTCTTCAATAAATTCTTATTTTCTTTAGAAAATAAAATTTATATCTTTGCAAGACACTCAATGAACTTATAGTGCTATCTTTTTTTTTAGGAGAGGAAGAAAGAGGAAGAAAAAGAGGGAGAGAGAACGGGAATATTGCTTTATTCTAAAAATGGGTATTAATAATGGCCAATCAATATTTTGTGTATTTAAGGTGGAGAATGTATATTTTGTGTATTTAAAGTGGAGAGCTCTATAAATATTTATTGAGTTTACTTGTTCCGGATCTGAATTCAAGTCCTGGATATCCTTATTAATTTTCTGTCTCGTTGAGTCTAAATCTCTTTATGAGTCTTATTCATCTGAGTATTGGGATCATTAGCTCTTATTGTTGCATTGATCCTTTTACCATTATATCTTTGTTGCTTTGAAATCTATTTTATCAGATGTGAGAATTGCAACTCCTGCTTTTTATTTATTTATTTATTTATGCTCTCCATTTGGTTGGTAAATCTTTTTCCAACCAAATGGAGAAAGATTTACGTTGGAGAAAGATTTACCAACCAAATGAAGTGCTGTCTTTGCCTACTTTTTGTTGCTTCTTTTCCAAGACTATCCAAATCTTGTTTTGAAACACAGTGAAATGTAATTTCCTCCTAAAACCAGAACCACTTTCTTCTGTTATTTTCTGCATACCAGTAACATAGGCTATATTATGATAAAATCTGCCTTCTTATGAGACTATACACACCTTTTGACTAAGGACCAGATATTATTTTTATTTTATTTTAATTAATTAATGTATTTATTACTTTGAGACAGAGTCTCACTCTGTCACCCAGGCTGGAGGGCAGTGGTGCAATCTTGGCTTACTGCAATCTCTGCTTCCCAGGATCAAGCAATTTTCCTTCCTCAGCCTCCCAAGTAGCTGGGATTACAGGTATGCACCGACATGCCTGGCTAATTTTTGTCTTGTTAATAGAGATGGAATTTTGCCATGATGGCCAAGCTGTTCTGGAACTGCTGGCCTCAAGTGATCTGCCCACCTTATCCTCCCAAAGTGCTGGGATTACAGGCATAAGCCACCAGGCCTAACCCAGACATTATTTTTATATGTACTTTCAGCTTCAGGCACTATATGTCTTACAGTAGGTGTCAATAATATATACTTGAATAAATAAATTAAAAGAAATTAAATATAATGTGTTCTTTTATTCCATGTATTTTGGATGTGACTTCTAATTTTCCACATTGTAGTAATTTCTTTATAACAAGCTTATGTGAGTTCAGATGTTATGACTACCTTCCTTTGTTTAGATCTTACCAAAATCTTTCTGGCAGTAAATGCAGTAGTTTGTGTCTTCACAACAAACCCTAACTACTCTAGTTTTGGGGGTACCTCATTATACTGAGAAAGTTGAATTCCGTTTTATACACTCAAGTTTGTAAAATGATGTTGGAGCAAGTATTAATTTGAATGCAAATCTAAATTCTTGCTAAATGAAATAACCGAGAAATATTTGTATATAGTTTGATGTATTTTGTAAAAGCCAAACTCAGTGGTATCACTCTAGGTCTGTATAAGCAATGCATTCAGAAATACCATTATGCTAATAACTAATAACCTCTGCTATAGATGCAATATATAAATATATATATAATGTGAACACTTGAAATATGTGAATAACTATGATAGATTCTAATTACTCTGAGTAATCAATTGTTTAACAGAATATAGTTTGAATTTGGCTTCTATATAGGTTTTTAATATAAAACCTTTCCCCCTCAGTGGGAAAACAATGTCTGCTCCCACATTTACTGAGTTTTACATCACTAGAGTTGTTCCAGGAATGTGCATCATTGAATGTGCTAACATTCCTAGTCTGACAGCCAACCTTCATGGCTTTAGGCAAGTCACTTTGCTTCTTGACATCTAAGTTACTTTCTCCAAAACACAGCAATAGTAACTTTGCTGAATGAGATGAGGATGAGAAGTAATGTATATAAAAGGTCCTGAGACATCTAAATACTCAATAATAATATAAATGACCATATATTTTAAATCATTTTTATTGTTTTGATTCCTATTTATGCTCTCAGTAGTGATACAATAATAATGTAGTATAAGTACTTTTTGAAAATATTTACAAGAGAATTCAAGCATCAGGTGCTTGATAGGACCAGATCAGTATCCTCAGTCCCATTAATGCTTCTGACAGGTAAACCATCTAACTTCCCTTTTGCAGAGTTGCAAATGATTGAAGGACATAGAAAGGGAAGAAGAGACCATACATAAAGATACAAGGGAAGGTATAAAATTTAAAGGAACAAGTGAGAACTATATCAATATTCATAAAACTAAATAGATAGATTAAAAGGTAAGCTTTTGTTCTATCTATTCCCAAGGTTCTGTGAATCTGTGATAAGTTATTGAGAAAATTCCAAAAACTATATTTCTACTTTATCTTTTTACTTCAAAAATTATTATTTATTTCTTCTTGGGTAAGTTCTAGAATTATCCAATATCATGAGATCTGTCCAACCAATCAAATAGAACACGTTAGAATTCAGATAGACAGATGGTTTAGGGTACAATTACATTTAAGGGATTATTTATGTTAATTTATGCATTAGTCTTTTCCAAGGGTACACTCAAAATATCGGAGTATTATACACAAGCTAAAATGAGATTTAAGAAAATAAAGGCAGGGGCAGATAAGGTAAAAGAAAGGAAAATTATGAATATGCATGTTTGAAATAAATCATCTTAAGCCTCTAAGCCTGGGTTTGAGAGGAAGCATTGCTTCTGTTATTTCCTTAAGAGCTGAACAGATAAGGCGAGACTACATTGCCTAACAAGAGGGACGATGTCTTGGTCATTTTAAAGAGTTAATTAGGTTGTTTCACAACATAACTATATTCTTAAAGAACAAGCATGAACCCAAACCAGTTTAGACAATATCAAAGTGCAGTTGCATATACTATTTATGGTATGCCTAGAATAGATTCCAAGATGAATCCTTGGAAATCACTCGTGTTTGAGCTGTAATTGAATGGCAACTCTTCTCAGGAGTCTCTCAGGGTTTGAAGTCATATTTGGGATGCCTCACAGAGCAAATGAAGTAAATATCAGAAATGTATCCAGGACACCAAGTCTAGTTAATTTTCTTTCCCAAAAAATGTACACGCAAATGGCTTGTTTTCTTTTAGAAATCGAGCTTGGGGAAGAGTGAGATAAACTAATAAGCACCTAAATCTCTTATTTCATTGATCCATTTCTTTCAGTAATTACATCTTATCTTCAAAAGTACACAAAACAACATATGGAGTGCTCAAAATCAATAATGCTAAGGATATGAAAATAAATAGTTTGAGCTTATTTTTGTATTTTTATGAGAGGCAAAAACTTGATTAAAGGGTAGCACTGGTGGGAATGGGATATTAGATATTAACAATACTATCATTCTTAGTCAAGTTTCTCAATATATTAGTTAAGACAGATTATCTCTTATTTATACGCATTATATATATATATATACACACACACACACATACACACACAAATACACACATATACTTGTACATATACAAATGTGTATATTTGCATATTTACACACAATATGCATAGAAATGTGTGTATTTAAAAATAAACTTTAGTTTTTCTCCTGACATATGAGGTATGTCATTTTCCTGTTATATAGAATTAATAACTAGAGTCCTATCTCTGAGACTTTTCTAACCTTTCTTATACTTCACTACTCTGAAAATAAGGAATTGACATCACCCTGAATTTTGATTCTGAAATTAATAGTTAAGAATTAATCATAAAGGGAACACAATATCTTAAAGGTGTTTTCAAAGCTGTGTACACATACTGAAGCTGCTTAAACCAAATACGGTACTAGTGTGAGAAAAAAGGAACCAAATATATCTGTTTAACAATGAGTGGTTAAGACGCATCTTTTGGCTTTAGGTTAGACCTAATGCATTGTGTCCTGATATCAAGATAAGAAGTTGGTAGAGTCTCTCAAGGAAAAAGGGAAGGAAAAACAGGTAGATTTACTGCAATCAAATATGTTTTTTTTTAAATGAGTTTGCAAATTGAAGAGACAGGCAAAAATGAGTTGAGTAGTTAAGGGCATGAGATGCTCCTGATGATGAGATGGAAGGCATTATAATGAGCACACATGGTATTTGGGAAAGTGATGCAGATAAATAAACACAAAGTTATCCCAGACTCCTAATATGTCGGAGAGATCACAATGTCTACATAAAAGACGAATTCCAAAGATCATTACAACCTTTATACACAATTGCTGTTTTCAACTATGCACCCAATATATCTTCTCTGTTTCTCTATTTCTCTCTCCATCTAGGGGCTAGTGATACAGAAGTCAACAAATCAAATTTATTTTCACCTGCACAAAGCATACATTTTTAGTAGTAAAAGAGAAAAAAACTGAAATAAAGTGTCAAACAACCTAAGTTATTGTAAATCTAGCTAAATATTAATAAGTGAAAAACACAAGCCTGATATGATGATGACAATAAGATCTAGGTGGGATGATTGGCAAAGGTATCTCTCAATGGGAAGCAGGTACGATTCTCAATGAACTATGGGACCAGCTGGCCATTGAAACAGCAGGAGGACAAGCATTCAAAGTAAAAAGATGGGAAGTGCACAGGCCCAGAAGCATAGGGTTTAGCCTGTATAATGCATGTTACAAGTGCTCTTTCTAGGTCTTCTTTACATGCTGGAACATTCATTTCCTAGCTCCTGTGATGTTTGCTGATAATACCCAGCTGCTCCCTTCTCTGCATAATTGTCTTTGGCCAAAGAGGAGACCCAAATGAGTACCTAGTTAACTCCCTTGGAGCGTCACTTGGTACATGAACAAGTCCAGCAAGCATATCTGATCAGAACATGGTAATCAGCACCTCAGACACCTCAGGGATGTGTCTAGATCTGCAGAAGTTCCAGCCTAGGAGGATTGAGTTATAGAACATGTGGCAAAGGAAGATCGGATTCAGTTAGGGCTGTGGGAGGATGGCAGCACGGGGTTGTAGTTTGTAAATGATCCCAGGTTGTGACTAACTAGAGTGCTGGAGAAGCTGTGATTGTGGGGAATGAACTTAGCATAAAAACAAGTGGATATGAGCAGTACAAAAATTGTCCCATGGAATGCATACTTACATTGCCCCAAACGCCTTTCCTTGGCTGGTGCAGCCTTACCCACCCAAGAAGATGTAAGTGCTGACTGCTGGCAACTTGTATCTGTTTCCTTAAGGAATAGCTCTCAAACAAATGGAATCAACCTCACCTAGGAAGTATCACTATTCCCTCACCTAAGAGCAAAGGCAAAGACAGTCCCATTACCTCAAGGTAGAAATAACTCCCTGGTGTAATTTATGCCCAGAATTTTTGTGGAATTATTCAGAAGCCAGTCTTCTTCTGAGACCAAATTATTGCTTAATTATTTTACCCTGATCTGTCTACTTTTCTCCTATCTTTTCCCTGTAAGCACACCCTAACACATGTCTCATATATTTTCCCTTGTAAGCACACCCTAACACAATTCTTTTTAATGAATACTCATTGTAGCCTCTGTTTCAGGAAAGCAACTGAAGACAGACTGTTCTAAGAACTAAGAGAATGAATGTGGCTGATGTGTGGTGCAAAGAGATGGACCAAGGTGAGACTGGAAAGGTAAACTAAGGAAATGAAATAATCCCTTTATATTTTATTTTGTAAGCAAACAGAAATGTTGAAAGAATTTTTGATGACAGAGAGAGAACACAGAGTGTATTTTATAACACACACACACACACACACACACACACACACAACTTGTTTCTTTCAGCAGAGAATTGATTCGAGTTTGACAAGTAGGTGAAGTCTGAAACTAGACAAGCACATGCAAAAGTATGAACTTGGACCCCTTCACATCATATACAAAAATTAATTCAAACTTGATCAAAGACCCAAATGTAAAGTGCTAAAAGAATAAAACTCGTAGAAGAAAACTCAGGTGTAAATCTTCATGACATTAGATTAGGCAATGGTTTTTGAGAAATGACATCAAAAGCACAATCCAACATAACAAAAATAGATTAAATGGGCATCATTAAAACAAAAACCTTTTCCACTACAAAGGACACAACCCAAAAAATTACAAGATAATCCTAAGAATTCAAGAAACTTTTTGCAAATCATGTGTTTGATAAAAGACTTGTATGTAGAGCGCATAAAAACTCTTACAACTCAATAATAAAAAGACAAATGACCCAATTTTAAAAATAGGCAGAGAGCTAGCATGATGGCATGCTTCTGTAGTTCTACCTACTCAGGAGGTTGAGGTGGGAAGATCACTTGAAGCCAGGAGTTTGAGTCCACCCAGGGCAACAGAGTGAACCTCCATTTGTATTTAAAAGGGGTGGGGCAGCCAGGCGCGGTAGCTCAAGCCTGTAATCCCAGCACTTTGGGAAGCCAAGGTGAGTGGATCACGAGGTCAAGAGATTGAGTCATCCTGGTCAACATGTGAAACCCCATCTCTACTAAAAATACAAAAAATTAGCTGGGCATGGTGGTGCGTGCCTGTAATCCCAGCTACTCAGGAGGCTGAGGCAGAATTGCCTAAACCCAGGAGGTGGGGGTTGCGGTGAGTCGAGATCACTCCATTAAACTCCAGCCTGGGTAAAAAGAGCGAAACGCCCTCTCAAAAAAAAAAAAAAAAAAAAAAAAAAGGGATTTAGTAGAATCATAACTGCTAAAGTTTTTTAAAGGTGCTCACACCAAGTCTCTTCCTGTAAAATGTTAGAAAACAGGATAAGACAGAATTATTTCAACAAAAGTTTCCTTCTCATGGAGATTACAGTCTAGTGTACATCCTTCGATTAGACCATTATTCATTTGATTATGGATTTTATGTAGAGTAAAGCATTTCTTTTGCAATTTTGTGTAGAGTAAAACATTTTTTTCTTCTTTTGCGTGTTTAATAAAGCTAAAAGTTGTTTGAGACACCTCCGCTTTTTCAGTGTCAAGCACAATGAACACAGAATTAATACATGCATAATAGATATGTGTTAATGATGGTTCAAGGTGACCACCAAAGGTTAATAATATGTTATAATCTTGTTTATTTGCAATTATAATGTACCTTCTTTCTCTTTTGCTCAAAATGATTTAGTGTTGTAGAACTTTCATACTACAAACTTCTCAAAAGCAATAAACCATCAGGGAAGAAATGCAGACACAGAAAGAGACAGATTTTCTGGAACAGATTTATGAATGCATTAAATATTAAATAGATAATCTCTATTGCTTTGTAGTTTAAGCAGCAATAAATGGGTGTTAGGATTGATTAAATGCTTGCAGTTTACTTCAATGCTTAATTTGCTTTGAACTGTTTATGGAAAGAATAGGTCAAAGGAATAGAAATGTCGCTATCCCAAAGAATTTCTTTTTCCACAAGGTGTACTTGGAAGTAACATATTGTACCTGAAAATATTTTGAATTAGATGAGTTAGGGTTGGCAAATTAAAAAGCAGGAAGTGTACTGCAAGAATAAGAAGTGCAAGTTTCAGAATTAGATTGCCTGGTTTTAATTTTGGTCTGTCTTTTGAATACATGGTCTTATATAATTTGCTTAAATTATCTGTTACTCTATTACATAATATGCAAAATTATTGCAAAATCCATACAACAAAGTTGTGTGTGTGTGTGTGTGTATATAAGGGTGAGTGTGTGTGTGTGTGTGTGTGTGTGAATTAAGACATACACAACTTCTTAGCATAGAGTCTGACATATAGTAGGGAATCAATGCATATCAATGGGTATAATTACTATTACATACAGAATTAACTGAGTTGTTACACTGTGGCAGGTTTTGTCCTTAGTCCTTTGCTGGATTAATTCATTATATCTTCCACAATTCCATGCAGGCACTACCTTCTTTCTACTATTATATGTGATTCCTAGAGACATAAATAACAGGCATAGACATCTTGTGTGTTGCAGAATGGACTTGAGCCCATACAATTTGTTTCCAAAGTCCATGCATATAGATACTATGAAGCAGCTGCATTGAAACAGGTATTGGAGAAATGCATGAGTGAGTGAATGCAAGAATAAAATATGAGGAAATTTAGTGTGGATGAAGTAAGTGATTTTTAAAGTAATTCAGCTCATAATACGGCACAATAAGAATTCAAGCACCCAGGTTTTAAATGAATATGAATGCTTTCTTCATAAGAGCTAGCCAGTTTTCCATAGTTATTCTTTCCAAAATACATTTATTATTCTTGCTCTCCTTGAAAGACCAATATCATTCAGAATTCATGACTGAGAGGAAAGCAGCACCATGACAACACCAGTGCTGTAATTTTGAGAGGTCTGTGACTTCACGGTTCAGGCATACTTAGCTAGATATTTACTTACAAGTGTACACACCCACATATTTATAAAGGTCGTTTCACTTAGACAGTAGGCATGTTTAAGGAATAAACAAGACTAATCAAGATGTTCCTCATGACTGAATGGGTATAAAACGATTAAAAGAGTCTGTAAAATTAGTTCACACTTCAAATAATATCTATTATAAATATAATGGTAGTTATTGTTTAACAGTATTAAATGTCTCATACATATTGCCAAATCTAACCTCATAATACCCCAGTGTGGGAAGTTATTTTCCCCATTATTTTTCCTACTATCCAGAAAAGAAAATTGCCCTTCATGAGGTATAGAGTCATGGTTCCAGTCTCAATAGCATAATTTTAGAAACCATGCTCTTATCCTCTACCACGTATCTCAACATTTCAATCATTCATATAACTTTTCAGAAACTTTGGTAATTACTTTTAGATGTGTTTTAAGTTGTATCAACTCAGACTTTTCTTCCTACGTTTTGTTCCTAAAACATTTTATAAATATCAAGGTTATGGAAAAGCTTTTTAAATTTTATAGAGTTTGTTCAGGGACCCACTGCAAAACATCAATGTTAAGTTGTGTTCTGTCTAGTTTCTATGCCATATGGTATCATTCTTCTTTTCAATATATGTTAGTGTTAAAATAATATTTTTTTTCCTTCAGTTTGCACAGTACCTTTTATAGAGATGGCATAAACATTGCTTTTTCTTAAAAATATCCCTTAAGTAATTAAATGATTTTACAAGAGAACAAAAGGACACTTTAAATTTCCTTGGAACTTTCAAATCCCTTTAATAAAATACTGAATCATTTTTTCCCCTGAAATTCTTTCCAAGCCATACATAGCCTTTTACTTTTTTATGTATTTACTTTATCTGAGAACTAGCATTTGTTATCTCAGCAGCCAGGCCTTTCTTCAGATAGTTTTGTTAGTGGTTTATTGTTTGAGTCATTGGGTGACTTGTATTCAGGAGTCTTTATTTGGACACTGTGTTGATGTCAGAACAAATGACTCTTGTACATTATAATCTTTTAATATTTTAAAAATTGTATGTACAATTTAGATTAATTTTTTATTGAGTTAAAACTCACCTACCATGCCATTCATCCATTAAACAAGTGGAAAAAAATAAAGTTTGCCTCTATCACCAAAATTAATTTGAGAAATTTTTAATTACTCCAGTAGAAAATCTTGCACTCTTTAGTAATCATTACCCAAGTTCCTTTCCCCTCAGTCCAAGGCAACCATTAATCTATTTTGTCTCTATAGTTTTGTGTGCTCTGAAAATGTGAATCATACAACATTTGTTATAATTCACATATGTAGTTCATTGTTATTGTCTTCTGTCACTTAGCGTAATGTTTTAAGGATGTATTCATGCCATAGCACATATCAGTATTTTGTTTTTATTGTAGAATAATATTACATGATATGAATATACCCAACTTTTTCTCTCCTTTCATTGGTTGGTAGATTTATTTTTTCATTTCTGATTACTCTGAGTATTGTTGCTCTTAACATCGCAAACAAATTTTTTGGTTTTTCTCTTAGCTGTATTTCTAAGACTGGCATTGCCAGATCATATATTATCTCTGTTTAGCTGTTTAAGAAATGAACAAATAGTTTTCCAAAGCAACTGCATCACTTTATATCATCATTTTATATCATTAGTGTATGAAGGTCCCAATTTGTTCATGAGTTTGTCAGTGCTTGTTTCTATCTGTCTTTTTAAATTCTAGCCATCCTAATGGGTGAATGTGATAGATCTTTATGGTTATAATTTGCATTTATCTCATGGCTAATGATATGGAATGGCATTTAATAAGTGCTTATTGGCCACTTATGTATCTTCTTTGAAGAAATGCTTATTCAGATATTTTGCTCAATCAAAAAATTGTGTTAAATTCTGTCTTTTTATTATTTGGTTGTAATAGGTATTTATATATTCTAGATAAGATCCCCTTATATGGAGATACAATTGTTTTCCATTCATAAGTTATATTTTTATTTCTTAATATCTTTTAATGTACAAAGATTTTAATTTTGTTGATGTTGTTTATTTTCTTTTGCCTTTCATGCATTTAGTGTCTTATTTGACAATTTGCAATCTATGATAGCTTTGGTGCTTACATTTAGGTATTTGATCTATTTTGTATTAATTTTTATATACGGTTGAAAGAAAATGTCCAACTTCATTTTTTGCATGTACATAACAAGTTCTCCCAAAAGTACTTATTCGAAAGATTATTTTATTCTTATTGAATTGTTAGGTACCTTTGTGAATATCAATTTATTGTAAATTTAAGGGTTTATTTCTGGACTCTCAACTTTATTTCATTGATTTTTATATATACTCTTGGGCCAGTACCACACTGTCTTGATTGCTGTAGCTTTCTTTAAAGTTTTAAAAATGGGAAGTATGAGTTTTAAAATTTTTTCTTCAATATTTCAAATTTGACTTCTGTATTTTGGGTCTTATTAATTTCCATATAAATTTTAAATTAATCTTGTCAATTTCTTCAAACTACAGGGCCTTTTTATAGATATTGTGTTGAATCTGTTGATCAATTTGGGTGTATTGTCATCTTAAATATACTAGTGTTCTGATCCACAGCTAGGGTTTTACTTCATTTATAGGTTTACTTTTATTTATTTCTATAATTTTTTTAATTTTCAAATTTTAAATTTTATAAATTTTGCTAATTTATTCTTAGGGTTTTAAAAATATTGTCAATTGAATTGTTTTCTTAATTTTTCTTTTAGTTTGCTCATTGCTACTATATAATCCTGTAATTGTGCTAGACTCATTTATTAGCTTGTATAGTTTTTCCTTTCTTTTTCTTTTTTAGAATTTTCTATCATGTAGTAAATAAATAGAGATAATTTTAATTCTCCTTTCCCATGTGGAAGTCTTTTATTTCCTTCTTATCTAATTGCTCTGGTTTAGCGCTTCAGCATAGTGATGAGTGAAAGAAGAGAGAGTGTCTTCTTGATCTTAGCAGCGAAGACTTTAGTCTTTCATAATTAAGTCTGATATTAGTTTTGATAGATCAGCTTCACCTTTTTTAGGGTAAAGTAATTCCCTCTCATTCCTAGCTTGTTGAATGTTTATATCATAAAAAAGTGTTAAATTTTGTCAAATGATATTTCCACATTGAAAAGATAATATATTTCTGTTCCTTATTCTATTGATATTGTCTATTGATTGATTTTTGTATGCTAAATCAGCAACATGTTCGTAAGATAAATTCCAACTGGTTGTATAGTATATATATATATTAGTATATATAAACATGTTAATATTTAATTAATATACCTTATATCTGGCTGGAATTAATTTGCTAGTATTATGCTGAGGACTTTTTGCATCTTTATTTACAAGAGATATTGATCTGTAATATTTCCTTCCCTTGTGTTATTTTTGGTTTTGATATCAGAGTAATACTAGTTTTATGGATAAACGGAGAAGTGTTTTCTCTTCAGTTTTTTAAAAACGGTTTCTGAATAATCTTACAAATTCATTGGTATATATTTGGAAAAATTAACCAGTAAATCGACCTGCTTGTGGAATTTTTGTTTACTTTGTGGAAAGGGATGCATGTTTTTCAGATTGTCTTTTTCTTGTCAGTTTCTTAGTTTTTTTGTCTTTCTAGGATTTTGTTCATTTGAATATAAGTTATATAATTTGTTGGCATATAGCTGTTCAAAGTTTCAGCCTATAATAATTTTTATTCTTGTAAGGTCAATGGTAATGTTCCCTTTAACTCCGTTCTAAGAACAAGATGGGACAATGATGATTGATGCCCCAGTAGTCTTACTCTGATAAACTTATAGACAATGACCTAATGGAAAAGGAGTTCAAGTTCCTTTTGCTACACTTAATAAAAATTTAGACTCTTCAACTTACAAGTGAAGGAGATAAGAAAATGCCTCTGGTATGCTCTACCAAGTGATATACAACATATTAATTGGGAGCTGAGGGAAGAGGGACTCTTGTATTAGCCACACCCACCCAAAAGCAGGAGAATCGCTCCAACCTGGGAGATGGAGGTTGCAGTGAGCCAAGATTGAGCCACTGCACTCCAGCCAGGGTGACAGAGCAAGACTCTGTCTTAATAATAATAATAATAATTTCCCTTAGTTATGATTGTTTCACTGGGCAGTAGAGTTATTCATGCTGCCCTCTCAGAAGTTAGCTTTTCAATATTGAACATTTATCAATAGGCACATTATCTGAAATCAGATGAGATCAGGCATGTTCAGAGTGGGATGGCCATAGAAAATATGCACATTATCCAAATATACTGAGGACAACTTTTTGACAACTATGACTTTTCTCAATGCAATGAGGCCCATTTTACAAATAAGGAAATTGATGCTCAGAGAAAAATATAATACTTGAAAAAACAGCAAGTTAGGAGCCACATTTGAATTTCAGCATGCCTGTGTTCAAACTATCTTTTTGCCATCGTTCAAAACACTGTACTGGCTGCAACATTTTGTGGTGCCAGTACATGAAGGGTGAAAAACTAATGGGGTGGCAGTGGTATGACTAAAGAGTACAGGAGCCAGTCAGATTACACAGTGGCCACATTGTGGTGGGAGAGGCAGGAAACACAAGCAAGGACAAACATGATTCTTATTTTGGGTTATTGCCCACTAGAATAATAAATATTCACAAGCCCATACTGATTAACTAACTAAATACCTAAATAAATGGAGAAGAAAAAGTTTCTCAGTAAAAATTTCATATTGATACATTTAAGAAATGAGAATAAAAATCACAACAGTTTAATACAATTTAACTTTAAATTTTTAATTAAATTTAAATTAATAAAAGCACATCACAGTCATAAATTCTAAAGGCAAGATCCCATAGCAATAATAAAATTAGTTCAAAGGATTATAAGCAAAATGAGTATATCTTCATAATCTCAAAATTTCAGTAAATTTTTTATCTGTTGGTTATGAGAGTAATGTATACAATCTGACATTAGCAATGCATGTTAAATGTCACAGAAGGACAGAGGGAAAACGGTAGTTAATTTGGATACCAATGAGCATGTGAGAATGAGATCAAGGAAAAGTCCCATGGGGAAGCTAACTGAGCAGTGCTGTGAAGAGCAGCTCCGCTTTTTACCAGTGAGAAAAGTTGAAGATAATAACATTGATTTTTACAGCAAGGCCAAAGGTGGAATAAACAGAGAGAAAGACAGATGTTTCTGAGCAAGTAAGTGCATGGAAGAATCATACATAAAATAAAGTCAAAGGTCTTGTGATCAAATCATAAAGAACTTCAAGTACCTAGAAAATTGATTGGGATGAGAATTACAGGTAAAGGCAGCTATTTGAGGCCAACATTTATTTATTTATTATTTTTTTTGTTTGTATTTGTATTTTGTATTTTTTTTTAAAGAAAAAAGGAGTGAAGGAGAGAAAGAAAGAGGAAAAAAGAGGGAGAGAGAATGGGAATATTGCTTTCTTCTAAAAATGGGTATTCATAAGGGCTGATCAATATTTTGTGTATTTAAGGTGGAGAATGTATATTTTGTGTATTTAAAATGGAGAACTCTATAAATATTTATTGAGTTTACTTGTTCCGGATCTGAGTTCAAGTCCTGGATATCCTTATTAATTTTCTGTCTCGTTGAGTCTAAATCTCTTTATGGGTCTTACGTATCTGGGTGTTAGGATCGTTAGCTCTTATTGTTGCATTGATCCTTTTACCACTATATCTTTGTTGCTTTGAAATCTATTTTATCAAATGCAAGAATTGCAACTCCTGCTTTTTATTTATTTATTTATTTATTTATTTTTGCTCTCCATTTGGTTGGTAAATCTTTCTCCATACCTTTGTTTTAAGTCTTTGTGTATCTTTGGATGTAAAATAGGTCTGGATGTAGCATATCATTAGGTTTTGGCTGTATCTTTCGATTGGGGGATTTAGTCGACTTAAATTTAGGGTTACTGCCATTTTTGATGTTAACTGGCTATTTTATCCATTCATTGATGCAAATTCTTCTTTATGTTGATACTCTTTACTTTTTGGCATATTTTTAGAAAGGCTAATACTGGTTGCTCCTTTCTATGTATAATGCTTCCTTCAGAAGCTTCTGCAAAGCCAGCCTGGTGGTAACAAAATCTCTGAGTACCTGCCTGTTCACAAAAGACTTTGTTTTTCCTTCAATTGTGAAGCTTAGTTTGGCAGGATATGAAATTCTGGGCCGAAAGTTCTGTTCTTTAAAGATGTTGAATATCAGCCCCCACTCTCTTCTGGCTTATAGGGTTTCTGCTGAGAGATCTGCTGTAAGTCTAATAGGCTTCCCTTTCTGGGTAACCTGACCTTTCTCTCTGGCTGCCCTTAGTATTCTCTATTTCGTTTCAAGCCTGGTGAATCTAACAATTATGTGCCTTGGGTTGCTCTTCTTGAGGAATATCTTTGTGGTGTTCTCTGTATTACATGGGGTTTGAATATTGTCCTGCTTTGCTAGGTTGGGAAAATTTTCCTGAATAATACCCTGTAGAGTATTTTCCAGCTTGGATTCATTCTCTTCGTTGTATTCAGGTACACCTATCAAACGTAA
>CM052654.1:25963950-26000932 GCA_028533165.1 Leontopithecus rosalia | reverse complement strand
TTCATTTATATTCCTCTCTATATTGTCTATTCTTGTTAGCATTTCGTCAAATCTTTTTTCAAAGTTCTTAATTTCTTTACATTGGGTTAGAACAAGTTCTTTTAACTCCCAGAAGTTTCTTATCATCCACCTTCTGAATCCCACTTCTGTTAATGGGACACGGTCCTTTTCCATCAGGGCTTGTTCCGTTGCTGATGAGGAACTGTAATCCCCTGTAGAGGGAGAGGGGCTCTGATTTTGGGTATTCTCAGCCTTCTTAGGCTGGTTTCTTCCCTTTATTACAAATTTATTCATTTATTGTCTCTAGAATTACTGCCTTTGCAGTTGGGTTGCTGAGTGGACGCCCAGTTCATTGACTCCCAGCGCTGAAATCCAAGCAACCCACTGCACCTGCCAAAACAGCAGTGATAAGATTGATGGTGCTCTTCTGCCCGGGAATCTCCTCCCATTTACTCTGCATGAAGAGCTGCCACGCCGAGGAGCTGACAAAAGTGCTGCGCTGGAAACAAGGGTCGCCCTGGCGACCCGTGGGGCCCCTCCACTGGGAATCCTCTGGTCCGTGAGCAACAAAAATTTGTCTGAAGTGTGGCGTCCTCTCGTTCTCTGTGCTTTCACTGGGTGCTACAATCCTGAACTGTTAGCGATCAGCCATCTTGGATCTCTCTCCAAGATGAGACAGAGGCCAACATTTATGTAATACAAAATAATCTTTGTAGTTAGTAGAGTAATAAGCATTTATTCATAAATGCTTGTTACCTTTGCTGAAAGTCACAGATATTCTCTGTGCTTTTAAAGTATATCAGTCAAAATACAATAATTGTCAGTAGCTTTTTCTTTGGAGACAATTGTGTACTGTAAATTCTGGTTCTCTTTGCTGAAAGTCACAGAAACACTCTACACTTTTAAAATATTTCAGTCACAATACAATAACTGTCAGTAGCTTTTTCTTCTGAGACAACTGTATATAACAATTGATTTCATGTTTATGCTACAAGTTTTATAAATGCGTGGTCATCTTTCCCACTAATTCTTTTTGATCTTTTTGAAATCCTTGAAATTTTGTCTAGCTTAGTTTTTGATAATTTGTGGGGTTTTTTTCTATATGTAGCTTTACTAACTTCTCAATTATGTTTTCCTCTCTGATTTCTATGTTTTTTTCTGTTGAATCTATGATTATTTAATTTCATCCAAGGGAAATATTGTTCTTGTTTAATAAGGAAATACCTACCTTTTTCCAGTACAGCTATGTCCCCTGTTATATGAATTGAATAAGAGAAACTGAAAAATGGCTTTTGAAAAAGTAGTTTTCTTAAAACTTTTTTATCGGGTTGCTTTTTCTCCTTAGTTTATCTCAGTTTAATGATGATGATGATGTTTTTGCCTTTTGTTTATTTAGTCAATAGCTCCTTATAGAACACCTTCAACTTTTCAGGTTCTTTAATGCTGGATGTGCAGAAAGTGATCCAGCTGTCATATTAAAGACCTTTAGAGTTTGATAAACACGATATAGAAAAAAATATGGATGTCAGATTATGCTGAAGAAAATCCAAATAGTGGTCTATTCTTTCTGGGAGACTTTTCTACTTTGAATCCCCTTATCCTTTAACTTTATTTTTAGTATAGCTCTGAGTGAATATCATTAACTAGTTTTCTAATTTCTACAAAATACATGAAAGTCTTTTCTTATGAAGTCTTCTCAGGGTTATTCTATCACGTGCTAACATCTACCAGTTCCATGCTCCTTTGCACTTAATGTGTGATTCTTTCCTGTTCTCATTGTTCTTGGTATTTCCCATCTCAAGCAATGAGTTTCTGGATAATAATTTTTTTTTCTCTCTTCACTCCATGTCCTGAGTTCCTAACACGTTGCTGGGTACTTAATGAGATGTAGCAAATGCTGATTGATTTGCTCTCTTAGCACAACAATATTCTTGATTTTTTCTAAAAGTAGTTGTTTAGAATATTGGTTTTTGGAGCTTTCAAAAGATAGAAAATATAAATCTGAATTTCAGCTACAGCAATGAGATAATTTTCTTGTTTCTGTAAAATGGAGATAGATTCTATTCCTGATATATTGAATCAATAAATCATCAAGTGGCTGTTGGAGTAAAATTATCTCTTTCCAAAGCATTATTGTAACTCACAAAAATGAACATATAATTTGTAAATAGGTGTAGTAAATAAATTCAAGGCTATTCATAAACTACAATATAGTACAGCAACAGAGACATATGAATTAGCTGTAAGTATGTATAATCATGGCTGAGTCATTAAAACAACAACAACTCGAGCATAGTGGCTCATGCCTGTAATCCTAGCTACTTGAGAGGCTGATGTAGGAGGATCACTTGAGGCCAAGAGTTCAACACCAACTTGGGCAACATAGCCAGACTCCATTTCAACAAGAATTAAAAAAAAAAAATTCCTAGCATCGGTGCATGTTTCTGTAGTCCTACCTACTCAGGAAGGTGAGTTATGAAGATTCCTTATGACCAGGAATTTGAAGCTAAGGTGATCTACAATTGCACCACTGCACTTCATCCTGGGTGACAGACCTATATGAAGCTCTTCTTTGCTTACGTAATTCGTGTTTGTTACAAGTAAAAGAAAATATAATTTAGAAAGTGCTATCAGGCCAAAAACATAAAATGGCACCTAGATTTTGTGAGTTACTACATCATTCTATAAAGTGATGGAAATAATATATCCATATACACACATACTATTTTTTCTTTACTAGAAGACAATACAGAGGTCATAAAGGTATATCTGACATGTATACTTCATATTTGTGTTTGTTCTTGACACCTTTTTTCAAAGATCAATGGACCATTGTCTTACTCTGTTTATGCTGCATGTGATAGTTACATGTTCCAAAAATATTTATTAAAGAGATTTTTCCCCGTTGAATGCTCCTTGTACCCTTGATGAAAAGCTATTCCAGTAGATGTACGAATTTATTCCTGGAATCCCAATTCTATTTCATTCGTCTATATATCTAGCCTAATGTCACTATTATACTGCTTGGATTTCTGTGGGTATGTAGAAAGGCTGAAATCAGTCAAAGCATTGTCCACATTTACTTTTTTTTATCATTGTTTTGGCTATTTCAGGCAAATGGCCTGAAATGAAATTGCATATGAATTTCCAGTTTGGTTGTATTTTATTTTCTTTGCTTACCTTATTAGTGTGGCAAGATTTTGCAGTATAATATTGAATAGCAGTGAAGAAAAAAAGCATTTTTGTCTTGTTCCTGATTTTAGGGAAAATGGTTTCAGGCTTTCACCATTGAACAATATTCACTATGAGTTTTTCATAAGTGTCTTTTTATCATTTTGAAGAATTCTTTTCTATTGCTAGTTTTCTGAGTGTTTCTATCATAAAAGGGTATTGGTTTTTAATAAGAGCTATGCTTACATCAATTAGGATGATTATGGAGTATGTATCTGTGCCTGTGTGTTTGTGTGTGTTTTTCCTCATTTGATTAATGTCGTGCATTACCTTGATTAATTTTTTTGAGATCAATCACTCCTGCATTACTGGAATAAATCCACTTGATCAGGGTGCATAATACTTCTATATACTGTTGGATGAAGTTTGCTAGTATTTTACTCAGGATTCTTACATATCTTATTAAGATATATTTGCCTATAATTTTATTTTCTTCTGATTTCCTTATCTGGCTTTGGTATAGGATAAGGCTGACCACATAGAGTGAGTTCAGGAGTTTTAACATTTATTGTAAGATTTTGAAAAGACTATTGGAAATTCTTCTTTAAATGTTTGGTAGAATTTACCAGTGAAACAATCTGGCATTGGACTTTTCTTGGTTAGTGACCTTAAAATTATTGTTATTACTACTGATTCATTCTCTTTACTAGTTAAATCTATTCAGATATTCCATTTCTTCTTTAGACAGTTTCAGTAATTGTGCATTACTAGAATTTTAAACATTGCATCTAAGGTCATATAATTTGTTGTTATAATTTTTAGTAATATTCTCTTGTAGTTGTTTTTTTCTGTTAGGTTGGTAGTAATATTTCTAATTTAATTTCTGATTTATTTTTTCAGTCTAACCAATGTCTTGTCGTTTTTATATCTTTTCAAAGAATTAAAATTTTCGTTTTTTAATGACAAACTTTTAATTTTGTCTTTTCATTTGATATATCTTGCTAAATGATCACCACAATCAAGTGAGTGTGCATGTCCATGGTTACCTCTGTGTTTGTGTGTGTGTGTGTGTGTGTGTGTGGTTAAAAAAAGTTTCCTTTCTTAGCAAATTTCAAGTACATAATCAGGTATTATTAGTATAGTCATCATGATGTACATTAGTTCCCAATAATTATTCATCTTATATCTCAAATGTTGTATCATGTAACCAGTAACTCCTGATTACTCCTACCCTCTCAAACTCTGATGACCACCACTCTACTCTTTGTTTCTACAAGTTCAATGTGTAGACTCCTCAAGTAAGTGAAATAATATAACAATTGTCTTTCTCTGACTTATTTCACTTAGCATAATGCCCTCAATGACCGTATTGTGCCCATATGACAGGATTTTCTTCTTTATTAAGACTGGATATTTTGTTTTATATATGTGTAAAACAGATTACGTGTGTGTGTGTGTGTGTGTGTGTGTGTGTGTGTATTTCTGGTATATATGATACTATATGTACTACATGATAATATATATAGTATATACTTTTCTTATATATATTTAGTATATATACTTTTCTTATATATATAGTATGATACACTCCAAAATTCAGTGCTTGCCAATGTGAGGGCATTAAGAGGTGGGGTCTTTAATAGGTGATTAAGTCATGAGACATTCTCCCTTCCTGAATGTGATTAGGTGACCTTGTAAAAGGGCTTGAGAGAGAAGTTTCATCCCTTTTGTTCTTCTGCCTTCTGCCATGTGAAGAAACAGGAAGAAGGCCCTTACCAGATGCCAACACCGTAATCTTAGACTTCTCAGCCTCCAGAATTTTGAGATACATATTTCTGTTATTTATGCATTATTTAATCCCAAATATTCTGTGATAGCCAGACAAACAAAGACATCTACCTAATAGTGAGATTTCTGGATCAAACAGTCGTTCTATTTCTGGTATTTTGATGAGCCTCCATACTGTTTGCATAGTAGCTGTACCAAATTAAATTTCTACCAGTAGTGTACAAGAGTTCCCTTTTCTTCATATCTTTGCCTACACTAGTTTCCTCTTGACTTTTTGATAACAGTCATTCTAACAGGTGTGATGTGATATCTAATTATGATTTTGGGTTGCATTTTCCTGATGATTAGTGATATTGGACAACTTTTGTGTAACTTTTGGTTGTCTCTTTTCTTCAAAAAAAATCTATGCAGTTTTTTTTGTCCATTTAATATTTTAATACTGTTGCTTTTGCTATTGATTTCTATGAGTGTCTTATATATTTTAGATATCTCTTATAAGTTATATGGTTTCCATATATTTTTCCCATTGTATAAGTTACCTTTCATTTTAATTTGCTAGTATTTGCATTTATGGGAAACTGTGTGCTAGACACTATGATGGGGTGTGATTGCAGGCCAGGGCCTGCAACTGGAACCATAAATCTGTTTTCTGTTGCTACAGTTTTGCTTTTTCTAGAATTTCCTTTGTGCCTGACTTTCAATGGCATAATGATTTTGAGATTCATCTATGGCATTGCCTGTATCAGTAGTTTTGCTGAGTGCATTGCATTGGATGGATGTATCATATTTTGTTTATTTTTCACCAGTCAATGGTTATTGGTATGATTATTTGTACTTCTGTTTCCCAGTTTTTTGGCTTTTATGACTGCTGATATAATATTCACATCAAAGCCTGTATATAAGCGATTGTTTCATTTCTCTTAGACATGCCTGGAAGTGTCATTGCTAGAACTTACTCTTATATGTATGTTTGATTTTTTAAGCACCAGACAAATTATTTTCCTTAGTGGTTGTGCCATTGTGCATTACCTCTGTATTAGTTTGCTAATTTGGGCATAACAAAGTACCACTGACAGAAACTAAAGAGATTTGTTTCTCATCGTTTGGTAGCTACAAGTGCAGGATCAAGGTGTCAGCAGGGCTGATTTTTTTCTGATGTCTGTCTTCTTGATTTGTTGTTAGCTGTCTTCTTTCTGTGGCTTCATATGGTCGTTGTTGTGTGTGTATGTCTGCATTTATCTCCTTTCCTTATAAGGATACAAGTCATATTGGATAAGATTAGCAGCCACCTATTTGACCCCACTTTACCTTAGTTATCTATTTAAAGGCTTCAAATACACAGTTTGAGGTACTGAGGGCTGGGACATCAACATTTGAATATTGAAAAACACGTAATTTCCCCAATATGCCCACCAAGATTGTATGAATATTTCAGTTTTTCCACATTCTCATCAATATATGATAAATAGTTGCTGTTTTACTAGGTGTGTGGCCATATCTTATAGTGGCACTAATTTGTATTACTCTGGAATTTTACTGAAATTCAATGAATCATATTATAGAGATGGATTTATGAACTCACATCTCTCTTTCATTGTCTTCTCATAAATTAGGTAGCTTAAATCTTTAAAACTTTTATTTCTAAAAATTGTTTTAGTTATTTTGTCATTCACATTGTCATTTACTTTATAATTAATTATTTTAAGTCCTGGAAGTGTGATTTTTTTACAGAAAACAACTCTCAGTTGACATTACTCTGATTCCCTCTTGAATAGTCTTGTCATCTTTATCTCTAGCTACAGTTTGCCCCTTTTTGCATTTATTTATTTTTGCATTTATTTTGCTTCTCATATCGTTTGGGAAATACAAATGTGTGTGTGTGTGTGTGTGTGTGTGTGTGTATGCGTGCGTGCATGTGTGTGTGTGTGCGCCATTTCAGCCCAGGTTTGATACTTGTTCCTTAGTAGGTACTCAGTCAATATGTTTTGTTTACTTGCTTGCTTTTCTTATACCTCTTATTGGCTTAGTCAAGTAACACAGTTGTAACTGAAGGAGACATGGCAGAGATATAACACATGGGCCCAGGACATCATTATCACAGACTGAGAAAACAACATGAGTAATCTTCCCTGGAATAGAATAAGAATAGTAAATGGTAGAGGACATGAAAGAATGGTCAGAAAGAAATTTAGGAATAAGGATTCATCCCAGAGCAAATCTGGCATTGGCAAAATCACTGAAGTTGCCAATGGACAAACCTAGAATCCAGTCTGTTTCTCCAGTTTGCTGACTGTGCAGTCTTAGATGAGTGCACTTGCCTCCTAATCTGTAAATCAGACACACTGACAATATAGCATCATAAGTGAGTTTTAATTTTACCATGTAAGTGAACTTTCTTTGCCAATGCTTGACATAATAAGAAACTTAATAGATGTTAATTGAAACAAAAATGCTTGAATGCCTCAATCATTTGCTTTTGAGAAAATAATTATTTTTTTCTGCAAAACTCATTTATATCCATGGCCAACCAATCACCACTCCAACCATCTTCATCTCCAAAATGTATCTCAAAGGCACCCATTCCTCTCTCCAAGCACTAATGCTACCTGGATCCAATTCACCATTATTACATATAAAGAAGTCTTTAAAACATTCTCTCTGTGTCCTGATTCTAGTCTAACTTCTTTCAAACTATTTCCTTCGAAATAATTGAAATGATTTATTTCTTCCTTCCTTCTTTTCTCCCTTTCTTCCTTCCTTTGTCCCTAAAACTTCTATTTTATCATGTCACTGTCTGTCTTCCTTCCTATTATTCTTACACTAAAATAGAGACTCTCTATCAGGGTGTCTCCTGATATACACCATACAAGATCTGGGCTTGTGATGATACTGGATTTTACTCATGTCATTCTTCTAAGGAGAAATTAATTAGGACAAATAATATATCTTAAAATAAACAATCTCCTAGAAAATGTTTGGTTTTGTGTGAAGGTTTTAACTTATGAGGAAGGTCACACTATGACAAAATAATTTTAGTAAGGAAGAAATAAATCCTGTAGTTGGAGGAAATGGATGGAGGAGATCGTTTCATTTTAAGAGTTAGTTATTTTGGCTTTTTGAGTGGTAAGATAGGTTTGGGGAAGATATTGAATTGGATTTAGTTGATTCAGGAACATCTAACTCAGTATTAACCTAGATTCTCTCCTCCTCATACAGTCACTGGGAAAGATACATGGAAAGAAAATATGAAACTAAGATATTAATTTATGATTAGCTGAGTTCTTTGATAAACTGGGTACCTAATAATTCCTCAACTTCTTAAAATGTTTTCAGTCTAAACATTACTTCTTCAGGTAATTGATCTCTGTCTATCCATTTAACCACATCTCCTCTGCTTTGTCACCCACCATTGTTTTCCTTCACCCTATTCATTTCATTTTGAGCATGTCCCCTAATTTGGTATCCTATGTATGTTTGTTGGGCCACTTCTTCATTATTTCTTTGATCATTCAATTGACAACTCTGTAAATGAAGATACATACGTAATTGTCAGGGTTCTTAGAAGGGACAGAACTAATAGGATAGATGTATCTGTGAAGGAAAGTTTATTAGGAAAATTGACTCATACAATCACAAAGTGAAGTCCCACAATAGGCCATCTGCAAGCTGAGGAGGCAGGAAGTCAGTCTGAGTCCCAGAACCTGAAAAATAAGGAAGATGATAGTGCAGCCTTCAGTCTGTAGCTGAAGGCCTGAGAGTCCCTGGCAAATCACTGGTGTAAATCCAACAGTCCAAAAGCTGAGGAACTTGGAATCTGATGTTTGAGGGCAGGAAACATTCAGCACAGAGAAAGATGGAGACCAGAAGACCTAGCCCATCTAGTCTTTCCATGATATTCTGACTGCTTTTATTCTGGCCACATTGGCAGCTGATTAGATGGTGCCCACGAAGACTGAGGGTGGGTCTGCCTTTCCCAGTCCATTGACTCAAATATTAATCTCCTTTGGCAACACCCTCACAGGCACACACAGGAACAATATTTTGCATCCTTCAAACCAATCAAGTTGATGCTCAATATTAACAATCAAAACATGGTTTCATTCATCAATGTACACTAAGCATGTAGCATATTGCCTGTTAAATTCATAAGAGCTGATATATAACGCCTATTTTTACCACTGGATTTGGATTCAGCAAAAATAAAGTTATAAAGAGGCTGCAAAAATTTAGTTGGCCAAGTTTGAATGTAACTGCAGATAAAATATATTGAGTGTAATTTTTTGATTTTGAAAAAGTATTGCATGGAGAGATGCTAAAACTACAAAATTACATTTTTTACCCTTACAGACATACAGGGAACAAATATTTATTTCACTATCATGCTCAAATTATTCCCTTACTTTACCTCTTTTTGTTGTGTGACTGTAGGTGTGGCTACTTAATAAAATGGTGGTGAAGACTTCACTATCCCACCAATGATGTCCCTTATTCCCCACCTAAGGGCTCTTGCCTTTGTTCAATCACAGCTATTCAAGAAAGTTATTTTCTTCCATGAACTTAGTAAATGATTCTCCTAAAATTAGATAACATGCAGGACACTTCCTAGAGAGAAGACTCCTTACTGGCTATGATACATTATTTACTTCAAATTTTTCTCCCCCAGTGCCTTTGAATTCTAGTCCTTTGTAACTATTTTCTTCTAAAATTTTAACCTTCAGCTCTACTGACAATTAGAAACACTAAACTGACTCTTTCTCTTCCTGCTCTTGCCAAGTAAATTCCACTGTATAACATCATGCATTCATTCATCTCCACGCAGAGTTTAGTTATCGCAGGAAAACATATGGAACTTGAAGCCTCGGAGAATCACTCTTTTATTATTTCAGAATATTTGAAAGCAGACAGAAAAATAAACACAGCTTTGGTGAAGCAGTCACCACGGAAACAATTGCTGCTTTCATTTATCTATTTTTATAGGGTGCATTTTAATTTTATTCAAAGATACATATATTTATTGTTGGACCTGGGTTTGCATTTATTTTCACAGATGGCATAAGAAAATTTCCCTTCTATCTTGCTGCTAGTCACTAGTTGATGAAAATGTGCCCATATTTAATTATTTAAATAGAAAATAATGAAAGCTGAGCTCTCAGTATTCCTTCACAAATTAATAAATCTCTTTACATATAGGAATCTACTCTGGAAAAGGTTTGGGTTTATGTGAAGGTTTTACCTTATGAGAAAGTTCACACTAAGGCGAAATAATTTTATTAAGGAAAAAATAGATCCTGAAATTGGAGGAAATGTGTGGGAGAGATCATTTCATTTCAAGAGTTAGTTTTGGTGCTTTTTGGGTGGTAAGAGAGGTTTGGGGAAGATATCCAATTGTATTCAGTCAATTTAGGAATATCTAACTCTGTATTAGTCCAGTTTTTCTCCCCCTCATACAGTTCCTGGGAAAGATACATAGAGAGAAAATATGAAATCAAGATACTAGTTTATAATTAGTTGAGCATCTGCCTCAAACCCTCATCCAGAGCTCTGTACACTGAGCTGGAGGATATAACTTATTATCTAACAAAATAATACTTGCAGAAAGAATATAACCCCCCCACACACACAACATGAATTTGGGACTTGTTCATCCTAAGCTTAAATTTGAAACTTTGTATGTTCGCAGCTTCTAGTTTACACCAGGAGCAGAAGACAAAATCCAGGAGAATTCCAGGGTATAAAGTAGAAAGGACCCTGTCCCATGCAGGGCATGTCCTTGTTTTTAGTGAGCTTTCAACCACACTGATGGAAGAAGAGCAAGACCCACTAATAAATGTGGGCCAGCCAGGACTCTGGAAAGAAACCAGGTCAGTTACTTTTGAAGGATCGAAGAGTCAACAGAAGGAGAGCACAGGCTTTAATGCCACACTTCTCACTAAGCTTCCTTCTTTGAGTTCTCAAAATGTAAAACATACTGAATATTTAAGCATCTTTTTTTTAAACAGGAAACAGATTTTTTTTTAGATGGAGTTTCTCTCTGTCACTCAAGCTGGAGTGCAGTGACGCCATCTCAGCTCACCACAACCTCCAACTCCCTGATACAAGAATCCTCCCACTTCAGCCTCCTGAGTAGGTGGGACCATAGGCCCAGCTAATTTTTGTATTTTTAGGAGAGGTGTAGTTTCACCATGTTGGCTAGGCTGGCCCCTAACTTCTGACTTCAAATGATCTGCCCGCCTCCGCCTCCCAATGTGCTGGGATTATAGGACGGAGCCATAGTACTGTTATCAGAAACAGGGCATTATTAAACACTGGGTCTTTACTAGATTCAAGTAATTATTCTATGGTCTATCATAGAGCAGAATTGTTGCTACCACATTCTGCAAAGTAGCAGGACAATATAGTAGTCCAAATAATTGTTTGTGGAACAAAGCATACTCTGTTTATAAATCTGAGGGACCAGACTTGTTTCTTTCTCAGAATCCCAACTAGCCTTACACAAAAATGTTCTCACCACATAACCAAGGTGCCTGAACATGTGCTGAGAGACCCTCCTCACTGGCCTGAATGCCTTCAGCTAGGAGTTGAATACTGACAGTAGTTATTCTGGGAAATGATTAATTAAATTCCTTTCTGGCAGTTCCATTAATAACAACACAACATGGCAGAGATATTGACATAGTGAGAAAACATTGCCTTCAACAATAGGGCTTTGTTGACAAAACAGTGAAATGTCTAGACCATTAACAACAATTTAGGAATCCCACTTCTCCATCAATCTCATTTAGCTTACACATCACACACACACACACGCACATGCACACACACACACGCTCTCTGTCTCTCTCTTATACACACACAAAATGCGCAGCAGTTAGAGAAATTGAAATGCAGTTATCATTAAATATGAATGCAGGTGGGTTAGAAACACACTAGACCAACTATTCCTCTCTCTGTCTCTCTGTCTCTCTCTCTGTTTTTCATCTCCTCTCCCTTTACACCCTCCACACACTCTGCAGGAGTGGATATTCAAAAATATATTCTGATGTTGACTTATGGTATTAATTAATGTAATAACTAACAGAGAATGATTTCACTTACTGATTCTCTGCTATATACCTGGTACTTTACTAATATTATCTCACCTCCTCACAAAAGCTTTTAAGTGTTATTGTCCATTTTACTGTAAACCAAACTGTAGCTCAAAGAAGTTGGGTAACTAGAAACCACACACCAGAAAAAAGCAGAAGTGAGATTCAACTCTGAATTTTTCTTTCTCTAAAACTTTTAACTTTTTTCACATCAAAGATCTTCTCCTTTATTGTTGATCTCAGCAAAAATTGTAGTTTTCTCTTTCAGTTCCTGCCATACCTGAGCATCTGTATGTCCACTAAACTGAACTCTAGGATTAATGAAACATTGGCATTTCTTTCCATCAGAGGCCCTGCTTAGTTGCACAGGTGTCTGTCTCCTCTTCAAAGACTGTTGGCTTTCAGAGATGCTTTGATTCCTCATAGCTCATTCTAGTAGCACATAATGTTTCATCACAAGTAATTGAAATAGGTGGATATTAATGTTTCCAAAAGAATCACTTAAAAATGAAATTAGCAAGGTGCAAAGCTACATAGCATTGTCTCTACTTAAGTTAATATACACATTTATGATATGTTCTATATTCCTAATCCTGATTCTCAAAGCTTCCTAGAAATCTCTATCTTTACTATTTGCAGATCTTTCTTTCATGTATCCCATTCATGAATTCATGTTTCCCTTCCTGTTATTCATTTTCTCTTCCTTCCTTCTTTCTAAAAGCATCAATGTGCAAGTATCTAGTAGTCAACTGCTCAAAAGTATCATGGGAAATAGACAATTATGATGTTACTAGTACAAAGTTAGGAGTATGTGCAGGGTGTAATGAGAATACTGGACACGTCCATTCTTTTGGAAGTTCAGGAAAGACTACTTGGAACTGAGTTTGAAAATATAAAAATAATCAGGCAAACGTAAATAGAATGTTAAGTATTTTATTTTTCAGCAAAAGAGATCAACATGTTTGAAAGATACTAATTTAAAATCAGTCAGTTTTACTTAAGCTGATTCCACAAGCTCCAGATCCAAGGATGAAGACATGATGTACATTATTTCCTATAGATTTCCTCCAGCTTGTTGCTTGTTTGTTTGTTTTAGGTCATGGATTTCAATGAGATGGGCATATATTAAATATGAAAAGGTGTACTTGAAGCCATGAGAGTTCAAGCACATGGTTAGTGTTAGTTCTCACTGCTTAAGTCTGGAGAGATTAAAAACAAACTCTATGTCACTGAAAAAATCCCAACATGGAACAAGGGTCATATTACACCCAGTAGAAATGGCTACCATCTATGGACTTCGTAGATTTGGGTGGTAATATCATTTATATCACTCACAGATTCTGCGGCAATGAGCAAGTTAATTTAATCTCTTAGAGCCTCAGTTTACCCACTAACAAAGTGACCAGAAATACTGTAAAGATTCAGTGAGATAACATATGTGAACTAATTGGCATAGGTCCTAGAAATTAACATGGAATACATAATACCTATTATTACTATAATTATTACTACTGACTATTTCTGCTGTTCTCAAGAGTGGGCAGTGGGTCATGCCTGCAATCCCAGCACTTTGGGAGGCTGAGACAGACAGATCACTTGAGATCAAGAGTTTGAGACCAGCTTGCCAAACATGATGAAACCGTGTCTCTACTAATAATACAAAGATTATCTGGGTATAGTGGGATGTACCTGTAGTCCCAGCTACTTGGGATGCTGAGGTGGGATAATCAGTTGAATCCAGGATTTGGAGGTTGCAGTGAGCAGAGACGGCATGTCTGCATTCCAGCCTGGGTGACAGAGTGAGATTCCATCTCAAAAAAAAAAAGATTGTTTTAAAGACTGAATATTTGTAAGATTTACTGTAGGGCTTTTGTAAAAATTTGGATGCCCAGGCCTCTATAGTATTTGATCACAATATTTGTAGGAGTCTGAACATTTCTCTTCCAAAAAGTACTATACACAATTTCTATGTAGAACTAGATACTCCCAGAGTATACTGCTTTAAGACATATTTGTCTTAAGTTGTAAGAATGATATTCTTTTAAAACTCCATTATACAGAGGCTCTGAAATAGTGTGGCCCCAAACTGGACACATTTTCGGTGTTTAAGTAATGAAGCAGTTGGGCTCACACAGTGTTTCCAATTTTTCCCCCCAAATTATTTGTTTCCTACCTTAAACTTGATTTATAAAATGCTAATTAGCAGTTACAGATTTATAGTTCTTATTTCTAAGCATCCTATGTTCCAGGAAAAAAAGAAGTTCTTTGCATAGATATATTATTTCTTTTTCAAAAAACACAGTAAGTCAGTACATTATTTTTCATGATGTCTGGGTTCATCATCACTGGTCTTTCAATTAGAGAAGTCCGAATCAAAACCACATTGAGATACCATCTTATGTCATTTGAAATGGCAATCATTAAAAAATTGAGACAGGATGTGGAGAAATAGGAAGACTTTTACACTGTTGGTGGGAGTTTAAATTAGTTCTAGCATTGTGGAAGACAGTGTGGCGATTCCTCAAGGACCTAGAAATAGAAATTTCTTTTGACCCAGCAATCCCATTACTGGGTATATACCCAAAGGATTATAAATCGTTCTGTTGTAAAGACACATGCACCTATGTGTTAATTGCAGGACTGTTTACAATAGCAAAGACCTAGAACCAACCCAAATGCCCATCGATGATAGACTGGACAAGGAAAATGTGGCACATATGCACCATGGAATACTACCTAGTCATAAAAAAAAATGATGAGTTCGTAGAGTTCCTTTGTAGAGACATGGATGAATATGGAAACCATCATTCTCAGCAAACTGACACAAGAACAGAAAATCAAACACTGCATGTTCTCACTCATAGGCAGGTGTTGAACAATGAGAACACATGGACACTGGGAGGGGAGCATCACACACTGGGCTCTGTTGGGAGGATAGGGGAGGGACAGCGTAGCAGAGGGAGGTTGGGGAGGGATAACATGGGGAGAAATGCCAGATATAGGTGACAGAGGGATGGAGGCAGCAAACCACATAGCCGTGTATGTACCTATGCAACAATCTTGCATGATCTGCATTGTACCCAGAACCTAAGGTACAATAAAAAAAATTGATGTGATTACTGCTCATCCTAAAAACAATTTATAGGATACTTTGTGTAACTATAGCTTGGATAAGGATGTAACTTTAAAATGTCAGGGGAAAAGTCCTCAAGTATCATCTGAAGTCCAGTCCAACTGGATATGGTTAGGCAACTTAGAGCCACACTCTTGCTTAATTTCTTGTGCCCATTTCTGAGGCATCTCTTCCTAAAGCATTCTTATACTTCTATAGTCACTTCCTTATTAAATCCATTATTTCAGCATTCTTACTTTTCTCCATGCACTGTTCCACACCACTGAGCTGCTTCTGTGTGGATTGCAGGCACTGTTTCATTGTGACTGAAACCTAATTGACTTCCACGATAAATATTAAAGGAAGACAGCAAACGTGACTAGTTGTCTATTCAATATGACATGAAATGGCTAATGCCCATGTGTAATGAGGGAAGACTCTTCTGAGCTTCAACTCTTGCTTTATGGGGAAAATTAGGTGAATCCTCAAGTGATTGTTGACAAGTCTGTGGCAAATATGTGCACCAAGTGAGAATTCGAAATAAAAAGCCTGTACGAAGTCATTAAACATCAAGCCTGATGAATTATTCATGTAATGGCTTCAAAGTTGGGCTTGAAAAAATGTAAATAAAATACACAGAGAACTTTCTCCTTTCTGGAAATGATTTTATAGTAATGAACTAAATGCAAGGAGCACTTAAAGCATCTAACTGCATTGTATATTTTATGTAAATTAAGAATATTGGACAAATTCCCCATTTGGTACAAAGTAGAAAAAGAAAATATACCTTTCCTGATGATCAATGCCTCTGAGAAAATGAATTATCTTTATTTTCTCCATTATCTTTTATTGCCATTTTATATACTCTATAAAATATCGAACTGCAAGATATTCAAATGAAATGTGATGTAATTTTTCTGATTCACAAGCCTTTTTTATACCCATCAGGCATGTCTGTGACCTTCTCTACATCCCGGTATATGCCTCATAGCTAGACTGCCAGAATAGAATGTGGTATGGTGATAGGCAGAATACATTGTAATTAAACAAATGTAGTCTTTGGAATCCAAAGGTCTGTGTTCAAATCCCATTTCTGCATTTAAATGTGTTACTCTGGACATGTTCATTATAATGGCTAAATCAAAATGTTGTACAGGGTAAGAGAGATTGAATACTCATCCATCAAATACATAATAAGATCACACTCAAGTTTTAGCTAACGAAGTAGGACCTGATAAAATTCTTACAGTGGCTAGTAAGAATTTACTACTTACTAAGAACTTACTACAATCCACAATAATAGCTTTTACCCAAAGTCTAATATTTATGAGCCACATATTTTAATACACCATTTAAGGCAAGACAGAGAAACTCATCATTTGGAAAATAGATGTGATTGATCCATAAAAGAACAGCATTCTAACTTGTATTGAAAGCCAACATGTACCTGAGATCATGTCAAATGCCAGTTCCTTAGTGAAGCTACTCTGACAGAGCTTAGGAGTACAAACAGTGGAGTCTATAATAAAGTTTCTGCCAACAGCAAAATAAAAATTATGTGTGAATATATATGCAAAAATTTTTTAAAGATACATCTAAATATAAGTGTTTTAACCTAAGTTTCCTAAAATCAGGGCCTAATATGAAAGGCTTGCAGGCTGGTGGTTTGTGTGGAAAATCATTCGGGAATGCAGGAGTAAAAAAAATAAACTAGTTATGCAACCAAAAAAGAAGGAAAACCAATATCATATGGTTTTTCATATGCATAATGCATAATAAATATGCATTATTGGTCATTTATTTGTGCCACTCATGCTTATTAGTCACAACTTTTGAGGAGCCCGGTACCATTTCTCATAAAACTGACTGTTCAGCACAAAAATGAATAGCATTTACTTATGAGCTTCCATCATGCATTGGTCAAAACAGCCCCCAGGCTTCAACTCCCATACTCTTCTGTATGGCACTAGCATAAATCATTAGATTGCTCTTGGGCAGCCCATGTGGTGACATCAAAGAAGTCTCTGGGCAGGAAGAAATAATTCCTTAGCAATGATCTAAAACAACGTTGCATTACAGTGAAGCTAATGAAACATGTATGAATGTGGCTGCCTCCACAGTGGCCACAGTAAGAACTGTCAAGAAGAGTGCACTTTGCAACACTCAGATTGGCCTGTATCCTTCATTGATTTTGTTCTCTCCTAGAGTACCTTTTAGGAAGGCCAGTGATGCAGTTTGGATGCTTGTCCCCTCCAAATCTCACATTGAAATGTGATTCCTCAGTGCTGGAAGTGGGCCTGATGGAAGATGTTTGGATCACGGAGGTGGTTCCTTCACGAATGGACCAGTGCCCTCCTCAGGTAATGAGTGAATTCTTGTTCTATGAATTCAACAAGAGCTGATTCTTTAAAAGAGCCTGTCTCTTCCCACATTCTCACTTTGTCAATCTCTCTCTTGCCATGTGACACACTTGTTCCTGATTCACCTTTCACCATGAGTAAAAGCTCCAAGAGGCCAGGCGCAGTGGCTCAAGCCTGAAATCCCAGCACTCTGGGAGGCCGAGACGGGTGGATCATGAGGTCGAGCAATCGAGACCATCCTGGTCAACATGGTGAAACCCCGTCTCTACTAAAAATACAAAAAAAATTAGCTGGGCATGGTGGTGCGTGCCTGTAATGCCAGCTACTCAGGAGGCCGAGGCAAGAGAATTGCCTGAACCCAGGAGGCGGAGGTTGCAGGTGAGCCGAGATCGCTTCACTCCAGCTTGGGTAACAAGAGCAAAACTCCGTCTCAAAAAAAAAAAAAAAAAAAAAACCTCCAAGAGGACTCACCAGAAGCTGAGGAGATGGTGGCACCATGCTTTTTGTACTGCCTGCAAAAACATAAGCCAGTTATTCCTTTTTCTTTCTAAATTAACCAGTCTCAGGTATACCTTTATAATGATGCAAAACTAATCTAGCCAGGCTCTGCAAAACGTTAGAGAAGGTTTGGTAGAACAAGTTACTAACTCCACTGCTGTGGCTGGTACAGAGAGAAAATTTATTATCTGTCTACTCCCGCACTTATTTTATATTTCAGTCACCTTTACCCAGCATTTCTGCTGCTGTAGGATGTTAGTCCTAGAGCTGGGTCAGTCTGACTCTTTACCTTAATGGGGAAGTCTGAGCCCATGTTTGTCTTGCTCTTATTGAGCTGTGGTCCCTGTAATTTCCTATGCATTCATATTACCAGGCACAGAAATACCAAAAGACAACCTAGTGGCCTGACTGGGGCTCATTTTAATTCGAGGCATTTACCTCCACTTGAATAGCAGTTCTTTCTGCCTGTTGGACCACTGACAGAATGTCAAGGTGATTAGGTGATAGAATTTGTTTCTAATCCATTAGAAAACATATTGTTTTTTTTTTTTTCTGGTGGAAATGATTCCCTCCACCCAGCCCAGATCAAGAACACTGATACAGATTTGCCTAAGGTCATAAGGATGAAAAACATACTTTATGTTTTCCTTAATGGAGTCAAATAAGTAATATTAGGTCAAACTTAAATAAAAAGTTGCGTCTGATTTCACAGTGTGGTTCCTCAGCTTATGTATTCCAGCTTCTCTGGACATAACACTACATATTAGAGCTGTTGATTCTGCAAATATCCCACATATAGGAGTGTGGCATCTGAATTCTTCAAGGACTTGTTCCTTGCTAGTGCTTTGGCTAAACTTTTTTTTTTTTTAAGTCAAAGTCTCCCTCTGTCACCCAGACTGGAGTGCAATGGTGAAATCCCGTCTCACTGCAACCCTCACCACCCAGGTTCAAGCAATTCTCCTGCCTCAGCCTCCTGAGTAGCTGGAATTACAGGTGCCTGCCACCATGCCTGGCTATTTTTTGTATTTTTAGTAGAGATGGGGTTTCACTACGTTGGCCAGGCTGGTTTTAAACTTCTGACCTCATGATCCATCCACCTCGGACTCCCAAAGTACTGGGATTAAAGGAATGAGCCACTGTGCCCAGGCTGGCTAAACCTTTAAAGGACTATTGCACTATTTTTTGAGTTTGTCTATTTAAAAAGAATTTAGAGACTATGTATTACTGTGTTACACAAGTTGGAGTGCCGTGGTATAATCACAGTTCACTGCAGCCTCAAACTCCTGGGCACAAACAATCCTCTTGCCTCAGCCTCCTGAGTAGCCAGAACTGCAAGTATGTGCCACCACGTCTGACTAATATATATATATATATATATATATATATATATATATATATATATATATATACATATATATATTTTGTAAAGATGGGGCCTCATTTTGTTGCCAATGCTTGTCTCAAACTTCTGGCCTCAAGTGATTCTCCAACCTTGGCCTCCCAAAGTGCTGCGATTATGGGTATAAGCCATTAAGCCTTACCAAGTTTGTCTAATTTTATGTAATGAATGTGTAATTTGACCAAGCCTGCAAATGGGTTACATTCACAGGTTTATTATTGTACATATTTTGCCACAAACTTGTGTCCTAGTCTGAAGAAGTGTTATGCAGAATATCATGAAAACATTAGGAATTTGACAAGTATTTGGTTGGTAGTGCTCCCATAGGCACTGCAAGCAGAAAAGGCAAAACTTTATATAAATAATCATTGTCTTCTTCAGTGTGGATTTTCAGTAGTTATCCTTTCATTACATGCCTATTGGTTCATTAAAGAGGGGTTATCATCTTGAGGGTTCAGTGTTGGGCTCTGCTGCTTGTTTTAGGCATTGAGAGCTAATAGTCACTTGATCATACTTGATGGGAAAGAGACCAGGCTGTTTGGTCCATTCTAGCCTCCATCCTTGCCAATAAGGCCATTCCATTAATGGGCCCTTGCACTAATACTTGTGTGGCGAGCTGTATTCATGTCTTACCTGGATACCTTCTCTTCAGTGGATACCGTGTGACCATTAATGTAAGACACAAATATTTTCAAACTTTGTGCTGCCTTCTCATTTGTATACCTTACTTCCAAATTCCTTTGTGCCAATCCTTCACCCTTGCACTTTCTCAGTCTTTTACTCAACAGTCAACCATTTGTCTGAAGCTCCCTGTATTTCTTCACCCCAGGGCACTTACCTCTTTATAAATAATTGATCACTAGCCATGCTGCACAAAGCTTCACTCATTGGAAAGTTTTTCATCATTGTCCTTTGGGACAATGATAGGTGGCCCTTGGTAAAGAAGCAGTCCCTCTGTGGCCAGCACCAGGTAATCACACTTACCCATTTGTGAACAAGGTTTAAGATTTTTCCTCCTCCATTAGTTGGTCATAAAAGCAAAGACAAGGGATTAGTTAGGGAGGTGTGTGAGTCAAGGTAAGCATTGGTGAGACATGGGTAGTTGATGTGAAAGATGGGGCCACATCTTTGTATAATTTATGTTCACCTTCCAAATCAGTATGTCCCAGCCTGTATGTAATGCATCCATTGCCTTCCATGGTAGATCCCTGCTGCACATGCTCAGCCTCATGTCGGGTCATGATGGTCACCTCTGTCCATGTAGACACTTAATGTCCTTCATTTTCAGTCTTTCTTTGTCTCTACCAGGGCCCAGTGTTAGAGTGGGAACTGTTTTTCAGATTTTGAGGCATTCTCCTCTGTTGAAGATATAGATTTTCTCCAGGTCTTAGGAGTATCATCTAAGGACCTCCTACTGGAACTTTCCAGAGATTCCACACACCAGTCTTATCCAGCTTGCACAACTCCAGCATTATTGAATGAGCCTGTCATGTGGTGGCATAGCTTGTAACACTGTCTGGACCTGCTAGAGAGCTCTTTCTTGATCCAGGCCCTACTCAAATCCATGAGAGTCCAAGTATCAGGGCCATGGGTGCTGAGTGAGTTTGTGCTGAATTTCTGTGCCTTGATATCAGAGAAACCCTGATCTGGAACACAGGAGATGGGAAACAGAGACCTCAGGGAGGTAATTCTGGCTTCTCCAGCAGAGTCGCTGCCATAGAAGTGGCTGAATAAGAAATGGGGCCAAAGAGACAGGAAGTGGTGTGTAATAGGTAGAACACTGGTGTACATTCCCTATAATGTGATCATGAATCCATACCTCATTCAGCTTAACTTCTTTCTATTTGAAATTAATACATTTCCAGTGTATTAGTGGTTAAATGATCATATATATATATATATTTGAGAAAAGCTAAATGGAAAATGTTGCCTGTTGTATATCAATTCGCATTCTCACAACACAAAAGCACACACAGACATATACACAAAATCACGAAGAAGCATACACACTCTACAAAATTGAAAAATTTAAAACATGTATGCGGAAGGCGTGCAGTTACTTAGTTACTTCAGCTGGTATGAAAGTCAAATCTTCAACTTTGTTGATTCGATGATCATTGGATATGTTACAAAACATTTCTGACCTTTAATTCCCTTATATGTAAAACCTCAGTATCTGCAGGTTCAATGGACTATATTGAAAGTATTCAAAAAGTTAAAAAAAAGTAAAAAAAATTAAAAAATCAATACAAGTGGAAATACGTATAAACACTATTAGGTTGGTGCAAAAGTAATTGTAGTTTTTGCCACTAAAGAAACAGCAAAAACTGCAATTACTTATGCACTAAATTAAATATATCACATTTACATTTTTATTTGGTTTAATAAATAATCTAGAGATCACTTAAAGTGTATGGAAGGATGTGTGTAGGTTACATGCAAATACAACACCATTTTATATTAGGAACTTGAGCAGCTTCAGATTTGGGTATCCATGGGGGTCCCTGGAACCAACCTCTCATAGATACCAAGAAATGACTGTATTTATATTTTGCTGCAAATAATAGCTTGGAACACGTGTGCGCGTGTGCGCGCATGCACACACACACACACACACACACACACACCCCATGTACCCAAAAATATATCAGAAAGCTTTGGGAAATCTGGGAATCTACTGAAGTGGAATGCAAAATTGTATGTGCATCAGTTTACAATCATATACGATTTTTTTGTTAGCTCTAGTTTTAATGAGAAAAACAGAGAACCTTCAGCTTATTTTATTGCCTTTCTTTCCTTTATTATTATTATTGATTATTATTTTTAATTTTTTTCCTTTTTTTTTTTTACTCATTCACTCATCTTCTACAACTTATTAAAAGAATTCCATTGGAAGGCAGGTCTAAATCCCAAATCTTGCTTTACCTTACCAAGGGATGTTCTACATATTCAGCCTTCTTTCTGACCTTTATTTATTTACTTATTTATTGCCTTTGGTTACATCTTTTGCAGATCAAATGATTGTAGTTTCAAAAGAAAATGATAAATTTTCACTTGATGAAAGAAAATATTAACTGTGCTTTATTTTTATGATATGAAGGGCATCGTTGTGTCTGAGCAAAGGATAAATGTTTAAGAGTATAATTTCCTTGCCTCTGGATGTGAAATACTTCAGGAAGGCAAAGTTGACTCAAAACTTTTAAAATTCCAGGACAGTTACAGTTTGCAAATTTATCTTTCAACTCTTCAATCTGAAACAATCATCAGACTTCCAGGAATAGGTTTCATAGGTTAGTCTTCATTGCAACCTAGTGTATTATAGATGAAAAATGTATTTTGCAGCACAATCAAAATGATAATTTTTTCAATATGCTTCTTGAAGCTGTTTTTGCCACAGAAGACAAAGCACATACAAAGTGTATTGTGCCAAACCTATACTAGTCAAGAATGTATCGGAAAAAACATTCATTATTCTGAGAATTTATAACATTTCTTTTCCATGTAATCCTATACATCCACATCTTTGTTGGATTTCAATGAGATATCTGAATCTCTGAAATAGAACTGTAGCATAGTAATTTAATGATTTTAACACAATATTTGACTTTCTTTTGATAATTTTTAAAAAAATATACAGTAAATAGAACAAAGAAGGTCTAGGGGTTGCTTTCAATTTTCCGTGAAAACAACATATGGTTTATATTTTTAACTGTATGTTAAACAACATATAGTTTAAATAACATGTAGTTAGAAACTTTGGGATGTTATGGCCTTGGGCAAGATACTTGTATAGGAGACTCAGTTTTCTCATCTGTTAATTTAGGTCAGTACATCTTTTTCAGATTGTTTTTTGGGGGTTTGAATAACACAATAGATGTAACACAATTAGCATAGGCCCTGATAGAAAATAATTAAAACTTGGCTTTTATTATTATTTAATAATGTCGTCGAAATGATAATACAATTTCTATTTATTTTTCTTTTTTTTTTTTGAGACGAAGTCCTGATCTTTTACCAAGGCTGCAGTGCAATGGGGTAATCTTGGTTCACTGTAACCTCCACCTCCCAGGTTCAAGCGATTCTCCTGCTTCAGCCTCCTGAGTAGCTGGGATTACAGGCTTCTGTCACCATGCCCAGTTAATTTTTGTATTTTTAGTAGAGACGGGGTTTCACCATGTTGGTCAGGGTGGTCACAAACTCCTGACCTCGCGATCCATCCGCCTCAGGCTCCCGAAGCGCTGGGATTATAGGCATGAGCCACTGCCATATTTGTCCTTCTTAAACCAAATAAGAAAAATTTTCAGGACATATAGTTGCAGCTGTAATTAGTCACTAGAAACAATGCCAAATGCGTTGATTACAGATAGTGCAATCAGAGTGGTGAAGGAGCTAGATACTATGCCCAGTGATAAAGCATTGCTGGGGCTAGGAGTATAGTCTGGACAATAGATAAGATTAAGATGAATGAAGACTTAAAATGGCTTTATGTGGAAGAAGGAGAAAATTTAAAGTGTGGAATTCCAAATGACATAATTTGGACTTACAATAATAGTCAGTAAACGGTTTTTTTGAATGAGAAGGGCTTTACCAAATGGACTTGTACTTGTGTAGTAATGCAAATTATACAAAGAGCAAAACCAACCATTTATTTGTGTATTTCATGCAGGTGTGCAGTAAATTCTACCTTGGGAGAGTAGATCCATTACAAATAACTAGATGATGAGGCGGAAGGTGAAGCAATATTTCAATTTTTCCCCATCAGCATACCCTCCTGGGGCCTGCAGCAAGAGAGAGAATAAAAGAATTTTTGTTTGTTTTTATGTACCATTTTCTGCTTTGTAGGTGTCAAGAACAATAATGCTGCATCTCAGAAGCATTGGCCATTCACTCCATCCTTCACCATCATTTGTTGTGGATCCCTTCTTTGTCCCTGAACACACAGAGATGAGTCAGACATGGTAGTTGCTCCTGAGCAGTCAGGAGGAAAAGATGGAGCTGTAAATCCGTAATTACCACATAGTGAAATGTATAGAGAGAGGTGTAAAAAATGCCATGTAATCTGAAAAGCAAAAACAGTTCATTGACTGCATTAGCAATGTGTGTGACCAATGGGGAATGCCTATGACTGAATAGGGCCAAATGAGGGAACAGTAGTTCAGCATCTTTAGGGCCCATAGTGGGAGGAGGAAAAGAAGAGACAGGAGGTAAAAAAGAAAATTAGATTTTCAGCCAAAGTATAATTACAGTAAGTAGTGTGATTGCTAGGGCTGTGGATTAATTCAAGAGAAATACCAAAGAGAAGGTGTTCTCTCTACAATGTCCTAAATAATGTATATATAGTGTTTCTAGCATACCAAGGGTGGCATGACAGCATGGCATGCTAATTCATCTTATGTAAAGTGGACTGTCTGAGCAACAATATAGAATCATGAAAGAAAACTGGAGTGTTCACAGGGCAGCAAGTAGTCTGATAGCTGTGGAGTCAAGAGGCTAACTGGAGAAATAGTTATTCTGCAATGCAAGGCTGGGTCCCGATAGGCAGTGCCTTGGAAAACAAAACCAGTTTGAACTATGTTATGTGCTTTGAGAACTTGACATTTTACCCTAGAATTGTGGCAATAGATTGGGGAGGTAACGAAAGAAGGCTGGGGAAAGAATTTGGAGAATGTTGGAATATTACAGGTAACAGGTGATGATAAGCTGGTGGCCATGGCAGCAGGCTAAGGAATTAACAGGGAATGGGACTATTGGTTGTTATACCCTATTTGCTAAAAGGCAGCACTCCAAGCTTCATGGAGGGAAATAATGCACTTTGAGTGAGAAGGAATCAGTTCAAGGTCAAGCATTACCACTCACTCACTGTGTTATCTTCGACTTGGATGGCTTCCCAGGATCCTTTGGGCTTTCACATTATCTAACTCTATTTTTCCAATGTAGAATGTTATGCTAAATAAATATTGACTGTATTTATGCTTCTGTTTCTTGAATTTAAGAAATCAATGAAAAAGCCTCTTCGGAGTACACAAAATTGTATGCCATTTTGATCTTTTTAACCATGATGAATTTAGTCCCTTCTACTAAATTCATTAAATTATGTCAGTCTTTAAAGGATACATTTTTATTCTCTCTGACCCTTCCTACATGGCTGTGAAAAAGCATCTTTCTTGACTCTAATTAATAAACTACAACTATTCAATTAACAAAATATATTTAAAAACAAAACTTGGACCATTTTCAAAGCAAAAGCTTGCTAAACACAATTTCAGCCTTCCTCCAGGAATTAGCAACTGATGTGCTGACATAGTACATGCATATTTACTTTTGTTATCCTCCAAAATGCATTGTTACCATGGTAACTCATGTAGTGCCACTGAGACCAAGCAACAGAAGTTCTTGGTGGCTATAAAAAAAAAAGAAAGAAAGAAACAAAGGAAAAAATATCAATGGAGAATTACTAGAAATAAAAGTCATATTAAGATACCACCATGTAAACTACTGCAAATTATCTAAGGAAATTCTAGGGAAGGGAGACCACCAGTAGGTAAGTGCTTCAGTTTGACATTCAGATATGTAAAAACAATTGAAATTCCGCTTCATGTCACTCTGAGCAAAGAATCCTAACATAGAAATTCTAATTGTTGTTCCTTTATCAGGAAAAAATACTGTAAAGAGCCCTACTGTTTACGTGTCAAACTGTTTGATCTTTATTAATGTTTGGTCTACTTAATTCCTCATGAAGGAAGAGGCCTTGAATGTTTTGCTTAATATTGTATGACCAGCATTCTGTGAAATCAATACCAACACATAATAAGTATTAAAAAATAGTGAGATAAATAGATGAAAGAAATCGAGTTTAAGGCAATGTCTACAAGACAAAGGATTAAAGGAGACTCTGCCAGAGTAAAAAGAAGGATGTTTCCTAATTTTCAAAGTACACTAAGTATAATATGGGGAGCTAATAAAATCCTGGCCATAGATGATTTTGATTCAGTGAACCCAACATGGGGCTCAGGAAACTTTAGCTTATGTTTAACATGTGCACAAGATGAGCCTAATGCATTCTATCCAGTGACTTCCCTTTGAACATATTCACAAAGGGCATTAGACTAGAAGTCTAAACATTCTAAATTTGCTCTATTGCTGTACATCTTTGTAGAATTTCTATGTTAGGATTCTTTACTCAGAGTGACATGAAGCAGAATTTCAATTGTTTTTACATATCTGAATTCAAGATATCTGCCTTATTCATGTAAAATGACTCTGATTACAAAAAAAGTAATATATATATATACATATGTATATATATGTATATCTATGTATATAGATATATATACATATGTATATATATATCTATGTATATAGATATATATATACATATGTATATATATGTATATCTACGTATATAGATATACATACATGTGTATATATATACATACGTATATACATATGTGTATATATACATATATGTATATACGTATGTATATATGTATATACGTATGTATATACATATATACACATATATATATGTATGTATAATATATGTGTAATGTTTGACATTTGGGTTTTATATAAAGTTTCCATTTTTCCCCCAAAGAAGGTTTCTGCTGTTGACAATAGTTTGCCAATGATGAATTGAAATGCAAAAACAAAACAACGTTGATAATTTCGTGGATGTACATATGTTTAAAAAATAAATCTATGTTTCAGAAATTACCTAATTGATTTGAGTAAGGCAGGCCATCTTTTAGAATTTTCTAGGCTAAAGTAAAATTGATTGGCATGTCATCAATACACTTTTAAAATAAGTCATAGTCACCAAATAATTAGCTTATTTTGGATAGAAACTATAGAATAATATATTTATTATCAAATAGCTTTATTTGATTCTTTTTCCCAGGGGAAAGCACCTTGCTTTTTATCCTGTTACCAAAATTGAAAAGTAAGATTTTATTGTTGGGCACGTTGAAATATTCTAATATAGTATGTAGAAAGATGGAAAGTCTTATTTCTGGTGTTCTTTTTCTCTACTCAAATAAGGAAAAACTTGAGTTTAAGAAAAACCTTAAGTTTGAAATTTCAATTGTTATTGTAATATAAATGAGTGGAAATCAACAGCAGCAACAAAACCTATGGCTACATAATCAGCTTTTGCTTTTACCTGTAAAGCAATTTGTTTTTTTGCAGCAAACTCTGCCCTAAATATGCTGAAGGATAAAAGTTGTTGCATCTTGATCAGGTTCCAGACAAATTGATTCAATCTCTTCTTTGTGGATTTTGCTGAGAACCTAATTTTTTTTTTTAGACAGTTTTGCTCTTTTCACCCAGGCTGGCGTGCAATGGAGCGATCTCTGCTCACCGCAACCTCCGCCTCCTGGGTTCAGGCAATTCTCCTGCCTCAGCCTCCTGAGTAGCTGGAATTACAGGCACATGCCACCGTGCCCAGCTAATTTCTTGTATTTTAATAGAGACGGGGTTTCACCATGTTGACCAGAATGGTCTTGTGAACCTAATTTCTTTTTTTTAACCTCCTGTCTCCTCTCTTCTCTTCCTCTTCCCACCATGGGCCTTAAGGATGCTGAACTACTGTTCCCTCATTGGCCCTTCTCAGTCATAAGCATTCCCCATTGGTCACACACATTGCTAATGCAGTCAGTGACCTCATAAAACAAATAAATTCAAAGATGAAAATGGATGTGCCTATTTAAAAGAGGTCAAGCAGCAAGTGGGAATCAAGTGTGAATAGCAAGCAGATGGCAATTGCATTTCAATGAGAATAGTACTTCCAAAATGCTGGGCTGCCAACACAATTACTGTATCATTGTTTTTAAAGAAAAGACATTTATAAAGAATCATTTATGTAAAGCTTATTTTTTAGATGTAAAACATTTTATATAGTTAATTATTTTAAATGAAAGGCAGATTTATTTCAAAATTTAGTAATAGATTGGCAAACAAATTTCTAGGATCATTTGATTTCAAGGAGTGTATGTATAATAAATGTTTACTACCCACTATGTGCCAGGATTGTGCTAGTTTGTTTCACACACCTATTTGGATGAATAACCCAGTGGCAAAATAAGTAGACTGTCACATTTCAGAGGAAGAAACAAAGGCTCAGAGAGAACAAACTACTTTCCAAAGTTAAAGTTACAATGTTGACTAGGTCATCACTCAGATCTAATTGTCATTAGATTATATCACCTCTCTCAAGTATTAGCTACATTTAATAGGATAAGAAAGTTTATAGAGATTAATTGTGAGTAGAGAATAGGTAAAGGCTAATGATGAATTGCTTTTCTATAGACTTTGAAAGATACATGTCGAGTAATACCATGTTAAAGAAGAACATGAACAAAGGCATGCAAATGAGGGCTTTCCGAGATTGCTGGTTGAATTCTAAGGACTAGCCAGAGACTAACGGTATTAGTTGAGGGATTTTTACTGAGACAAGAAAGCTATCAGGCCCAGAAAAGCCTTTCAAAATTTTACTACTGAACAGTTTTGTAGAGAATAAAGCTAAATTTAATAATAATAATAATAACATAGTAACAAGGGCCTATATTGGTTTGCATTTCTTGACTCACCTGCTTCTTCATTCATTTATTTGTCCATTAACTGGCCAAGGTTTTATCCAATGCTCACTCCATGCCAAAACAACTATAATACTCAGGGATGGGATAGAAGCATAGTACAGGAAGATAGACTGAGGATCCTGAGCCATGGTAACACAGAAACATGTATCTACTTAAATTTGGGGAACAGAAGAGACTTTCTTTCCACTGAACTCAAACTTGAAAGAACAGTGTGAGCTGGAGAGATAAGCCAGGGATGGATGCAAGGAGGTCTACAAAGATAAGGGAGACATAAATTTAAACAAACATAATATCCCACACAATAAAAGTATAAAATACAACCAGATGCCCGGAGAACTCCAAGAGGTTGAGTTGAATGTAATATGAGGCTAAAAATGTATTTTTAGGTCATACTGAGTAACCTGTATTTTATCCTATTGAACAATGGAAAAAAATATTAAGCTGAGGAGAAGATCCTTGGTTTTGGAAGATGACTCAAGCTTTGTGACCGGCACTGTGCCCTGGGCTCTTATAATCTCCCCAGTTAGAAATCAGAAAGATCACCAGATACAGCAGCAAAGTGAGTTAAATTTTATTGAGCTTGTGCACAAGGGAGACAGCACGACAAAAGAAAAAGGATGGGCTGCTCCCCAAGGGTAGTAGGTGGTTTAGTTTTAAGCAGCCTTTCTGTAGGGAAGGGTTTCATCAACACATGTACCGGAGGGGTTTCTATAGTGCTGGCACAGTAGCTCTACAGGCTTCTTCATACTTTGCATGTAACACTGGCATTTTATTTATTTATTTATTTTGAGACACAGAGTCATGCTCTGTTGCCCAGGCTAGAGTGCAGTGGTATGATCTTGGCTCACTGCAACCTCTGCTTCCCGGGTTTAAGTGATTCTCCTGCCTCAGCCTCCCAAGTAGCTGGGATTACAGGCACCAGCTAACACTCCTAGCTAATTTTTGTACTTTTAGTAAAGAAGGGGTTTCACCATCTTGGCCAGGCTGGTCTCAAACTCCTGACCTAATGATCCACCCACCTCGGCTTCGCAAAGTACTGGGATTACAGCCGTGAGCCACCATGCCTGGCCAACATTGGCATTTTAAATCTTCACTCCTTGGCATGATTTTTAGCATTAAAATGAGGAAAAGTTCACCATCGAGTGAAGTTTAAGTGTGCATGTGGGGTCCTAGGGAATCCCATATCCCCCAAGGCAGGGATTTATGGTTAATACCTTCTAGGGTCTTTTGTTGCTGACTGGCTGGAAGTTAGATAAGCTACAGCTTGAGTAAGGACCTTTTATTATTTTTCTCTAAACTACATTGAAACAGGAAAGCAGACTTCCTGCCTAGCAGACTTCCTTCTAGAAAAATGGTTACTAGAGCCTAGAAAGGCAGGTGGGGATATACATGTTACTGTGACAGAGTCAGGGATGAGGAGGAAGAATTCACAGATACTCCCCCACAGATACAAAAATGTATTCATTTTACCAAGTCCCATATTTTGGCACAAAATAAATTTTCTGGGGCTCAAAATGAAAATATTGCTTTATCTCCTTCCCCAAAATGGTTTATCTTGTGTTGTTTGCTGAACAAAGCAGAATGGATCATTACACGCCACCTTCATTCCCATCTCAATAAAATTGAAAGACGTTTTTTCCTGTTTCTGCTTCTGAAAAGGTGATTTTTTTTTCTCCACATTGCCTGGAGGGAACTGGCCCTGCTTGAAAAGCGAAGTGACCCTGTCCCCTGGAGAGGCAGAATATTTGACCTTGAGGCTGCTGCAGCCTTTGAATTACTGCCAAGATGCTGCTGGCATCCCCTGAAGAAAGACTACAGGATCTAGAAAAGATGAGGAGGATTTTTAACATGTTTAAAAATATTTATCAATGCAGAAATTGAACATTGAGAAACAACTTCTATGAAGATTAAACTTGTACAATCAGGTTAATAATGGCTAACATTTTGTTGAGGACTTTAATATAGGACAGGCATTGTTTTCAACATTTTATAGAGACTTTCTTATTTTATTCTGACAACCTATGACGTGCTGTATCAGTCCAGGTTCAAGTGGGAAATCTGGAGATACTCAAATTAAGATATTTAAAAGAGAGGTAAATTAAGGCACTGTTTGCCACTGTGTGCTTAAGATGGAAGAGAATCAAAAGAGATAAGACAGAATATTTGGACTATAAACAGGTGGGCTCTCTTTATCACCTTCCAGGGCTAAAGGGAAAGGAAAGGAAGTAGTGACTGAAAGCGCATATTGAGAAGAGAGGTAAAGAGGGCCACGTTGTGGGAACTGAGACTAGGGTGGAGGCATGCAAATACCAGCATTAACCTTGCAAAAGAGTCAGAGCAGTGAAACCAGTATTGTATTGGCCAGGTTCTCCAGAGAAACAGAACCAATAGGAGATATATCATTGTAAGAGAGAGAGAGAGAGAGAGAGAGAGAGAGAGAGAGAGAGAGAGAGAGAGAGAGAGAGAGAACTGTAAGAATTATTTAAGATAGTTGCATGTGTTCATGCACAAACAGGTGCACACACACACGATTTATTTTAAGGAATTGATGACTGTAATTGTTGGGCCTAGGCAGTCCTAAATGTGTAGGGCAGAAGGGCAGACTGGAAACTCAGACAGGAGTTGATGTTAGGATCTTGAGTCTGCAATGCATAGGGCAGGCTGGCAGCCTGGAGAGTTAGAACAGTTTCTGTAATTCAGCCTTGAGGCAGAATTCATTCTTCAAGAAACTTCAGTTTTTGCTCTTAAGGCCTTCAACTGATTGAATGAGGCCCACCTACACTATCAACATTCATCTCCTCTACTTGAAGTCAGCTGATGGTGTATGTTAATTATATCTATAAAATACCTTCATAGCAACATCTAGACTATAGTTGGATCAAACAATTCAGCATCGTAGCATAGCCAAGTTGAACCATGAAACGTAATCTTCACAAATAGCCAGGCTTTTCTTTTCTTCCTCTCTTTAGTCTACTGCTGGGGCAATTAACCAAACCCAGCTCATAAAGGAAGCTTCTTGACATATTCTGGAAAACGTAGGCTCTCTGGCATATGTGTATAGCTCCGTGGCTTCCTCTCTGCCACCAGTGATAACCACAAATACACAGGTGGGAAATATTTTTGTAAATATTTAAAATATTTTTGAAAAGATGGTTTTTATTTTTAAATTAAAATTATGACATTTATTACTCTTTATAGAATATTTTCTCATATTTATTATTTTGGCTTTTCAACTTAGTTTTCACAACAGGTACACTTAATAGCTCTATTTTGAAAATACATCAATTCAATGGATAGGCTAGGTAACTTGCTAATACCAAAAAACTACAGAGTGATAGATTTAAGATTTGATCCTATGCCTTCAAGAGTTAATTTGCCAAGTGCCATCTACCACAGTTCTTCAAGTATTTGTCATGCACATGAATCTAGGGTATCAGTAAAATGTCCATTTGGAATCAGCTGAGGTGGGGTGATGCTGCGAAATCAGAAGTTTTAGATTTTTTTGTGTCAATAATGTTTATTATTAATGAATTTACCTATGAGAAGGATGTGAAGTGGTTTTTGACATCTAGACTCAATTTAGATAATCCATTATATATCTCTCCAGTAAAATGTTATACAGATGTGTCCAGTAATACCAATTAAGAATTCTTTTTCTGAAAGGCATTCTTTTTATTAGTATGATTATCTGTACCTTCTATCTTGACTATTTTGGTTTCTAGTTTGTTGTTTAGATAGTTTTGCAGACCATAGCCAAATAGCATATTTGCTAATAGAAAGAGATTCTTAACACCCAGCTTCTGATGCTTTTATCTGAATAGAAATGTTAATTTATCCAAGATGTTATATTTCTTTGTTTTATTTTGAAAGACAAATTATGCTGATTTTGTTTCTTCCTTGAAATTTTACTTTTAGCTCATAAACTTTATTTTGCTCAAATTGAGAGTGGCAATTACTACTCTTTCATTGCTTGATTTTGTCTTGGCACAATAAGGGCAGAATATTATAAATGCATTAGATACTAATTTCTAGGAAATAAACCAGCTATTGCCTAAACATCTTTAGATCAGTGGTCACCAGAGTTACTCTGTAAAGGAACTCATAATATGTAATTTAGACTCTGTGAGACATATAATCTCTATCATAATGCCTGTACTGTGTCATTGTGGCACTGGAGAGGCAATACACAATAGGGAGAGAAATGGGCATGCCATTGTTCAAATAAAACTTTATGTATAAACACTGGTATTGGAATTTCATGTAAGTAGCCATCGTTTGATTGTTTTCAACTACCTAATAATATTGTTGAAAACTATTCTTAGTTCAAAGGTTGTATTAAAACAAGAGGTGGGCCATAGTTTACAGACTCCTGCTTTAGGGAAATCCCAAAAGGACACTTCCCAACAGAGATGTGTCACACATTTTCTTTTCTTTTTCTTCTTTCTTTTTCTTTCTTGAGACAAAGTCTCATTTGGTCACCCAGCCTCATGATCTGGGGTCACTACAACCTCCGCCTCCCAGGTTCAAGAGATTCTCATGCCTCAGCATCCCGAGTGGCTGAGATTATAGGCACACACCAGCACACACGGCCAATTTTATTATTATTATAATGATTTTGTATGTTTTAGTAGAGACGGGGCTTCACCATGTTTCCCAGGCTGGTCTTGAACAATCTGCCTGCCTTGGCCTCCCAAAGTGTTAGGATGACAGGCGTAAGCCACTGCGCCCAGCTGATGCGTCACATATTTATTACACAGATTTTGAAGGAGAAGACGAGAGAGATGTCAACTGATATTTAGTGTTCATTTTCTGTTGTATGTTTTATAGGGTTGCTCAGTTAGTCCTCCCAGATGACTGAGGACACCACACTTTCTCCCTTTCTTTTGCGTAATCTCCGTGGCTTAATTGCAAATCACAGAATGCCACAAAGAGGCAAATGAGAGCACCTTTGTCTACTTTACGCAACAAACCAGAGTAGATGTTTGCCTTATACTCTTGAAGACATTTTGATATCTAGAGATTTCTTGGTCAATACTTTTATTTCTTAAATATGGCAGTTCACACCGATTTAAATATCTATAAGAAATATATACACTCTATTTTCAAGGATTTTAAAAAGTAAGACCCTAAAGCAGGGTTTCTCAACCTTAGCAACACAATCATATCACCCAGTCTTTAAAATTTGTAATGTCAAAGCCACTGGCCAAAACAATTAAAGCAACATCTATAGAGATGGAATTCAGGCATCAATATTTTTTAAAACTCTGTAGGATAATCAAATATAAAGGCAGAGTTGAGAACTACTATTCTAAACTAGGATGCTATCTTTGAAAGTACGGCATTGGGCTGGGTGCAGTGGCTCGTGCCTGTAATCCCAGCACTTTGGGAGACCAAGACAGGCAGATCATGAGGTCAAGAGATCAAGACCATCCTGGCAAACATGGTGAAAACCCGCCTCTACTAAAAATACAAAAATTAGCTGGGCATGGTGGTGCACGCCTGTAGTCCCAGCTACTTGGGAGGCTGAGGAAGGAGAATGGCTTGAACCCAGGAGGCGGAGGTTGTGACAAGCCGAGATTGTGCCATTGAACTCCAGTCTGGGTAACAACAGCAAAACTCCATCCCCCCCAAAAAAAAATTAGCTGGAAGTGGTTGTACACACCTGCAGTCCCAGCTACTCGGGAGCCTGAGGCAGGAGAATTGCTTGAGCCCGGAATGCAGAGGTTACAGTGAGCCAAGACTGCACCACTGCATTCCAGCCTGATGACAGAGTGAGACTCCATCGCAAAAAAAAAAAAGTACAGAATTGTTGCTTGCATACGCATTTTAGGAGGCATAACAGGTTGTTTTTGTGTATGTATATACACATATACATACACAAACACAGACTTATAAAATCCCTTAAAGATCCAAAGATTTCTGTGGTTTCCAATGTAAAATTATTTTACTTGGTTTTGTAACTCTCTATTTTTTTTAAAAAATTATAAATTGCTTACATAACAATTAACTATGTCCTCCAGGAATTCTTGCTAAACACAGAGTTTTGCATCTAGAAAATCAGGGAACATAAAAGGGACATTTAATTAAAAACTATATATTATACATGTCTGTCTATCTGTCTATTCATCTATTGATCTATTATTCTAATACTATAAATACAAGATAACAAGGGAAGGGGAGCCTGACTTTTGATTTGTGTATGACCACATTTTATCAAATTTTGAAACACAAAGTATGTTAGTAAAATAGATTTATAGGCAATGCTATGGTATTTGGTCAGAAGCTGGGGAGTGCTGTGGTAAGATCTGTGTTTGAGAAGGAACATGATTGACTTGTGAGGAGGGTGGATTCAAAGCAAGAGAGGCTAAAAGCAAAGCAGCAGATAGGAGGTAAGTATAATTGTGGTCATAAGAAAAGATGAAGGATAAACTGGGAAGTTTCAGTAGAAATGCATATTCAGTGAGACTTGGTGATTGAATACATGTAAAAGAAGGGATAGAATTTTCCAGGGCCCTTGAAAATATTAAAAAATGAAATTTTGAGGCATATGTTTCAATTCTGTGATGTATATCACAGTGGTCTCTCCCAGCTGTAGTTTTTCTTGACAATAACTAAATATCTGAATGCTGACAGACAGAACAAGGGGAATAATAACGAACTTATAGATAGAAAATGTCACATCTTTTCCTACTTTTTCATCTATGCTTTTTGTCTCTGTATGTTTAATACAACCATACAATCTGGAATTAATTGTATCATCTTAGTGGTAATTTCTAACGTTTGCATTTTAATGCTCCTGTTATTCGACATGTTCCACTGGCTAAAATGTCCAGGACAACAATGGATGATAATTGGCTGTCATTGTCAGTTCCTTTTTTGAAAATAATGGACTCTAGCTTTTAATATTTAGCATTATCTGGTGAATTTTAGGATAAGTTTTTGATAATTTCTCTGGAATAAGTTAAAGTTTCATATAATCCTTTCAGATTTTCAAATCTAAGAATGCATCTGTTTCATCTGATATTTTTACAGTTCTGAAAATCTGCAGCTATATGTTATTTCTAAGTTTTGAACATTCATATTTTCTCTGATGTTTTTCTAGATATTTGAATTATACTCAGCTGTATTATCTGTATTATTTTTCTGTTTTCTTATTCAGTGTCTTCAGCATACGATTACAGACCAGCAACACCTGTATAACTTAAGACTTGTGAGGAGGGCTGAACACAGTAGCTCATACCTGTTCCTAGCACCTTGGGAGGCTAAGGTGGGAGGATTTCTTGAGCCCAGGCATTTGAGACCAGCCTGGACAATATAGCAAGACACCATCTCTAAAAAACTGTAAAATTAGCTGGGCATGGTGACATACAACTGTAGTCCCAGCTACTCTGGAGGCTGAAGCAGGAGGATGATGCCTTAAGCCCAGGAGTTTGAGGTTATAGTGAGCTATGATTGTGTCACTGCATTCCAGTCTAGGACAGAGGAAGACTATGTGTCTTTAAAAAATAAAAACAGCAACAACAATGAGCAACTGGTAAGAAAGGCCAAATCATAAGTCCTGCCCCAGACATACCAAGTTAGAAACTCTAAGAGTGGGACCTACATTCTGTAGTTTACTAAGTCCTTCAGGTGATTTTGATGCCCACTCAAGTTTGAGAACGACTATTTCTGACCTTTATGGAAGTATTTTATATAAAAAAAAATTCTTGCTATGCTTCAGGTGTGTGTGTATTTATTTATTTATCTATTTATTTATTTATATTGAGAAGGAGTCTCACTCTGTCACCCAGGCTGGAGTGCAATGGCATGATCTTCAGTTCACTGCAACCTCCACCTCCCAGGTTAAAGCAATTCTCCTGCCTCAGCCTGCCAAGTAGCTGGGATTACAGGCACCTGCCACCATGCCTGGCTAATTTTTGTATCTTTAGTAGAGATGGGGTTTTATCATACTGGCCAGGGTGATCTCGAACTCCTGA
>CM052654.1:25887305-25963850 GCA_028533165.1 Leontopithecus rosalia | reverse complement strand
TTTTGAGACGGAGTCTCGCTGTTGTTACCCAGACTGGAGTGCAATGGCATGATCTCTGCTCACCGCAACCTGCGCCTTCTGGGCTCAAGCAATTCTACTGCCTCAGCCTCCCGAGTAGCTGGGACTACAGGCACGCACAATGCCCAGCTAATTTTTGTATTTTTAGTAGAGACGGAGTTTCACCTTGTTGACCAGGATGGTCTCGATCTCTTGACGTCATGATCCACCTGCCTCAGGCTCCCAAAGTGCTGGGATTATAGGCGTGAGCCCCCGCGCTCGGCTAAAGTTAAGATTTTTAACCACAGTCATCCTACTGTGCCATAGCACATCAAAACTTATTCTCTTTCTCTTTGTATAAGATTTTTTTATTGAGGGATAATTTTGTATACAATAGAATGCATGGCTCTTAAGTGAAGATGATGAGTTTTGACAATTGGATACTTCCAAATAACTACTGCCCAAATTAGAAGTTAGCACATTTCTATAATCAGATATCTCCTTACAGTCAACCTCACCCTTTCTGAGCTTCTATGCCACAACTTTCTGATTCTATTATCACATATTCTTTTTGCCCATCCTTCTACTTGCTATCAACAGAATCAGGTGCGCTTTTGCTTCTTTCATTCACACGATGTGTTTGAGATTCTTCTTTGTTGTTACATAAATAAGTTGCTTCTTTTTATTGATGAGTAGTATTTCATTCTGTTAATATACTGGAATTTGTTTCTTCATTTTCTAGTGACTACACATTTGTATTATTAAGTGTTTCGGCTATAATGAAGAAGGCTGTGATAAATTATTATAGAAGTCATTTTTGGTGGACATGTGAGTTCATTCCTCTTTGATAAGAACAAAGGAATAGGTTGTTAGTTAAAAGGCAGATTCAAAGGGAAAACGAGTGCTCAAATTTATAAGAAAGTTAAAGCAGTATTCTAAAGGCACTGTACCTTCCTATGCTCACGCCAGCAATGTATGAAAGTTTCATTTGTTTCACATGCATATTCACATTTGATATTATCATTTTTTTATTTTAGAAATAGTGGCTATGGCAGATTTCATTGTGGAATGTTATTTTGTTTTAAACGTTTGTTTTCGTTAATAAATTAGTTTAAAACATTGAACTTGTTTCTAGATTTTGTTTTCTCTTAATCTAATTATTAATACCCAAATAGTTGTATTCCCATATTTTATTTTACCTAGTTGGTTTTTCAATTGAAATGGGTAATGCTTACCCATATTTACGTAGATGATTCTTGGAACAGGAGCCAGTTTCCTTGCTCACAAATGTGTGGATAAGTAATTGAGAGAAGGCATAGTGAGGATGGGTTTGTCTCTGTTTCACAAGGCAGGAGTTGGGTGGTAGCTGGAATAGCTGGGGCCAGTTCAGATGCACCTGCAGTGATCACATGTGTGGGTCTTGGGATCTGCATTGTCTCTATCCCTTGGATCTTGTCCACTAGCCTCTTCATGTGATTAATTTGGGCTTCTCAACCATGATAGTCTCAGGATACTTAAAATTCTGGCTTTCTTAAAGAGGCAAAATCAGAAACTTCTAAGTCTTAAACCTTAGGCATGGAACTTACATTTTCACCTCACCCTATTGGTTGCAGCAGTTCTTATGCTTAGCCCAGAATCAATTGAACAAGAGTACACAGGGACATGAATGCAGGACAAAATCATCCATTAGAGTCCACCAATGTAACAGACTACTAAAGTTTACATCGCGAATACAAAACTAATAGCACAGGAGAATTAAAAATATGTTCAGAAAATATCAATGAACACAAAAAGAAATGAGAAATTGCATTACTACTGGCAAAAAAATTAGGTTTGAAAAAAATACATTAATTGGGACAAAAGGTGCCATTTTATATTGATAATAACTTAATGATTTTAAAAAAACTAGTAATCTTTAAACTTTATATGTCAAACAACATAGTGATGCCACATAAATAAAATATGCTGATACTTTAGGAGAAATTGTCTAAAAATACAAGTATGGAAAACCTATTTTTGTAGCACAAATCAATGACTCCATTAATAAAGTTGATATAAAAAACTCCGTAAAGAACAATACACCCTCATAATTTAACACATCTTGAACAGAGAAGTATTTGCAAGCTCAGTACTTACTACAAAAATAATTTGGATATTATTTATAGGCCATCTCACAGTCATGCATCTGGGTTCTGTTTATCTTCCTTATTTTAAGGTGGGTAGTTTATTTGCACTGACTCCAAAGTTTTGGTGTTTGATTGTACTCTCTTTTCTGTTATGAAATATTTTATTGTTCCTATTCCCTAAAAAGTTTATTATAAAAAAATTTCTAATACTTTGCAATAATGTGTAGGTTTCTCTTTGCCAGAAGCACTGCAGCACAAGCTACAAAATTCAAAGGGCAATGTTTTATGGCATGATTCCTCCTCGGTCTGACAAGCCCTTGCTTGCTTACCATTTCCCAGCTAGGGTTGCATTACAGAGAACTCTAGTCTCCAAAGAGATGTAGAGAGAGAGGTGGTGATTGAGTGTGTGGGGAAAATGGATGACCTTGGATAATCAAGAGGCAGAACTCCTTGCAAAGGAAGATGGGTTGCAATATTTCTGATAGGTAATGTCTGCTTTTGATTAAGAGTGGGTACTCAGTAACAATGTATGATTGTTCCCTTTCCGCTCTGTTTTGCCTCTAGGCTTCCCTGTGTTTTGGTATTAAAATTGTCTGTTTGTAGAAAAGAAAGGAAAAAAATATCTGTTTTGGTTTCTATCTCTTCCTGGTTTGTAGGCTCTTTGAGGCAGAGACCATAATGTATTCATAGTTCTCCATCTGATATATAGGCTCAGTGCCTGGTGTATTGGAAGCAAATAGTGAATGCCTGGGATATGCCATATTCCATTCCTGCCAAGAAACAAAACAAAACAAAGACACAGCTCTACATCATATTACAATAGAATAGGATCATTGAAAAGAAGTTTACTAAAAGCCAAAGATATAAGAGTAGTTTTCAAATGGGAGGTAGTGAGTAAAAGAACAGCGGAAGTCAAAACTTAGAGAGATTTAGTGATGGGCTTAAAGACTTGATAGCTGGAAAGACATAAAGGGATTAGCTAACCATGAGCATGATGAATCAGATGTGGGACCACCTTCAGAAGCACGTAGGAGAATTGATCATACTTTCCTATCTTCAGTTGTTTTTCATTAGCAGTAGTTTTGGTTTTAAATATATCACAAATATACATGTGTGTTTCTGGCTGTGTATGCCTTCAACGTAATGTGTGCTCCTTCTGTGAAACAGCAGTTGAGAGATAACAAGCCTCCAAAATTCTGCAAACTTCAACACTGATAACATTTTAAATACACTTGTCATGTTTATTGTCTATATACTTCTTTTCTAAAATATTAAAATAATTTCTACATGCATGTGCACACACACACAAATGCTTTTCAATTCTTTTCTTTGGCTTTTTATTATAATTATATACTCTTTAAAAGTCATATATAAATGACTCTATGATAATCCAGCTGTAGGGATGCAATAATCTTTTACTTTCCTAGACAAACATTTTCATTATTCTTTGGTTCTTACTGTGATTTTTTTATCCCAGTTCTTAAGCTTGCTTCTGGAAGCATCTGAGACAGAAAAACAACAAAAGAGAATAGGGAAAATGGACTTTCTCACAAAATTAAGGTGTATTATTTTTTTTCTCCTACATGCTGATTGTAATATTCATACAGTAGCAATTAATTGATATTTTCTTAGATACTTTTTCAATATAAACTATTTGTTTTTCAAATGACACTGATATCTTTGTCACTGTAAGTGGCATTCTTGAATCAGGTTTCTGTTGGATTTTTGTGAGTCCCAAACCCTCTTTTAACAGAATCATTTACGGAACTGTTTTAGCAACAATTCTGTTGTTTTTTTTTTGACATCTGGATTTGTTTTACTGAAAGACTGTCAGAAGACAAGGGTAGATTTATATATAGACATGGTATGAAAATTGCCTGTTCACTGAAAGTAATATATGTGTACTACAGCTTTATCATACTGCTTTTATAACATTTTACATGCTTGCCATTACAGAATAAAGTCACTTTTTGTTTTAAGAAATGGAATGCCAATCAAAGTCCGAGAAGTTTTTTGAGATGTTGATCCCCTTGTTTAAAAGTTTGAATCTTATATCTCACAGATTATTCTCAGGAGATCAGATTAAAGTAATCTCTGGGTCTTAGCATAAAATCATAATCCAAATGCACATAAATAATGGAAATAGGACTATTTAGAAACACTAAAGAACTAAACATTTGGGGGGTAGTAAATAAAGCAGATAATTTTCAGTAGAAATTGTAGTTAAGTTTTCAATATTATAAGACAAATTGCACATATGTCATTTCAAAGGGCACTGACTTCATGCAGAGTTTTCTTTAAAATAACCGGGGAGATTCAATTGAAATCATGTGTGCTGGCTGTATTCCAAAGAGAAACACATATTCTACGGAGAGTATATTAGTTGACTCTTACTTCCAACCTCATCAGTATGCTAAGCAATTTAAAGAAAGATTAGTTGAGCTCTTACTATGTGCCAAGGGCTATGTCATATTCTTTGCATTCATTATTTTATTCAATTCTCAGCCTTCCTGAGAAATAGTATTTTATCCCAGTTTCAAAACTGAAGATTTTAGATTTAAAAACATGAAAGAGCTCGCTCAAATTCACATTGAGATTAAATTGTACAGCTAGATTTGAATCCTGATATCTGAAAACATATTTCCTTTTCTTAATGACTATGCTGAGGTTTGCTTAAACTCTGGCACCTTTCCCCAGTAGTACAATATCAATAACAGGACATTAGTACTGAAAAAAATACTAAGAAGTAGATTACAAAACGTATTCAGGATTCACCAGTTTTTACACACATTCACATATGTGTGTGTCTGCAGTTCTATGAAATTTTATCACATATTTAGATTTATGAAAACACCACCTTAATCTACTCAATGTTTTACTTCTGAGGAGAGTTACGGCTTGTACCTAGGGATTAATTTAATGTCATGCATCCCAAGCATGGAAACAAGACAAAAGTCATCTTTGTAAGGTTGGAGTCAGCCTCATCATGGCTTAACAGGCTTCATCTCAGACATCTACAATGAGGGAAACTATGGTGGTGAATAGAATGCAGCACTTTGAAAAGGAATAGAGAGTCTCAGGAAAGTCACAATTAGGTGACAAATCTAAGGAGATAGAAGTAGGATTTCAAATGGGACTCAAATTTTACTGATTTGAAAAGTAGTATTGCTGGTTCTGCATCCACAAGACTCTTGAGTTATTGTCAAAAATGGAAATAAAACTTGTACAGCTTTTCTAGTTACTATGCATAATGAATGTGAATGGGTTGGAGTTGCTTAAAGGAATATAAAGTTGTAATGGACAATTTAGATTTCAAATGTATTACACAGATGATAGAAAATGTGTTCCAAAACCTGGTACAATAAAAATGACATCATTTGTTTTTTACAGAGTTTAATCCCTGTATATTCACACCGAGGTACGTGATAAGAACACTACCATCTCTCTCTGCCAAGGTACTTAACACAGATTCTCTGTGTTAAGTGAAGGTCAGGGAGGGTGAGTTGAAGAATGGTGCATTGAAAATGATCATAAACTCTCTCAGCAATGAAAGTTTTGAGTTTGCATGTGTTGCAGAGCTAAATATTTGTTGAAATTATTCAGCCATTGCTGGTGAAGAACGGTTAAATAAATAACGCAAAAGTACACAAACCTGTCAAAATTATTTTTGTGCTTTCTGTATCTGGAAAATGATCCCTGCATCTTACCCATTTCAGTATTTGGCCTATTTATCAAGCATTATCGTATTTATTTAATCTGCAATCCCCAAACATATTTACACTCTCTACATAGAAGCTTCTCTAGGACATGCATCTTGTGTTAGTCATATTATTCATTTTTTTTATTGTTGGGTATGCTGAATTGACACATGGTAGGTGCTCAATAAATGTAGACCACATGAAACAAGAATGACATTTTCTGAATCCTTAACAAGTGTCGTAAGAATATTTAGCACATAATATACTCAAGTATGTCTTTCTATCAACAATAATTAAGAGGGCATTTTGCAGCCGGGCGCAGTTGCTCAAGCCTGTTATCCGAGTACTTTGGGAGGCCGAGGCGGGTGGATCATGAGGTCAAGAGATCGAGACCATCCTGGTCAACATGGCGAAACCCCGTCTCTACTAAAAATACAAAAAAAATAGCTGGGCATGGTGGCACGTGCCTGTAATCCCAGCTACTCAGGAGGCTGAGGCAGGAGAATTGCCTGAACCCAGGAGGCGGAGGTTGCAGTGAGCCGAGATCGCGCCATTGCACTCCAGCCTGGGTAACAAGAGCAAAACTCCGTCGCAAAAAAAAATAAGATAAATAAATAAATAAATAAATAAAATAAAATAAAATAAAAAAGAAGGCATTTTGCAGCGGAATAAGCTAAGCACCATGGAGAGCGCCCAACGAAGTAAGACCACCCAACTATTCAGTTAGAGATCTAGAATTTTTTTTTTCTGAAATCTTAGAAGTGTCCCAGAATATACCACCCCAAAATATGCTATTTGGCTTAAATATTACTTTGAGCTGAAGTCAAATGAGAACCAACAGATAGAGAGGATGCCCTCTGAGAAACAAAGTTTACCAGAAGTCTCTCCTCCAGGAAAAGTTTTGTGGCCATAAAATCCAAAAGCTGGCAGTGACATCGGTCTGCAAATAAATCTTACCAAAATAACCTTTATCTCCCACCAACTTCCTTCATATATTTCCTACTGACTTTTTCACAGTTTTCTGTTGGTTTGTCCTCACAATTTATTGAATTTTGGAGACAAGACAAATTTTCTTTAATAAAAAATTATACAAGCTCTCAGACATAGCTGCTTTTTGGGGTCTTTTCTTTTCTTTCTTTTTTCTTTCTTTTTTTTTTGACGCAGAGTCTTGCTCTGTCACCTTGAGTGCAGTGGTATTATCTAGATTGAAGGAATACTCTTGCCTCAACCTCCTAAGTAGCTGGGACTACCAGTGCACACCACAACACCTGGCTAAGTTTTCTACTTTTAGTAGAGATGGGGTCATCTCTACTAAACATCCTGACCATGTTTGTCAGGATGGCCTTGAACTCCTGACCTCTGTTGATCCACCCACCTTGACCTCCCAGAATCCTGGGATTATAGGCAAGAGCCACTGCGCCTGACCAGGGTCTTTATTTTTTCTATGAAGGCCTCTGTATGCAGATGTAAGAATAAAAATTTACTCCTGTTGTTTTGTTTGTTTGTTTGTTTAGCAGGAGGCAGAGGGTTGATATGAAATCTCCCTCTGTCACCCAGGCTGGAGTGCAGTGACATGATCTTGGCTCACTGCAACCTCCACCTCCTGGATTCAAGTGATTCTTCTGCCTGAGCTTCCCAAATAGCTGGGACTACAGGGGCATGCCACCAAACCCAGCTAAGTTTCGTATTTTTAGTAGAGACAAGGTTTCGTCATATTGGCCAGGCTGGTCTTGAACTCCTAACCTGGTGATCCACTTGCATCGGCATCCCAAAGTGCTGGGATTACAGGAGTGAACCATCATACCCAGCCAAAACCTACTCCTGTTAATCTGTCTTCTGTTAGTCTAATTTGCAGGATCCCAACCACGGAACTTAAGAGGTTAGAGAAAAAGTTGTTTTTATTTTTCTCTCTTGCAGCTTGCATTTACTTTTTCTGGGGAGAAAATGATATAATTTAATTAATTATTATTATTATTATTATTATTATTTAGAGGGTCTCACTATGTTGCCCAGGCTGGAGTGCAGCAGCTATTCACAGGCACCATCCCACTACTGATCAGCACCGGAGTTTTGACCTGATCCGTTTCCGACCTGGGCTGGTTCACCTCTCCTTAGGCAACCTGGTGGACCCCGCTCCCTCCCAATCACCATATTGATGCCGAACTTAGTGTGGACACCCAATGGGCACAGTACACTACAGCCCAGAACTCCTGGGCTCAAGTGATCCGCCCACGTCAGCCTCCCTAGTAGCTGGGACTACAGGCAAGTCCCACTGTGCCTGGCTAATTTATTTTATTTAATGAGAACTAAACTATAAATGAGGAAATTTTTAATGGAGTATAAATAATTACTGTAAAATAAGAAGTCTTGTTAATGGAAAATCCCAAGTTATGTGAATGCAAATAATAATTTAGAATTCAGGAGCAATCAGGGGTAATCTGCCAAGGGTTATTTTAGGGAAGAATAGCAAACGTTTGATTCTGTGTGAAGGAGGATAACGAAGAGCATTGCTCTTTATTAGAAAGATTTACAGAACTACTTGGAAAGTAAGGAGCGCTTACTTCTGAAAAAGTGAAGTGTAATAGCCAAGGAACTGTTGCAAAGATATCCTTTTACCTCTGTAGACTACTTAGGCTAATTTATATTCCTCATTCTTCTCTTCCCTCCATCCCCTAAATGTTCCTGAAGTCCAGTTCACCAGAAGTTGGTTTTATAACCTCACCAGGGAAAAATGAGGAAGAAAGAAAAAGAAGGATTTCAAGATGCAAATAAATAAAACTACAATGGAATTGAGGTGGTAGAGGAATAAAGTTTGAAATAAGATGACGGATTGTGAAACTCATTGCAGATATTTGGCCTAAAAGCATAACAAACTCTAATTCTGCTAGGCCGGCTTTATGATCAATGCATTTAAAAGGAAAAGTAAAAAAAAAAATCGGCTATTAAAATCCAGATTTTGAAGGGTAAGCAGTAATTGGAAAATGTGTCTTACATCATGCCAAGTAAGAAGTAAAAATGTCAGACAATAAAATTGCAGCCACTCAAGGCATCTAACTGTACTAAAATCATGCATATGTATTGACAGGGTTTGATAGGAGACATGTAAATTTAGAATGCTTACATTTGTTAATGAAATGACATTATTACTGAAATGTTTTTTCATTATGATTTTCATCAATGTCATAATGGAGGTTGCACAATAAATATGATGCTTTTTAGCCGAACAGAAAAGTCACTGTTTCACCCTGTGTTCTCCCAGTAAGACAATTTGAAAAACTTTCATGGATATAAAATGTATGCTTTGTAAATAATTATGCATTTTATTTACTACCAAATGAGTCAGAGTTCTTTTTAGGGTGCAGCACAAAAGAAAACAAGCATTTGCTGAATTCTTAGGGTCTGATAGCCACAACTGATTAGTTGGATCCATAGACACATGTCAGAGTGATTGCAATTTTATCCACATGCTTAACCTAGTCCTACTGTGGCGAATTTCCAATTGTGCCAATTAGTTTTATAAAACTAGAGATAAGATTTAAAGCGGTCTGATATGCTATGATATTTAAACGAAAGCCAACTTTAAGAAATTTATAAGCAACAAAGATATAGTGGTAAAAGGATCAATACAACAATAAGAGCTAACGATCCTAACGCCCAGATACATAAGACCTATAAAGAGATTTAGACTCAACAAGACAGAAAATTAATAAGGATATCCAGGACTTGAACTCAGATCCGGAACAAGTAAACTTAATAAATATTAATAGGGCTCTCCACTTTAAATATACAAAATACACATTCTTGTTAATACCACATCACACCTATTCATAGGTTTAAAGGACATATTGATCGGCCATTATTAATACCCATTTTTAGAATGAAGCAACATTTCCATTCTCTCTCCCTCTTTTTCTTCCTCTTTCTTCCTCTCCTTCACTCCTTTTTTTTCTTTCCTTCAAAAATAAAAATAAAATAAAAGCAAAAAAAAAGAAAAGAAATTTATGTCTGAGATAGTTTTTGTGAAACAGTCAAGGATGCCATAAGTATAACAAACTGTCCTATCAATAGGGACTTGTACAAAGAAAGGCCGCAGCTTAAGTGAGAGAAGACTTCAGGTCCCCCATTAACTGAAGATATTGAGCAAAGAAGTATTTAATATCTTCTCTGAGCAATTTTAAAATTAGAAAAACATATCTCTCCTGTTTAGGACTCTAGATTGTGGTAAGAACTAGATGAGGTAATGAATGCAAAATGGATTTATAATTTTCAAACGTTGATGCAGGTGTTTTTGTTATTGTAATCAGCCAATAGTGATTTGTAATAACTGAATTACTCAAGTATGTTGTCCTCTGGCCTTTTCATTCTCAGAATAAATTCTGTCACTAGAAAATTAATTAGTATTTGAAAAATGTCCCATAACAGTTGGAAAAAAAACATGATGTACACTTCATTATTTTATTTAGCATAACCATATGCTTCATACTCTCATACAATTCAGAACAAAATATCATATATGTTGCATAACCATATATTTGAAGTTTATTTCAAAGTTAGTGAATGAATAAAAAAAATTGATATTGATCTAGGAATTTAAAGTATTCCAAGGTAAAAATATTTTAATGTATTTTGTTTTGTTTTATTATTATTATAACACATTTTGGCATTTTATAAAAAAACAAGGCATTAATAAAAGCATCTGAAAAATTCTATTAGAACATTTTTAATTAAAATACTAAGTATATAAGGTTTTTACAAAATAATAAATTTACCTCATTTGATAATGATATAGTATATTCTTTTTTAAAATCAAACTCTATAAAAGAGTCTTGGGAAAGAGGGAAGGAAGGAAGGAGGGAAGGAAGAATGGAAGGAAGGAAGGAAGGAGAGAGAAAGTGAAAGAGAGAGAAAAAGGGAGATGTGGGACAAGGAGGAGTATAGAGAAAGAGGAAGGGAAGGAGGGAGGGAAGGAGAAAAAGGAAGAGAAAAAAGTTATCCTGTTCACTCACCATAGAGAAGAATTCTTATAGTATAGAAATTCCCAATTTGGCAGATTCCACAATTTTACAGGTAAATAGAAATATAATCATGCAGAGCCTGTAGCAGGAAAATATTTTGTAAAAAACTTTTAACAAAACCATGTTTTTATGGTAAGCCTTGAAAGAAACATGAAAGTGATTTATACTGATCAGAAACTATAAGAATTTTGGCCAGGTACAGTGGCTCACAACTGTAATCTCAGAACTTTGGATATTCGAGGTGGGTAGATAACTTGAGGTCAGGAGTTCCAGAGAAGCCTGATCAACATAGAGAAACCCTGTCTTTACAAAAAATATAAAAATTAGCTGAATGTGGTGGCTCACATCTGTAATCTGAGCTTCTTGAGAGGCTGAGGCCAGAGACTCTCTTGATCCTGGAAAGCTGATGTTGCAGTGAGCTGAGATCATGCCACTGCACTCCAGCCTGGGCAATACAGTAAGTGAGATTCTGACTCAGAAAAACAAAACAGAAAAAGAATCCTGAAATAAATGTGACCAATCTTGACACACCTCTCTTGAGATTGTATGGGAAATGAGATAAAAGAATCAGTAAATTAGAAGAAGCAGAAGAAGAGAAAAACCAGACATTACTAAACTCATTCCCCCTAAGGTCACCACATTCAGTTTTAGGTTTGCTAGGACAGTGTCATGGTTTACCATCACTATTATGGTTTGGCTCTGTGTCCCCATTCAAATCTTATCTCGAGTTGTAATCCTCACATGTTGAATGATGGACTTGGTGGGAGGTGATTGGATCATGGGAGTGGATTTCCCCCTTGCTGCTCTCATGATAGTGAGTGAGATTGCACAGGATCTGATGGTTTAAAATTGTGGCTCTGTCCCCCTGCCCTCCCACCCTCTCTCTCTCATGCCTCCATGTAAGATGTGCCTCACTTCCCCTCAACTTCTGTTATGATTGTAAGTTTCCTGAGGCCTCCCCAGCCACGTGGAACTGTGAGTCAATTAAACTTCTTTTCCTTATAAATTGCCAATTATCAGGTAGTCCTTTATAGCAATGTGAAAATGGACGAATACAGTCATTTACCTGAATTGAACTTGATATAATTCAGAAAACACAGAGAGATTTTCAAATTTTCCAATTTCCAAATGTGAGTAGGACTTAAGACTCTAGTTTTCACACCAGAGTTTTTCAAACATTCTCCTATTTGAATTATCTTGTAATTTTTCTCTAAAAAGGGACTGTTCTAAAGGGCACCAAGCATAGGTCATAGCGGTTTATCTCAAGATTTAATAGTTCAGATCATTGAGATCTCTCACTTTCTAGTTCTATTAAGTTGAGGGAGCATTTAATCTGTAAGCCTCAGTTCTGTATTTCAGAAATGTTGGTGCTAATATCTACCTACTTTGATCATTCATTTGTTAATCTGTTGAAACATTTACATAGCACCTACTATGTTTCAGGCACTATCAATGAAGCAAGGAAAAAAATATTTTTTTTCTATGTTTTAGATGAACCCTTAGCATAATTTTTCCAGAAAATAAACTATTAAGTAACATAAATATCAGAAAATTATAAAACATAATCTAAAAACATAATATTCTATTTAAAGAAATATTCTATTCCTTTAGACTATTTTAAAGACATTTTTAATAAATGTAATGCAAACTTTTTGAAGATCAACATCTCTCAGTTTATGCATGATACATTTAGCTAAGTTTTCGTATTAAAACTTTGAGCACATTTCTTTAAAATGTTATGTGGCATTACTCCTCACCATCACTCACACTTAGAAAAGACTGTGGAACTGTGCCTGTCTCTTTATCTGGTTTATCTGGCTCAATCTTCAGAACAATCTTATCAGAGGTTATATTATTTTCTCTATTTTTCAGATGCAGAAATACTAGTTTAGGAGACTATGTTACATGTCACAAAGCTGGGAAATAGTAGAGAATGGAATGCATACTGCCAGATTCTACAGCTGATAATTTTGAAAAGAGAACTATTCCATTTATTTGTGCATTTCAATGAGTTTTTTAATTGAATTCTTTCTTTTATAGTATGTTTGTTCTGTGTAAAGTGGGCTGTATCCAGTGGTGTGCTGATAAACTGGTTCTCCTATAACAACAACAAGAAGCACCAAATTATAATGTTTGTTGATTTCTGCTGCTTAGATGCTTCCACATTAGCCAATTTTAGGTTATCTACAATGCTACTGAATGTGGAGCTGATAAGTGTACACAATCATCTCTTGCAAGCTGGTATAACTAACTCCAGCATATCATTGGCTGAACTAGTTATCAGGTATTGTATTACAGCTCCCTCCTAATAATACTGGAATTGGACCCTGTAAACATTTCCCCTTTACCATCTGGCTCTAACAGCACTGAAACAACAGAGCAGGAGGACTCTCTGGTTCCACTATGCTTTCCTAACACAGGAGCCAGCAGATTGATAAGCAAAAGGTAACAGCTATTACAGAAAGTTTCTCTACCACTTGGTGAGTGGTTTCTATAAACCAGCACTGACCCTTTTACTCTGGGACATTTCTTTGCCACCCCAGTAGCCCACATATTCCTGTGGGCTATATATAGAAGACTGTCAGCCTTGGATGATAGTAAGGGAGATATCTTCCAAATTCTTAGCTCTTTCCTTGTTCACTTTTCCTCAGCCCATACATATTTGCTGCATTCAAACTTCACAATTTCTGGACTTCTTAGAGTACTTAACCAACTACTAAATTCATCACACCATCCCACAGTTTAAACTATTGCTGTGATTTCTTTCTCTTTTTCTGGACACTAATTGATACTTGAACTTAATGAAATAACAAATAAGCAAATGGAAAGCAAGATGCAAATTTCTCACCTTTGAATAAAAATATTCCTGTGTCATCTCTGAGGTCTCAGTGAAGCCTTCCTTTGTGCTCTGCATTATTACCCAAACAACAAATGAGTATGTTGATCTGGAATTAATATAAAAGCAATAAAAATAATACTAAGAATGCTAATAACATGCAGTGTTATTATATGTGAATAATGTGCCAAGATCTTTGCTGTGAAACAAATGATTCTAAAAGTCCTCCTTTGAAGAGAGTAGTCATTTTAAAGATAAAGAAACTAAGGCCAAAGGCACGCAGCTAAAAGACAGCAGAGCCAGTGGCTCTGAGTTGGCTCTCCTTACAGTTGCACTCTGCTGCTTTAACAAATGTCTTTCACTACAATTATGAAGATCTTAACTCTGAGAAAATTAATGTCTGTTAGAAAAAACAGAAAACTGAATAATAACTTTAATACCATTATGATTTATTCTATTTTTTTTACTTTAGAAGTTCAGAAACTTCTGAAACTAAAAACTACAGCTACTTTCTTAGTTTCTTGTCACTTGTTTCCCTTGAAGAAGTCTTAGAAATTAGCAAATCTGCTTTATTTTGTGAACCCTAGAATTTTCCCAGCTTATGCTAAGAATAAAGGAGCTGCCAAATTCATTAATTACCTTTAATATTCAATTCTTCAGTATAATGAATTCCATCTTCACACATATCAGAGAAAATCACATTGAAAAGTTAATATATTGCCTTTTGCTGTGTTTCAGTAAATACTTCAACATGAAGGCAGAAGTCAGTCCGTCCTTGGCAGACTCACCTTCATCCATCTAGCACCTGCATCAGATGCAGACCACACTCAATCCTGGACATGCCCTTAGCCCCACCACTTTCATACCATAACGTAATGGCATGATGCCAATGGCACATTATAGTTACTACTTTAGACCTTGGCAGTACCTGCTGCTTTAGACCTTGGTAGTATCAATGGTGCTTATAAAATATGTCATCCACTTCACTCCATTTCCCATACTCCTTGCACCTAAGCAGGGGCATGTGACTACTCATGAGGACTGGACTGTGGACAAAAGTGATACATATTATTTCCAAAAAGAAGTACTGAAGAGTCACCAGTCTTTTGCTCTGCTGTGTGATCACACAATATGCTGATGGCACAGTTACAACAGGGTTTCTCAACCCTGATGCTGACATTTAAACTCTGATGCTGACCCTCAATATTGACATTTAAAACATGTAATTCTGAGTTGAGGTTGTGCATGGGGGTGTTAATTTAGGATGCTTAGCAGTATCTCTGGCCTATACCAACTAAAGGTCAGGATTATCCTCTCCAATTGTGACAACATAAGATATATTTTGACATTGCCATATATTCTATGGGGGAGGAAATTGCCCCAATATGCAGTACAGAAATTCATTGAGCTACAAGATAGTGAAGCTCCCATCAGCCTGGTTCTCTGACACTCTGTAAGTGTCATATAAGGTCTATAAGGGGCCGAATATTTCAGTCATCCATACTATGTAACATAAGTGACATTAAAACACACTCTCCCAAACAAACAGGGAGAGTATTTATACAAATATTATTTGTATATACAAATAAATACAAAAAAAGGAAAAACAAAAACAAGATAAAATTTTTATATGAAGCCAATGAGATTTAGAAGTTGTTACTGCCAGAGAGCCTATCCTGATTAATAAATCTTCTATATGCACTTTTTCCAGAAAAATTCATCGATGTGTGTTGTTTCACTTACCCTCTGATGATTGATTTCTTTTTTGTATTTTGTGCCCGATTTCTTCTCTAACACCATTGAATGTTTATCCACCTGCCATCCTGATATCAACTAGTAGCGATAATAAAGGTACTAGGAATCTATGTACTTTTCCCATCTAATCCTTCTCTTCTGATATAAGCAAGTTTGAAATACTAGGAGTCGTCTTTTTTCCCTCTTTTTGCCTCATCTGGCAACTGGAGTTTAACTGAAAAGTATGTTAAACTCAAATCCTCTTTTCTATACCTTCTGCTACCACTCTAACACAGCTATTACTATATTTGGTCTGAATCTCCAACAGCATCCTAACTCCCAAAATTAATTTCGGTATCATGTAATCTATTTTTCATAGAGCAGATAAAATAATCTTTTAAAAATGAAACTGTCCATACCATTTCTGTGAATATAGCTCTTTAAATATTTATTTTTAAAATGGTCTTACACCAAAGACAAAAATCCCTAACATGCACAATTACTTGGACAGCATTACACTCTAGTTTAATTTCTCATCTGTTTTCCTACAGGTCCCTAACATTTACCTTCAGGATTCCTTTTATATATCAGAAGTTGCCATGAATTTTGTCACTTTACATCCTTGTGCAGGCTATTTTCTTCCTTAGAAATACCCCAGCACACCATGCCTCGCTAACTCCTATACATTTGTCAGATCTCAGCCCCACCATCACCTCTTCAGGGGCGTCCTCTCTGAAATTCTCAAGCCATCAGACTATACCATGACTTCTCTCAATACTGGATCATTTTCCATTTTCCTTCAAAGTAACTATTCCAGTGTGATTATTTATTAAAACGTGTTTTTATCACTCGACCATAAATTCTATGAAGAGGGGAATCCATCTCAATGGATAGTCATTTAATTTCTCGATACATGGTATAGCCCCTAGATTACAACAGACCAAATATTTTTGTAAGGAAGGAAGAAAGGAAGGAGGAAGGCAGGGAGAGGGGAAGGCAGAGAGAGAGGAAGAAAGGAAGTGACTTACAGGGACAATCAATATTTGAGGCTCAGTAAGGTAATAAAAAACAGATTTCAATTCAAGTTTTCCTCTTTCACCTACAGAACAGAGTAAAATTTTAAGCAGTAAAGAAATACTCATTACAAAATACAGCATGGGTAGTTAATGCTGGCTATCAAGGTAAATGTTACAGGATTATTTTAAAATTTTTATATATAATTTTGAATTTTATACTCATAGATAAGAAATTATAATTCTAAGTTAATATATCATTAGAAATCTTCCATTTTTATCAATGCATATTTCTCTTGAGTTTTTAGTTTTATTTGTGTGCATGTGTATGTTATATTGTGTATATATATCACCACCAGTATAAGCAATATGTTCATGCCAAGTGTATCTAACACTAGTCAGGCACTTAATACCAAATTAATTTCCCATTGAAGCCACTGCATCTGGGTTTCAATTCTTGAAATTCTAAATTTAGTGGAAAATATAAGTATGCTTTCTTATTATCATTGCATTAGTATTTCTAGGAGAAACAAGAAAAACAACAAGTGGTTATTAGGGAAATGGTATTTCAGTGTGAATTTATGCTTATCAAATATAAGTGTCTTATTCAGATGGCATTTATGTGATTGGCTCTATTCTTGGTACAAACATTTCAAGATAAGAATTTTCCCTTCAAACACAAACATACAACCATAGCTTCCACTTAGAATCAATCCTTTTATTTTTAACTAGATTAAGAATTTCTTAGGTTTAATATTCAAGCCTTTTTAAGAAATTTGCTAACTGTCTTCATCAGAATGTTTATCTTAAATATGTATGAATGAACATGCTTTTGGTTAACCCTACTAGTCTCACAGGGATTCCTAAGATCCTTTCTATCCACCCCTCTGCATGTGGAAGACATGCCCTTCACCTAACCATCCAGCCTAACGAGCTAAGGTCGTCAATGCTCCCTTTTCAAGGATGCCCTCTGTTTTCAGCCCAATCCGTAATTTATGTATTGATTTCAGGTAAAATTTTCACCAGGACTTATAAGAAGGGTACTTGAAAGTACATTCTTCTCTTAACTCTGCAACTAGTAATTTTGATCTTTTTATTCAGGATTAGGGAATTTCCAAATGATTTTGAAATTCAAAATGAACCATATATGTAAATACAGACATTTGGGATGCTTACATTTTTTACAAGTTCTTTTTTTATTAAGTAGTCTATTGCCTTTTGACTCTGCATTATTATTGCAGAAGCCAGAATGGTATCTTGGGAGATAATGCACTTCACATTCTGTTTCTATCTTGCATTTTTTAAAAATGCCTTTCCTCTGCTTCATCAGATTTAGCTACTACTATATTTTGTTGGAGAACATAGCAACCTTGAGTGCCTCTTGTGAAACACATATACCCAGAGTTGAAAGGGTATTGATTTTAAAGCAATTCCATTAAATAAATCTGCAAGTTAATACTGAACTTGGATGTCTCCTTGTAAACAGGTACTATTCTTTCTTATTTAAAAAATAATCAATTTTGCTTTGAATGCAAAATAGAACCCCAAATCCTACATTTCACATGTTATTTGGAATATATGTACACACACAGAGATATACACACCAAATATGTATAATTTCTTACCAGCTTAATTGATATTTATTATTTAGGTTTCAGCTCCAGTGTTACTTTGCGAGAAAACTTCCCACCTGCTACCACAAAAATGCAAGTGTATGTTAAGGTCTGTTTGGTTTTTGCCATGTACATTCATAGAGTCACTGTCTTGCCATTTATAAGATAATCTCAATTTGTCTTTATACATTTATCCATGTGACTATATTTCATTAATGTTCCTCTCTTCATTAAGGTGAACAGAAACTATCTTATTTTGTCCCCGTGGTATTTCCAGAGCCAAGAAGAGGACTAGACAAGTAGTAAGATTTGACTGACAGGTTTAAATAGATGGACAAATAAATAAAGCATATGATTTTAAACAGAAAATAATTTATCTTCTCAGTGCCCCTTGAATTTACACAAATTGGTATCTGTTTCAGTTCTGTTTTAATTTTTTTTTAATAAGAACCACATAGATGATTGTCACCCTTTAGGAGAACAATCTTTTCTGTTACATAAAAAAAAACAAACACAGACACCCTTTAGCCATTTCTAACGTTAACAGACTGTTAATCTCATCAGAATTCAAACAATTGTGGTTTATAAGCAACTCTTACATGGAAAGCTTATTTGAAGGGCAGGATCTGAGTAATAATACTGGGGAAAATCAGTTTGATTAGTATCAATGTAACTCTGGGTTTACAGGATTATTTGATTATTCATTTTTTTCTTTATTCTTTCTCCCACCATCCCTTTGCTTTGTTTGTTTGTTTGCTATTTTCCAATGGTCCTTCAAGAGGAATTCTCTGGTTTGAGAGGCAATAACCTCTGTAAACTGACTTCTGCTCACCTTCTGACATTATATCCCTACACATTTCTTTTAGCAAGAGTACAGACTCTTTGCTTCTCCTGTACCTTCTACCATGATTGCATGGCCTCCCTGGCCGCATGGAACTGGGAGTCCATTAAACATCTTTTTCTCTATACATCACCCAGTCTCGGGCATGTCTTTATTAGCAGCATGGGAACAGACTAATATACTGCCTTCTTTATAATTTAGAAAGCACTGGTGGCTAAGAAATGTTATTCTTATCTTAGATTCAGAATAGCAGGTAGCAAGAAGAGAAACATACAAAGAAACAAAAAAATCATAAAGCTTTAAATAGAATGCTGATTTAGTACAAGTTCAATATTGTCAAAATCCATTACATGAATGCAAAATGGTCAGATAGAGTTTTTAAGAATTGTTGTGAGGGAGGTAAGTAAGATGAATGGGTAGAATATGTGGAGCATGTTGGACTTTTATGTGGAGGTGACTAAGAACCACAACACTAACTTCCAAAGCACTAAATGGAAAAGTGGGTCAGCCTTTCTCTGACTTATATTTGTGCCACGGTCTGGAGATGAAAATTTGTTTGAGGGGTATTGTTTAAAATAGTAATTTTTTTAAAAAAAGTTGGCTAGCTTTGGGCAGGATAGAGGCAGCAAACTGAGAGAGTAGAAGAAAAAAGAGTGTGTAGAAAGCAAGTCAGATCCACACTAATTCACCCATAAGATTCGATGCTTTCCTGAGAGACAAAAAGCTTTTCGTTATTGTAGGACTTTCTCCTTAATTCACTCAAAAAAGGGTCCTTGTCACATGACCAGAAAAGATTAGGCTTGCAGACACATAGAAGGGTGAGAAAAAAGGAACTTACTGGGTGAGAAGGAAGAAAACACAGCAAGGCAAGAGAGGTTCCTGTTAACAGGCTCCCATCTCACAGATTGAATTCCAGATAACCACCCCAGAACAGGAGAAGCCAGGCTCCTCCCCACTGCAAAATGGCACCAACTTCCTTGGCTCCACCCCAGAGAGCACTGCTCCCAGTATGCAGGTCAGTGGAAATTTCTCCAGGGACCCCTTTATACTTAACTGTCTCACCACTGTATTTTGGGAATGAAACAATTAGTCTTTTTGCTAGGATAAGAGTAGTGCCAGCAGGGAGATGGTGGTGCTCATGACTCATCCAGGAGCAGGGACGATCCTTGGGACTGACTGTGAATAGCCTATGAAATAATAAACTTTGTGACTAAGAGAAAGCCCCTGAAGTAATGTAAGCAGAGACAGGCTGACAACCCCTAAGAGGTTTCCCTCCTGTAACAGATAAAGCCATGGGTGCACCACTGACTGAGGAATGCATGAGAAGACTGGCTTTTCTGCCTTTGTATCACTCCTGCTGATAACTTAACTTGGTGGCCTAGCTGGGACACACCATGCATCTGACATGGCATATTACAAAAAGCCAGTGAATGATGTGGGTTGAGTATAGAGAGTGAAGATCTCCATCACTAGCCCCAGGAGAAGAATGCTTCTTACTTCCGGGATAGTATGAAAAATGTCCATGTGGGTAGAAGCATCAGAATAACATTCTGTTATAAGGAGAGTCTAGAGAGTAATGCAGGCTATTGCTTTGAAGTTGTATTTGCAGAGAAATTGAATAAACAAGTCACTAAATTATATTTTTTTATTCCACCAAATATGTCTAAAGATTATATTTGAAGGTATCCTATGATTTTTACATAAACATTAATGGAAGACAATATCTACATAGTCATATCCTCAGTTCTATCAATTTTAAGTGAGTATAATTTTTCTACAGTTGTCTTTATTTTACTTAATCTTAAACATTTCCCAATCTTTGAGGAGAAAAGAACACGACATCACTTTGAAACCATAGAAAATAAAATTCCGGGGCAACCTAAGTTCCTTATTTTCTGGAGAAAATCTGACTTTCTTCTTGTTAGTAAATGGTTCCCCATCTTGGACTCTCAGAAATAAAGTATATTCCCTCCTGAACTCATATATCTAACCTTAGAAATGTAGCCAAGCACTGCCTATCAGGCAGTTGCTCATTAATTTAAGTATTCAGTTAACTAAGAGAAAACAGAAGAACTAAATTAGAAGATGATCTAATTTTGCATCCTTTCCACGATTTTCACATGACTTTTTTGGTGTCCCAAACAAAATCCTTCTTTAGGAAGTAAGTCCTTCTTTAGGAAGTTAATTAGCTTACTAACCTCTACTTTGAAAGTAAAATTATCTAATTATACCAGCCATCAATGCCCAAATAAATTCACCAGCAAAATAGAGGTTAGAAAATAATACTATTGGTGTTTTCTACATATAATCAGAGCAGTTTTTGACCTTTCCAATTGACTGTTATAAAAAATCCAGTATTCCAGTAAATTTTTTATATAAAGTGTGTTTATCTGCCTACATAATGTAATTTTCTATTCTATGAATGAAGTTTCTATCAGCTAAATTAAACTATCTCCAAGACAAACCTTGTTAACATACTTCAGTAATATGCATTTGATGTTTTTATATTTATGTATAGATATGTATAATATACATGTATTATATGTGTATCTGTGTGTAGGTTTGGATAATTTAACAAAAAGATTTTGGTAATATTTTTTTAAGCCCCAAAGCATTTAAAGAAAGCTCATTAATTCCTGGGAAGAGAATTAATTGCAAAAGATTCTAGAAAATTGTAGAAAGATTATTTTTATACACACACACAGAATGATGTTTTCCAGGTTCATCAATGTCCCTACAAAGGACACGAAATCATCGTTTTTTATGGCTGCATAGTATTCCATGGTGTATATGTGCCACATTTCCTTATCCAGTCTATCATCGATGGTACCTTTAAGTCTACTGCAGTTAGACTTATAACTGCCTTTTTCCCCAGGTGCTCTGTCCTGGGAAGGTGGAGCTTTATTTATAAGTTCCTGACATGCTTATGCCTTTTTTCAGAGATGTCATGTTCAGTGAGGAGGTAGTCTAATCATAGTCTGCCTGCAGAGGTGTTGCTGAGCTGCCGTGGGCTCTGCCCAGGCAGAGTGTGAACTTCCTTACAGATTGGTTTACAGAGGTACAGTTAGTACTGCCTCAGTAATGGAGGTCAGCCTCAGTAATCTGTAATAGGATTCTTAACCTTTCCTCAAGTGAAAGACTGAATTTTGTTCATTGCAATTCTAATAAAAGCATTACAATTTTCAACAGGTAAGACCTATTAGATACTCTAATTTGTTCTTGGAACAATGCAAATTTATTTCTGTTTTGTTTTCCCCCTCAGGAGCTTACTCAAGTAAACTCTTATTCAGAAGTTACAAATGAAAGAAATGTTCTTGAAAAAAATATTCTGAAGCCCAGAGGATCCTTCAGGCATTTTTGCTTTCTTTCTTGAAACCCAGTCTAAGTTGAAGATTTTCACCCTTCACAGTATTCTGGTGCTTTATCTTTTGCCATGTATTTTACACTATTTTATGTGTAAAAAGGGCCAATGGTTTAGAGAGGCTCAGTCACTATCAACATTATAACTATTAATTAGAGAGAGTTTTCCAGGAATTATGTGCTGTGATTCTTACAGAACAGTCTGATCTTTCAGACTAACACTAACATCTATTTGTGCACAGATGAAAAATTTGTGGGTCCAGAAACCAAAAATAAATAAACAGCAGCAAAAGCAAAGATAAAAACAATGATCAAAGAAATGGTGCAATTATTCAACTTCAAAGTCTTTCAGAATTCCACCATGTTGCATCTCCAGGAGGCTATAAGTGATGTTTTTATGCAGAGGTGTTCAAATATAGAAACAAATCCCTATAACACTTGGTGTCATTCTTTCATTTTAGAAGTTATAAACAATAACTCAACTTGTGTTTTCTTTTGCATCTATAATTCAAGCATGAAGGTCCTTGTATATCTTTGGGCTTGTATTTGCTGGTTGGGTTTATGTTCAACTCTGCAATCAAAACTACAAAAGTGATATAGATAAAAGTGTCCTAGTATCTAAACTTACATTTTGTTTGAAAGGCTGCCCTCTCAAAAAGTTAAAAAAAAATTCAAAACCATACTTTTATTGAGAAAAATGTACACACACAGAGGACATATATAAAAAGCAAACTGACACAAGAACAGAAAATCAGACACTGTGTGTTCTCACTCATCATGGATTTTGAAGGATGAGAACACATGGACACAGGGAGGGGATCCTCACACTTTGGGATCATTGGAGGAGGCAGGGGAGGGACAGCAGCGGGTACGGAGGTTGGGGATGGATAACATGGGGCGAAATGCAAGATATAGGTGACGAGGGGATGGAGGCAGCAAACCGCCTTGCCATTTGTGGACCTATGCAACAATCACACATGATCTGCACATGTACCCCAGAACCTAAAGTACAATAATAATAAAAAATAATAATATCCCTAAAAATTCTACATAATAAAGGTGTCCATAGCTTATGTAGTAATTTGATATAATAGTGAACTTCTCGACATGGTCTTTGAGCTCAGTCGAGGTGCATGCTTTGAGTGCTGCCATCGCACAGCCTCAGATCCCTGCATTGCCTCTTGTGGAAGCCCGAGCCTGCTTTGAAGCTTTCTCCCTTTGTCTTTGAAACATGTCCACCAACGAGAATGCTGATATACCAGCTGCCCATCTTAACAGATTTAAGAACAAGGGAAAAGACAGTACAGAAATGAGGTGTCACATAATAGAAGTCAATGTGGAGCTGAAGAAAGCTAAGAAGGATGACCAGGGTGGGGAGTTGGGGAGAGATAGCATGGAGAGAAATGCCAGACATAGGTGAAGGGGAGGAAGGCAGCAAATCACACTGCCACGTGTGTACCTATGCAACAATCTTGCATGTTCTTCACATGTACCTCCAAACCTAAAACGCAACAAAAAAAGAAAGAAAAAAGGATGACCAGATGTTGAAGAGGAGAAATATAAGCTAATTTCTTAATGATGCTACTTTTCCACTGCAAAAAACCTGCAACCACCACCAGGCCACTGGTAAATTGGTCTGTTGATGACATTGTCAAAGGCATAAATAGCAGCAATGTGGAAAATCAACTCCAAGCTACTCAAGCTGCCAGGAAATTACTGGCTAGAGAAAAAGAGTCCCCATAGATAACAATCTGGGCTGATTTGATTCCAAAATTTGTGTCCTTCTTGGGCAGAACTGATCGTTGCCCCATTCAGTTTGAATCTACTTGAGCACTCACTAACACTGCTTCTGGGGCATCAGAACAAAACAAGGCTGTGGTAGATGGAGGTGACATCCCAGCATTCATTTCTCGGTCAGCATCTCCCCATGCTCACATCAGCAAAAAAGCTGTATTGGCTCTAGGAAACATTACAGGTGATGGCTCAGTGTTCGAAGACTTGGTTATTGAGTAAGGTGCAGTTGATCTACTGTTGGCTATTTTTGCAGTTCCTGATATGTAATCTTTAGCATGTGGTTACCTATGTAATCTTACCTGGAGTCTTTCAAATCTTTACTGTGACAGGAATCCTACCTACCCCCCACCCCTTTAGATGCTGTTGAGCAGATTCTTCCTATCTTAGTTTGGCTCCTGCATCATGATGATCCAGAAGTATTGGCAGATACCTGCTGACTATTTCCTACTTTACTGATGGTCCAAATGAACGAATTGACATGGTCATGAAAACAGGAGTTGTGCCCCAACTTGTGAAGCTTCTAGGAACTTCTGAATTGCCAATTGTGACTCTTTCATTAAGAGCCATAGGGAATATTGTCACTGGTACAAATGAACAAACTCAGGTTGTGATCCATGCAGGAGCACTTGCCCTCTTTCCCAGCCTTCTCACCAACCCCAAAACTAACATTCAGAAGGAAGTTACATGACAATGTCAAACATCATAGTTGGCCATCAGGACCAGATACAGCAAGTTGTAAATCATGGATTAGTCCCATTCCTTGTCAACATTGTCTCTAAGGAAGATTTGAAGACACAAAAGAAAACTGTATGGGCCGTGACCAACTATACCAGTGGTGGAGCAGTTGAACAGATTGTGTACCTCATTGTTTGTGGCATAATAAAACTCTTGATGAACCTCTTAACTACAAAAGATACTAAGATTATTTTGGTTCCTCTGGATGCCATTTCAAATATCTTTCAGGCTGCAGAGAAACTAGGTGAAACTGAGAACCTTAGTATAATGATTGAAGAATGTGGAGGCTCAGCCAAAATGGAAGCTCTACAAAACCAAGAAAATGAGTCTGTGTGTTAAGGCTTCATTAAGCTTAATTGAGAAGTACTTCTCTGCAGAGAAAGGAATATCAAAGTATTATGCCAGAAACTGCCTCTGAAAGCTATACCTTTCACATGCACGATGGGACTCCCAGGACCTTAAACTTTTAGATCGTGTAGCTGAGGCATCAATTTGTTGTGTACTATGTTTGGTATTTTGTCTTATTGTTTCTGTACTAAGAACTCTTTAAATGTGGTTTGTTATTGTAGCTTTTTACACTGAAACTATACTTGAACAGTTCCAGCTGTACATACTTGTATGTAGAGATACTGTATGAAGCTTATCTTCTGACTAGGTTTCTTATTTATATGTAGATTTTCATATCTTGTAGCATCCTGTAAACAAACATTAAAGTCCACCCTTTACTTCAAAATAAATAAACATTCTTTACTTCAAAAGAAATAAACAATGAACTTCTGCCATTTCTGCAAAGTCCCTGCAGGCTGTTTATATTCCTGCCTCTTTATCTTTCTTTTTTTTTTTTGAGACGGAGTTTCACTCTTGTTACCCAGGCTGGAGTGCAATGGCGCGATCTCAGCTCACTGCAACCTCTGCCTCCTGGGTTCAGGCAATTCTCCTGCCTCAGCCTCCTGAGTAACTGGTATTATAGGCACGCACAACCGTGCCCAGTTAATTTTTCGTATTTTTAGTAGAGACGGGGTTTCACCATGTTGACCAGGATGGTCTCGATCTGTTGACCTCGTGATCCATCCGCCTCGGCCTCCCAAAGTGCTGGGATTACAGGTGTGAGCCACCGTGCCCAGCCCTCTTTATTTTTCTTTACCCACACACTTCCTCTTATGCAGATTGCTCCAGCCACATGGTCTTCTTGAATACAGTGCCATCTTTTCTGCCATGTTTTTCTTTTTGGCTAGAAAAAATTCCTCTTGGCTCTTCAAATGGTTGGCTCTTTTTCAGCATAAACAGTATTTTTTTCAGAGAGGCTCTCCCTGATGTCTTAGGTCAGGTTTGTCAGATGATGACTGGCAGAGGAGAACCAACCGTCTCAGTTTGCCTGGGATTGTCCTAGTGTGTGCTCACAGTTGTGGGCAAACTGAGACAGTGGGTTGCCACAGGTCTGTTAGGGAAGAGCTCCCAAGAGGTTTCTGTCAAAAGTGTGGGGGAAGCAAGAAAGGAAAGAAGATATCAAAGTTCATTGGAAGCTTGAACTCGATCACAAAAGGGAAATAAGAGTGTAAAGTAAACTCGGAGTTTTTCCCCAGTGGAATCAAGAGCTTAAGCTTTTATAATTCCATGGAAAGTGCCCATCAATGGTTAGCAGGATGCCTGGCGGTGGCCATGAAGGAAGTAAATTTTCAGGAAGATCCTTTATTGTTTTCCTGGTAATTTAGGCAAAGAATTCCATTAGTCCAAAGGCAGGTCTCCCAAGAAAATTATAGGTGTGGGTCATTAGAAGCAAAGGCACACTGAAGCTGGAGAGAACACAAAAACAATCTTTACCCATTGGAAACACCTTTCTTTCTTCAGTCCTGCTATGTTCATTGCTTTACTATCTTCAAGGCACATATCAATATTTGACATTATCACATGAAATTATATATAGATATGTCTGTGTTCATATCCACATTCATGTTCAAATCTATCTATACTCATTTATATATTGATGTGGGAATATTTTAATTACTCTTTTCTCCTGCTAACATTTAGCTCCAAGAAATCAGTAATCCTATTTATCCTGTTTAATATCCAGTATGTGACAATTGCTCCATAAATGCTGAAAAAAGCAATACATTAGTTCACTTGGTAAGCTGTAGTATTTCAGTAGAATTCAGTAGCAGCATAGCCTTTGACTTAACTGCTTTATCTCAATTCTAAAGTACCTGTTTATTTTCCATTTCCTTTTTATTTTCTACAGTTGTATTGAAAAAAAAATACAGTTTTTGCCCAGACATTCTTTAAACCTTCTTTCTTTTTGTTTGCTCCTATTTCTTTTCCTTTAAAAATATTCTCACTCAGACAGTAGAGGTTAATCCTAAGTGAATAAGCTCTGGAGCATTTTAAAGTGCATAATTTTGGAACTTATATCTACCACTTGCTATGTGTATGACTTTGTGTTAATTTTACTCAACCATAAAATAAGGGGTATAAAGCCCATCTCAAGAGGTTATAATGAGAGTTAAATAAATTAACATATTTATAAGCAATTAGATAGTGCCTAGTACATAAAAAGCACTTAAATATTATCTATTACCAATCATTGATAAAATATTGATTTTCTATATTGACTTTGTGTCATTGTGGATTATTATAATTTGTTTTCCAACAAATTCCAAAAGGATTCAAAATAGTTTTATTCTAGTCTGTTATTTTAAGTCATCTTACTAAAATTGTATTTATAAAATCTGATTTCTCAATAAGTATTAGAGTAAATTTATCATTCAAAAACACACACACTCTTACACTCACATTCTCAAGACACAAAATGTAAAAAGGTTTTATATAGTTCATCAACCTCTTGGGAGAAGTTCAGATTTCACTGAAATAACTCTGAGGTCTCAAATGAGATGGTGAACAGAGTGATAGATTGCTGTCTTCTCATTTTTGTCAGGCACTTAGAATTCCCTTGATGGTTTATTACAGTTAAGATGATTTTATTTGTAATATGAGAAATGCATCACTGTGATTACTTAAAAATGTTTTTGCTTTGCTAGTTCTAAAGATTGGTATACTTTTCCTATCACTCTTCATAATATAATTGTGAAAAGCTTTATTTTTAAAAATTTTATACAATATATATAATGCTCTAGAGCATAAATAATATTTTCACTATTTGAACATACTATTTGTATTTGAACAGTAAATGAGCAGACTTATTAGCATATTAGCATAACTATTAATTATGTAACACTATTGGATGCTGATGGCATCACACTAGATTCTTTTGAAAACATATGTACTTTAATATATAGATTATAAATATTTGAGAAGCTGCATTAGTGTACTATTTGTGGTTGAAGAACTTAGAGACAGAGTGCCTACTCCACCTCTATCTGTGAGAGCTTAACAAGTCATGACTTCTGTTCATGTTTCAATTTCCCCATCTGTAAAGTGGAATTGATGATAGCATTTATTGTTAGGGTTGTTATAAATTTTAAATGTTTAAATTCATAGAAATAATTGAAGTGGTATGGCATAGCAGCTGGCACATAGCAAGTATAATTTAATAGGTAGTCATTTTTATTAATATATCAAAATCCTCTGGAATTTATTCATTTGCACTATAAGACAAATGAACTGACAGCACTCCTCTGTATATACATTTCTTAGAAAAGTGAATTTCCTGCTGTCCATTTCTTATTGTTTTTTATTCTTAAAACAAGCTATATAAGTAAAGAGTGTGATATAGAATCATAAGTTTTGGGATGCAATATTGACTTTACATTATTAGTTATGTGCCCTTGAGAAATATATCCTCTCTGTGGTTCAATTTTATGATCTCCAGAAAAATATAATAATAACTCCATAAAAGAGTGGTTATGAGATTTAAATAAAATGACATTTAAACAGCAGAAATTGTTGACAAACTTCTGTTGAAAAAGTTGTACTTAAAATTTTTTGATCAATGCAGATATATTCATTTTTTTAAATTTTTGAAGTTTAATTTTTATTCCTTATATACTTGTATTTCCCTTAGAAGCATATCATTTTTAGTTAGTGTTCATAAAATGTTTAAAAACTTTGATAACTCCATCTAATCTCTGGAGTTATTTTCCTAGCCTAATATTTTAAAATGAGAATAGCAAATAAATTAACTCCATTTGCCAATATCAATCTGCTGGTAGTGCCTGCCTGGCAAGGCAGTAAGTTGAAGATTCTGAGGTCCTACTTGAAGAAACTATTGTGAGTCACTACACCTGCTATGGCTGTGGAGGGAGCCTTTTGGTTGCCCTTAGATTACAAAAGTATGATTTAGCTATTAATAGCAAAGAAAGGCAGAAATTCTGGAAGGGATTTTGGTCCAAAGAGTTATAGCTAGTAGGACTTAAGTTCAGTGAATTTTTTTCTTTGAAGACCTCTCCAGAGGATTTGTAAGGTGGCTAATTGAGAGTAAGACTGAGGCATCCGGGAAACGGCCTAAACCCATTGTCATATTTCAATTTCTGCTCATCTTGCTATGGACAGTTACAACGTTTACCAAACTGAGAAACACAAAAAGAAAATACTTGAAAAAAATATCTACTACTTTGAAGATATCTGTAGAGGCCTTTGGGCTTTTCCATAAATATATTTTACTGCCAAGTTGCATTTTACTTAATTCCTTCATGACATGCTTTAAAATAAATTCTTTAGAATGGAGTGGTGGGAATTTTTAATAGTAATCTGCAAATACATTTTTAATGATCTCAGAAAAACTCCCCTTTTTATGCTGAAATTCATTTGCTGATGATTTAAGCTCAAAACTTAAATACGGTATTTAAGAGCCTGGTAAACACATTCCAACAAATATGTGCATGAACCAATTATATCTTTATGCCTCATTGATCAGTATGTGAAGAGCTGGGCTGAGAGAATATCTGCAGCTAATTTGTATGTTGTAACTTTAAATTCTTTTCTAAAGAGCCTTATATAAACAGGAATGGTTGCCTTTTCAGAATGCTTTGATTTAAATTCTAATACAGTTTACATATGTTATCTTCCCACCACCCTGCCACTTCTCCAGACCTTCACTCTCCCCACCACCATCCAATTTTTATTATTGTTGGATCCATGATGACACTCTCACTCTCAAGAATTTCATAATCTTTTTGCTCCAAATTAAATTAGAAAACCAAAGAAAATTCTATGTAGTTGAAACAGTTATTCATTACCAAATAAGGAGGTCAATGGAGACAATATAACTTAGCTACAATGGAAACAATGGAACTAGCAAAGACAATGCAACAGGACCAAAAGATGCTTAGATCATAGACATTTCAATAGGAACTAGCAAAGACAATGCAACAGGACCAAAAGGTGCTTAGATCATAGGCATTTCAATAGGAATCAGGAAAGATGATGCAACAGGACCAAAAGGTGCTTAAATCACAGGCATTTCAATAGGAACCAGCAAAGACAATGCAACAGAATCAAAAGGTGCTTAGATTTCAGGCATTTCAATAGGAACTAGCAAAGACAATGCAACAGGACCAAAAGGTGCTTAGATCATAGGCATTTCAATAGGAATTAGAAAAGATAATGCAACAGGACCAAAATGTGCTTAGATCATAGGCATTTCAATAGGAATTAGAAAAGATAATGCAACAGGACCAAAAGGTGCTTAGATCACAGGCATTTCAATAGGAACTAGCAAAGAATGCAACAGGACAAAAAGGTGCTTATCTCACAGGCATTTCAATAGGAATTAGCAAAGAATGGAACAGGACCAAAAGGTGCTTAGATCATAGGCATTTCAATAGGAACTAGCAAAGACAATGCAACAGGACCAAAAAGTGCTTAAATCATAGGCATTTCAATAGGACTATGATTGGAAGGGTGTAAAGGTTTTTTTTGTTGTTGTTGCTGGTAATGGGAGGATGTGGTTAAATTTTGTGGGTTGGAGTGCAGCCAATGTATGAAATATTATTATATGTCAGACATTGTGCCCACCTTTTGTTTATATTATTCAAATTCATTAATCCTCAAAAATGCTATCAGAAGTTTTAGTAGGGTTTGGTGTGATGGCTGAGGTCTGTAATCCCAGCATTTTGGAAGGCCTAGGCAGGCCTTGAGTTCAGGAGTTTGGGACCAGCCTGGGCAACATAGCCAAAACTCACTTTTACAAAAAAATACAAAAGTTAGTTAAGCATGGTGGCACATGCTTCTAGTCCCAGCTCTTTGGGAGGCTGAGGCAGGAGGACCATTTGAGCCTGGGATGTGGCAGTTTCAGTGAGCCAAGACAGTGCCATTGCATTCCAGCATGGGCAACAGAGCAAGAGGAGACCCTGTCTAAAAAACAAAGGTTTATTAAATTATTATTACCTCCTATTGACAAGGAAACTTAGATTTATAAATAACATTAAATATCTGTGGAATGAAAGGAAAAAAAGTGGGCTGCATAAAGAGAGACAAGGATCTTTTCCCGAGAACTGACAGAAATTTCCTTGGGGCAAAATATTCAGAATGATTTGCCCCTCCCCACTTAATTTGAGTCTGTAGGTCCCACTTGTGAAAATGTAATTGAGAAGAATATTTGATAGGACTAATTAAAGCCACCTGCCAACATTGTCCAGGTTGGGTTGGATTACCTTAATTAACAGCCCTGAAGATGGTAACAAATAAGGGAGGGGAAAAACACACACACACAAAGAGTAAAAATGATATTCTAAATAAGACCTCTGGACAGCTACTAATCATTTATATAAGATGGTACCTGTTATAGTTTTTGGATGAAATAGAAAAACTCACAGGTGTTTGTCTATTTTATTATTTGTTATCAAAATGACGTCTCTTTTCTCCAACTACAGATAAATTTTGATGTTTCTTTCACTCTGTCATCCTAAGACCAATATTGTATACAGAGATATGGGATAGATGTCCTATCAACAATTAATATGCATTGCTGTCTATGTTTAACAATTATATGGACAACGAAAAGCACAGGACCCAGGTCTACAAGGGCTCTAGATTACAGCACTGCTTTTTGCATTAACTCTGTGCCTTTAAGAAGGTCACTTAGTCACCTTCAAACCTCCATTTCCTCATCCATAAAATGAGAGTAATAATAGCACTTTACTCAGTACTGGCGGAGGAGCCAATGCATGCAAAGCAATTAGCACTTTGCATAGTACATAATGTCCCCCTCGTATCTACAAAACTATTTGGATGGCATGAAAAAAAGCAAGGCGTTCAATCTTGGGGGAAGCCTCAGCTCAACACATTGATCCAAATTAAGCAATGATTTGGCCTGAAAATCAATATCTGAAGCAAAAACTCAGAATACTTTATTTCTTTTGACTCCTGCGTCTATTGCATAACAAGTCTTTTGAATTAGTCTAAGACTATCAGTATTCTTATACATCATTTCAGCCAAGACACAGTCAAAATGTCAAAGCCTCTCTTTAGCTGTGTATAGCCTGTTAAGTAAAGCAGTGCCAGGTGTCATTAATAGCCATCAAGGAAGAAAAAGGTTGTTACAAACTAACATCCCCAGGGAAACATGCTATAAAATAGATTGTCAAGCAACCCTATAAATAATCTATATTAACTACATCTTCACCTGAGTTGGAGAGAAGCCCAACCTTATTGTAAATTACATCCAAAAACCCCATCCCTAAAACAGAAAGGCTGTAATCTCTTCCCATGTGCTAATATATTATTAGATATTAATTTCTCAAGTTTACGGCAGAGTAATAATTTAAATGAGTGAGAAAAAACAGTTTCCTTGCTTAATTGAAATAGAGGATAAATATTCCCTGAAAACAGTCTGACCCTCTTTCTTTGTTCCCTGCTTTCATTCCAAAATCCCTCCAGGATCCAAGATTCTGCATTGTGTCAGCTAGAAATTTTGAGCTCTGGCGATCTCAGTATCATTATACAAATTCTTCCTGAAAGGAATGAGCTTATCCTCAGAAACATCCTAGGTCAGTGTTTGGGGAAAATGGAGTTTTGTTATCAAGGCGTATCTAAATCTGACACTGAAATTTGCCTCTTTTTGGAAAGGTTTCTTATTGTTCTATTTGGGTTGAAAAATCTTTTTTCATGTTGAATAACAATGTTGAAAAGAACAAACTATGTTAAAAGAGAGTCCTGGAAATACACTGTTAAACTGTTTCCAATAATGAGAGAAATAAAGAAGCACTTTGAGACTTTTAAGTCTTTCTCCTCTCCTCCACCATTAAATCTCCAAAGTGCCTAAAATTGTTAGATCTCTTGTGAATGTAAATGGTCGTTGACTATTGGAGAGGGAGAAACTCTTTTTCTCTGCTGAGTAATTATGCCAGTGGGGAAGTTTAGAAATGGAAATAAACCTCTCTCCTGCTTATATGTGTCTGCTTCTGTGTGCACGATATTTTTACCTATAACCCTTGAAACAAGGTCTGACATTTCCAAAAACAAGAATGTTACTCTCAATTTGTGTCAGACATCATATAATATTTTTGGTTGTTTGAAAAAAAGTCACTTGGGCTGCAGTTTCTTTCTAGTATCAGTGATATGGAGAAGTGCCCTATCAACGAATAGTATTCATTGCCCTCTATGTTTAACAACAATGAAAATGATAAGAGAAAGCACAGGACCCATCTCCAATTATCAGAGAAAACTCTTGATTGAAAAGAAGTCCTTAAACGTATTTCATGTAAAAAGTACAGTTGGTTATTTAAAGAATGAAAGACATAGTCACCTCTTTGAGTAGCTAGAACACAGCACTTTTTCCTACTTATGCCATTACAAATGTAATGAGTAGTTACAAGTGGTTTAAGGAACAAAATCACTAACCTTAACCAAAAAGGAACATTGTTCTACCTTGATATCCTCAAAACTTGTTCCCAGTCTCACTGATGTATTTTAATTCAACTTAACACAATACATCTAATATAACTCATTTTTTAAAGATTTATAGCATTTCCTCCCTAAATTATTAACTTTAAGTTTACTTTTTATTCTTCATGGCATCTGACAACATACCTCTTAAAAATAATTCCAACTCCTTTCCAGAAACCTGACAATAAAGTAAAAAATAACGTTATGGCACCACCTAGTGACCGAATATATATTTTTTCTTTTTTGGCATTCAGCTCAAAAGCACGTATTTCTATTGATTATGTAAAGCTATGTGTACCTGTAGCAAATGGGCAGCTAGAAATGATTTCTTTATACTATTACCCATGGATGAATCAAATTGATCTCAATGAATAAAATTTCAAAAATAATTTCCTACCTTGTACAGTAAAAGTGTTTTATAAGCAGGTGATGATTTTGGAGCTAACCTTGTTCTGCTAGATACAAGTGAATTATTGTCGGTAATGAAAGAGGTAATGAAATTACTATACACTCATATTTTGAACTAAGTAAGACAAATCTATTTCTAGAACATGTTTTCATAAACAAATGAACTTTTTCTTTGTATAGCAACATTGAAAAAGCCGATTTTCTCATACAAGTAAATAAGATTACTTAGGTGACAATTATCAGGTTTTTACAAAACCTGAAAATTTTGGTAGAAGAAAGTAAATACCTCTTATATTACCAGATCTAAATATTAATTTATTACATGGCTATGCATTCTCATTGTCAATAGGTGTGATGGTTAATACTGAGTGTCAACTTGATTGGATTGAAGGATACAAAGAGTTGATCCAGGGTGTGTTTGTGAGAGTGTTGTCAAAAGAGATTCATGTTTGAGTCAGTGGGCTGAGGAAGTCAGACCCACCCTTAATCTGGTGGGCACAATCTAATCAGCTCCCAGGGAATATAAAGCAGGTAGAAAAATGTGAAAAAGAGAGACTGGCCTAGCCTCCCAGCCTGTATCTTTCTTCTGTGCTGGATGCTTCCTGTCCTCAAACATCGAACTCCAAGTTCTTCAGGTTTGGGACTCAGACTGTCTCTCCTTGCTCCTCAGCTTGCAGACAGCCTATTATGGGACCTTGTGATCCTGTAAGTTAATAAACTCTCCTTTATCTATCTATCTATCTATCTATCTCTCTATATATATATCATTTGTCTATCTCTCTCTCTCTCCTATTAGTTCTGTCCCTCTAGAGAACCCTTATACAATAGTTATGTGTTGTTTGACATTATAATATGCAAATTAATTTATAGCTTATTTCTTAAGTTTACAGATGTCTTATAACTTATTTTATCAATTCCTTATTATTCTAAAATTAGATTGAATGTTAAATAGGAATGCATTGAATTTGTGTATCTGTGTGTGTGTGTGTCTAAAAGTTTGAGTTATCAAAGTATTAACTTACCTTCCTCTTCGAAATGCAGTGTATTCTGTCTGCAGTGGGAAGAAGAATTTACAGAATGAAACTTGCTAAAATCATGCTAAAACTAGAGCCTTTGGCTGTGAAAGAGTCTGAGTAGATTATGCTAGGAATAAACTAAATATGTAGGCGTGCTTCTAAACATGAAGGATATTTAAGAATAAATTCTTACTGAGGTTACTGAATTTTTTACTTTCCCTAACTTTGACATCAGAATTTGACTGTAATATTGAAGTAGTATCTATCAGGAAAAATTAATCTATTTAAAATAAAACTCCAAAATAAAAACAAAATTGTAGGTTTAAAAAAATCATAAGTTTATAAAAATGGTATTTCAAAAGTAGGAAATGACTGATTCTAGACTTTGTAAAAAATCCTACATATTTTTATGTAGTATTTATTAATATAAATAAGTATAAAGGCTCATCATTGGTTGCTGATATTTATCTCCAGTCTCTTTTTTCTATGGAACTGGCAGAACCCTTCACCAGTGTGGAAAACGGAGTTGTTCTAAAAGATAAGATAATTAATTCGTCTTTGTGTCAGTGCAGACTATGCCACTCACCATCTACACTGAGCCTGCTTCAAGATCTTCATTCTGAACTACAAAATGTACTTACTCAAGTACAACGTTTAAGTAACTAATCTGCATCAATTGATGTCCATGGAAGACCTCACGAATGTCTATATTCTCTTCAAATTCTTGGTTGCTGAGTTTATATGTTAATTCTGGCAGTGCCTTTGTGACTTGACTCTTTGCATGTGAGTGTCACTGAAGGTGAAATTCTCTTCTATAATCACAAAGATACTGGTAGTGAAGAGAGAATTGCTTCAAAACCCTATTTAGATGAACAGTAATATATTGGTGCAAAATTAAAAATAAATTAATATAGGAGTCAATATCATTTCCGGTGTGGCCCCATTAAAGTCTTTCCAGAATCAGTGATGTAGTAGTGAGTAATGCTTCATCATTTTATAAATGAAACTTAATCTGTCTATAAAGTTTGATGTTTCTTCAGTGCACTAAGTACCTTCTTTCATTCTGGTCTTCAAATATGTAATTGTTGGGTTTTGGTTGTTGGATGCATGCATTCAAAGTGTTTTCATTTTAGAAACTTTTAGGGTAGCTATGCTGCTTCCTTAACAACAAAAATTAAACTCCCTAAGATTCAGTCAGTATTTTATGAACAAATCAGGGAAATACCATTGCCCCTGAAAACGCCTGATGCCTGGGAATTTGATGACCACATTTTGGTGTTCTGAGTAGATGTCATGGTATTCATAGAAAGGACGTTTGAAGCATAAGGGAATAGTTTCAATACAAAATCATGCCCAGCATTGGAAAAATATATCTCTCACTGGAAATCTCAGAAATGAGTAGGCACCAAGAAGTGTTCCACAGAAACAGAATGCAAAGGCAAACCTGGTACTTTAAACTTTATCAAGTTCACTGCTTTCACTGTGACAAGTGAGAACACTGAGGCAAAAGGAAAATCCATGGGTGTCTGAAAGCACTCAACTATAATAAAACCAGTACCAGAAAGCTAAGAAGTCACTATAGCAGAGCAGTTGAATAAACAAATTAGACAGTTAAAGACAATCTGGATTTGAATCCCAGGATTCATTGTTGGTTACAGGAAGCACTCCGTAAGTTGTCCAGCCATGCTTGTCTCCTACATATTATGCTCATGAAACAGGAAGAGACATAGAGATGAAAAAAATATTGTAGCATTTGTCAGTGGGAGGGTTTTGACTTAAAAGGACTTACTTCATGATTGTCACTATGACCATCATGTGACTGAGTGGCTTAAACAGCAGATATTTGTATTATCACAGCTCTGGCACCTGGAAGTCTAAAATACAGGTGCCACCAGAGTTGGTTTCTGCTGAGAGCTCTTTCCTAGCCTTGCAGATGGCTGCCTTCTTGCTGCCTATTCTCACGGTCTTTTCTCTGTGCCTCTGCATTTCTGGTGTATCTATGTGTTATTCTAAGATCATCTTCTTAAAAGGAAGCTAGTCAGATTGGATTAGGGCTCACCTTACCTGCCTCAGTGTAACTTAATCAACTTTTTGAAAGCTCCATCTGCAAATACAGCCATATTCTCAGGTACTAGGGTTTAGGATGTCAAAATGTGAATTTTTCAGACACAATTCAGGCCATAATATTCTGCCCTCAACTCCCAAAATTCATGTTCTTCTCAAACACAAAATAGATTCACTCCCATCCCAACAGCCCCAAAGTCTTAACTAATCACAGCATCAATCCTGAGTCCCCAAATCTCATCTCAACATCATCTAAATCAAGCGTGGATGACACTGCAGGTATGATTCATCCTGAGGCAAAGCTCCTCTCCAGCTATGAACTTGTGAAACCAAAAAAAGTATCTGCTTCCAAAACACAGTGGTGGGACAGGGATGGGATTCACATTCCCATTTTAAAAGGGAGAAATCAGAAAGACGGAAAGAGGTCTTGGGTCCCAAGCAAATCCAAAAGTTGGCAGGGCCAAGTACATTTGATTTTAAGAATTGGGAATAATAAGTGGTGGGACAGGCATGGGATACACATTCCCATTTTAAAAGGGAGAAATCAGAAAGATGGAAAAGGTCTTGGATCCCAAGCAAATCCAAAAGTTGGCAGGGCCAAGTACATTTGATTTTAAGAATTGGGAATAATTCTTTTTGGCTCCATACTCTGTCCTCAAGTGTAGTGGGCTGGCAGGCCTCCATTCTAGGTCTTCTGGGTACCATTATCACTCTCCTCAGACCTAGACAGCAGCCCCATCCCTGCAGCTTTCAGTGACAATCCTGTGCAGAAGATCCTGAATGGTGGAAGCCTGACCAACTAAAACTGAGAAGATGTCCCGAGACTCTGAAACCAAGGAAAAGGCAACCTTTCCACCCCTCACCTACCACACTGTCCTCAGTCTGTGGTGAGAGTGTCAGACCTGCTTATCTCTGAATTGCCTTTGGAGGTTGATCTTCCCTCTTCCTGAAGGATAATGCAGGTTTAAAGCTCCATAGTGCTATTGTCCCATCCTCCAGAATATGAGTCTAACAGCCTTTCCTCATTTTGTTCTATCTCTACCTTCCTTAGCAGAAGCTGGCAATGCTTCTGCTCATGCAAAACCATCTCTATTCTAGGCTTCTGCTGATTATATCCTTGAATTACACCTATAAACTGTTTATGGAATGATTGTTCAGCCAGAAACTTTGTACTCTTCCCGCAAAATACTTCCTCAGTGTTTGCAACACGGATTGCAGTTTTTGGGATCTACATTCCCTGATTTCTTTCTGCATAACAATTTTCTTTTTCAATTTTTCTGTCTTCTCTCACATTTTCCCCCATAAGTAGGAAGGAGAAACCAAGCCGTGTCTTCAAAATTTTGCTTAGAAATCTGCTCATCTAAACAACTAACTTTGTCACTTTTAATTTCAACTTTCCACAAAACACTAGAACACGGTTTGTCCAGGTTCTTTACCCCTTGATAGCAAGGACTACATTTCCTGTAGTTTCCAATAACACCATCCTCATTTCTATCTGATGCCTCCCAGAATGGACTTTAATATCTATGTTTCCAACATTTGGCTCTTCAAGGGAAACTAGCCTTTTTCTAACACATACCTTAAAACTCCTTCAGCCTCTGTTCATTACCCAGTTCCAAAGCCACTTCCACGTTTTTAGGTATTTGTTACAGCAATGACATAGTACCAAAATCTGAATTAGTTAGGGTTCTCCAGATAAAGAAAACCAAGAGGATTAACCTATGCATATAAAGAAACTGGCTCAGGTGATTTTGCAGCTTTGGTGAGAAGGCTAGGTATCTAGGGAAGAGTTGCAGCTCAAGTCCAGAGGCAGTCTGCCAGCAGAATTCTTTCTCCTCAGGGATGGGCAATCTGGTCTCTTGAGGCCCACTGATATGATTTCTGTCTGTGTCCCTGCCCAAATCCCATGTCAAATTGTAATCCCCAATATTGGAGTTCTCGGCCCCGGTGGGAGGTGATTTGATCACAGGGATGGATTTCCCGTTTGGTGCTGATCTGCTGATAGTGAGTTACCACAAAACCTGGTTGTTTATAAGTGTGTGGCACCTCCCATTCTCTCTCTTTCTCCTGCTCCAGACAGGTAAGACATGTCTGCTCCCCTGTTGTCTTCTGCCATGATTGTAAGTTTACTGAGGCTTCCTTGGTCATGCTTCCTGTGAAGCCATGTGGAACTATAAGTAAATTAAACCTCTTTTCTTTATAAATTACCCAGTCTGAGGCATGTCTTTATTAGCAGCCTGAGAACAGACTAATACATTTTTTGATTCAATAACTTTTCAATGATGCCTGTTTCATTTGTAATATATTTATCATTCCTCCTAATTTTTTCTTGACCTTTAATATTCAGCTTATTCATTATTTTTCCTGTGAATATTTTCTCATTGTAGTCTCTCTTTTCTAGACTTGTACAATATTTCAGCTCATACCTCATTTGGAGTATATATCATTTTTATTGCAAATAATTTTTATATATTGAATTAATTAAAAAAGCATTTATTTTTATTGTTATTGGCCCAACTTTGGTAGACACTGTTGACCATTGCTCAATTTATTTCTTATTAATAGGACCCCAATTTTGTTCATAATGTTGGTTTAATGAGTATGAGCATTATACTTGGCCTTCATTTTTTCCTATTTCTTTCTGCATGGAATATGATCAAGGTATTCAAGTGTGAGGCAGATGCATATGGACAAGAGTTAACTTGTAAGGATGAGACTGAGAGAAACATGCTAAGAACAATGGGTCAAAAAGAGAGGGGTGTGAGTCATCAATGACAATGTCTCCTATAACTCCATGCTTGAGCAATCTATCCCAAGATTTTTTTGTTACTTGTGAAAATATAAACTGAATCTTCTCTTTTCTGTTACTTGCAGTCAATATGATCCTGACTAATATACTGAGTCAAAATGATGAAAAAAGTTAAAAAAAGTACTTCAGATGATTAGATATATTTAAAAATTACATGTATACATACATATATAGACACACACACGCATATATACACACACACAGACACACACACAGAAATGTATTTCTCTTTATTTCTCCCCTGTCATTATATTTTGCACATGGACTTCTACCCTTTCACTCTAGGAATTTGCAAAATGGACTACAGAATGTCCAGGTTTATATCCTTCTAGTTTAAATCTCTGCAAAAAGTGAACCACATTTTCTTGGTCATTTTAACATAAATCTCTAAACTTATAGATTCACATGTCCATTGTCCAAACAAGTACTCTTGTTAAGAAATTGAATACATGGATTTTGGTAGATATAAAATAAGATTTTTTTTCCTCAATGCAAAACCAGGCTGTGAAGACTATACAAAGAACAGTAAGTGCTGAGAGAATAAGTCAACAATTATTCATTAAATATATTGATATAAATTTCTGAAAAATATAAATTATTATTCCTCTATGAATACTGCATCTACATGGAGTGATTGACAAAGAAGTATGCTGTTATGATATCAGTATATATTTGTAGAAAAATTGTGAGAGTAGAAGGGATGAAATGAGTCTAAGAGAGAGAAAGAAGAATAAAAGGTTAAAAAAGAGGGTTTCATGACTATGCTTTTTCAGGTTTTCAGTCCAGAATCTAACTAATTATTTTTATATTTTTTCACTTTGTTTCTCACTGTTTCATTTTCCTGTGTTCAGTAATAAGATTGAAGGCAGGAGAATTTCTGCTCAGTTACTCACACAAAGAGTCTGGATAATGCAATTATGATAACATAAGAATGGATTTTAGAGTTTACTGACACATTGAATTTGATTATCTTTCTTATTCACTTGATTCACCTGTTTTATTTTCTTTTCTCATAACTGAACCAGGAAGAAGCAGTCATCTCTAGGGACTGGTTATTACATTTTTGCTTAATATTTTTAGAGTGAAATAATTCACTATTCTGATAAGGTTGGGGGCGTTTGAAATGTTGAAATGACTGCCAGAAACAAACTCATTTAAGGAGTCCCTATTCTCATGTCACAAGTCGTTAATTCAATAAACTAATTTCAGATCTTGAATATTTACCTAACCATCTAGAGCCCATTATTATAATCAAACCTAACCACGTGATTTCCAATGTTTATGGACAGAATGGTGTGCATAACCTTAATTTCATTCAGCATGCAGCATTTCCCAGCTTGCTACTGAAAGGATAATTATCATGGTTTTATCTGGGCAGATGTTGGAATAGATCCAAATTATATCTCTTTTAATAGTTATCAAAAAATCCAGAGAGAAAAAAATGAATGTGAGTTAATATTTACATTTATGCTATGCCAGATCAATCCAAGCCATTAAATAGCCTGAAATCCAATGGTCAATGCCATAAAATGAAATATTTACAACTAGACTAAAAACATATTATTCATATAGATTGATATTGTAAGATTTGAAACTTACAAAAGGATACTTCTGGATGATTATTTTTTCAAAATAAAATGGATTTGTTATATATCTAAATAGGATACTTGAGGCTGACAAAGAGAACGTTGCTTCTATTCATAAATGGAAGACCTTTTCCTGAGAATGTTTGGTAAATATTGGGTATAAACATTTTAGAAATAACTGAAGCATTGTTACATGAGTGGAGATAGAATTTTATGGTTCTGTAATTTAGAGTTGGGTTTATAGTAAAAGAATCCTTAGTAAAATCCATAAATGCTAGAAATAATCAATATTAAATACAATAAAACTAATAGTTATACAGTATTTGCTCTGTGACAGGCCTTACTTAAATGATTTGCATGCAATGACTCAATTCAACTATTATGCATGTTCTTTTATCTGCTCATGTTAGAGATGAAAATGGTCATTATAAAATCTCAGTTTATCAAAAAAGAAGCAAAAAAGATGAGGTCCTACTGTGAACAAAACACTGTTCCAGTCCCAAGGGTACAAAAGTGTGTTATTTATTGATTCAAGAACCCATATGATTTGAATATATACTGCGTAGCAAGACAGACGACTGAGCACTGGAATAAGTTGGGTGCTGTAATGGAGATCAGTCACTTTTAGTCATAATTAGTAAATAATTTCAGTGCAGCATTATACCTGATGTATGGGAGACAAAAACAAATAATTATTTGAAGCATAACTGTGGGATCAATGACACTCAGGAGGCTTAAGGAGGAGGTAACATTAGAATGGAGTGTGGAAGGATAAAGAGAATTTAATTACGGAAAGAGGATATATTCATTCTACATCAGAGTTTCTGAAAGATATTTTGGACCAACAAATCTTTGCTAGTGCAGAAGGAGGAGGAAGGCTATTTTATGCACTGTAGTATACTTAGCAAAAGGTCCGTCCTCTGCCCACTAAGTGCCAACTGCAGCTGTCATGACAGTCAAAGATGTCTCCAGACATTGCTAAATATCTCATGGGTAAGGGGTCACAATTGATCCCAGCTGAGAACTGCTGTTGTATAGAAAAACAACATTTCCAAAATCAGAGTTCTAAAAACAGAGGTTCATCATGGCCACAAATTGTAAGGAAGATGAGGACAGAGGATGCCAGGCAGAGAGCTAGGGAGACAACTTAAGGTCACATGGAAAAAAGCCAGAGAGTTAACAGAAGCAAGTTAGACATAGTCTCATAGATAACTGAGAGCCAAAGAAAAGCTGCATAATCAGATTAGCTACATGAGGAAGTAACTTGGACAATTCCACGGAGGAGAGTCTGCGTTAAAGGAATAATATTCCTTGCCTCAAAAATTCAATCTCTGAAATATTATTTGGAATTGGGAACTTTTTCTTATTTTGTTTTGTTATTAATACCATAAGTGAAAAGAAACACTGTGTTCCTATCAGCTCAGGCTAGATGGGTTTTTATAGATAAATGCATCAAATACTTATCATCATCACCACCATCATCACTATCATTATCTTGGTTCACAAATATTTAATTACTTACAGACTATAAGTGAGCTTCACTAATTCTTTATCTTCATAGACAGGCGAAATTTCTGTCAACATAAAAGAACTGTCTAATACAAGTAAACCCTTCCATGTACAATAAAATTATAGTTACAAGCATAATGTATTTGCCAGTTAGTGCGGCTTCTAAATTGCATTTTCCATATTGTCTTCAAAATTCTCTGAAAGTCCTATATTTCCCCTAGATATTATTCTCAATACTGCCTTTTTTCTTGACAATTTTCCCAATGTGAGATTTCTTTCTTCTTGCGTCTTCTGAAGATTACAAATGCCATGACCCGCAATGATCCTGCGCAGAGTGTTTCTTGTGTATATCATGACAACTATAACAATGCAGTCTGTCAAACTCACCCCAGTCAGGAAGCCACCGGAGAGCATCCCAGGAATTTTGATATTTGCTGCATACCTATGGCATACAACTGTATGAGTGCAATTCTATTTGGTCAGAAATGTTGAAGCAAGTAAGAATACAACAAAAATTCTCTCGAGTAATCTCTCACTTAATTCGAAAGCTAAATGTGGCTATGTAGAAGGTGTGTGTGTGTGTAATACTGTGTGAAAAAAATGTATGAAAGTGTCTAGGGTATTCAGATATACTTAGGGATTTCACCTTGTTCTTACTCCTATCTCTCTGTTGAATTTATCTCATGCATAAAATAAACTAAGTGAACTTTCCCCATTCAATATACTGAGGTGATTTAAGATCTTAGTGGGTTAGACCATTCCTTTTAAGAACATAGCTTTTCTATTTAATGCAAGGATACTCCCAGAACTCGATCATTCTGTCTCAGAATCCCATACCAGAACTCAGAGTTTGTGGGTTCAATGACATTTGCTAAATATCCCTTGGGTTGGTTGTCAATTACTTTGGATGATCAATTTTTATACATAATGACAAGGTTAAAAAAAAAAAAGAAACATATTCCTCTAGTCTTACCCTGTGCTTTGGTCATTGGACACTGATCCTAAATTCATGAAAAGTCAGGTCATCTTTCTTAATTTGATCTTCTCTTTATGGCATATAATTGCAGTGTTTTTTGGAATCTGGCTGTGTTAGCCATCGTATTCTCTATTTAAGCCTCATGTCATCTGTCAGTTTGGGAAAAAAATATAACAAAATAATAAATAAAGAAAATAGACTTTCATTTTATATTACATTCAAGTAAGGGCTGAATAATAAGCCCAATGTGATGCTTCTCAGAGAAGTATTAAGACCTAAAATAATTTTTTATTATTACCATTCTCAGTGTTTTAATGACAAAAGTGAATCAGAAAAGTGTGTATTTACTACAAAAGAATGGTAGGTGTTTTCAGAAAAAATAACTCTACTGTGTCACTATCATTAACAAAAGTGACTTCACAAGTGTCAGTTGCACAGTCAGCTTCAGTGTCAGTTGCAATCATTGTGGAGAGGGGTTTTCCCTTGATACAACCACTTCTGCTGACTCCATTACCACTACTAACGTATGTTTTTGTAGGCTATTGTTTCATAGTTATGTGAGAATGTGAATGTGTTTGTGTGTTTCTCTTCAAAGCCTCATCAATATCCCCCAAAAGAGTCTTGGCAGTATTTGCAGATGCAAATTCTTATGTAACCAAATAATAATTCCCTTTAATTTTTCATAAACAAATGATAATACATTGATAAATACTAAGTACTTATGTTCCAAGCACATTTCAGTAGACCTTTCAGAGTCATCTCAATATATGCTGACAAAAAATTCTGTGCTATAGGTACAATAATAACCTCATATTGAAAAATGGAGACTGGAGCTTGGTGTAATTAGGGCATGTGCTGCAAATCACATGACTGACAGCATGTGTACATGCTGTCACAGTACAGTTATCAAAGTACAGTACAGTTATCAAAGCAACAGAATTAATGTTGACATAACGCTATTAAATAATCCACATACCTTATTTGAACTTTTCTGGTTTATATCATTTGGCTCTGTGTCCCCACCCGAATCTCATCTTCAATTGTAATCCCAGTGTGTCCAAGGGAGGGACCTAGTAGGAGGTGGTTGGATCACTGGGTTGGTTTCTCCCATGCTGCTCTGGAACAATGAGTGAGTTCTCAGGAGATCAGAGGGTTTAAATGTGTTTGGCAGTTCCCCGCTTGTTCTCTTTTTCTCCCAATATAAGATGTGCCTTGCTTCCCCTTCGACTTCCACCATGACTGTAAGTTTCCTGAAGCCTCACCAACCATACAGTACTGTGAACCAATTAAATCTTTTTCTTTTCAAATAAATTACTTAATCTCCAGAATTATTTATACCTATGTGAAAGTGAACTAATACACCATTATTCTTAATAACATCCATTACCTACTTCAAATCGAATCCAGGATAGCACATGACATTTTGTTGTTATATATCCTATCTTCCAATCTGTAACATTTCCTAAATATGTATTTATCTTTCTTCACCTTAACTGATTTGAAGATTACCAACTTGTTATTTTGTAAAATGTCTTCCATTTTGGGATCATCTAATGTTATCTAATGATTAGAATGAGTTATGCATTTGTGGCAAAAATACCACTGATGCAAGGTTATGCTCTGCCCTTCTCAGTACTTCACAATAGGAGGTAACACAATGTCAACATGTTTTATTATTGATAATGCTAACTCTGATTTTTTTGGTTTCTTTAAAGTTATTAATTTGTATTGTCATTAATAGGTATTTTGTTTGAGGCTTTGCAAGTGTCTTATTTATCATTAGACTTCCACTTGCTAATTCCAACTGATTCAGATGTGTCTTATCTGCAGGAATAATCACTGGAGTACTTGCTAATCGTGTTTCGTCATTATTTTTATACATTTTAGTTGTTATTGTACAATAAGAGGAGGTATTGATTGACTGATATTTATTTGATTTTATTGGTCATAATGTATTATTTTCTTATTCCAATTGTCTAAAAGTTAGTTCTTGGAAACACTTTCAAGTTGGCTTCTGTGTTTTCAAAATATCTGCCCACCATTTTGTACTTCATATTTTCCCTGCTCTTGTTTTGGTGTCTCCTCTTTCTTCAAAAAAATAATGGTTTGTTTTATTGGAGAATGGTACTAAAAACAAAAGAAGAAGAAGAACTGAGTGCTGAGTTTTCTCATTGCTACTGGAGTATCATTTCTTCTAGGTCATCTCAGTTAACAGCACTAAGATATATATGAATGTGTTATTAACTTTATGTGTCAATTAACTGGGCCTCAGTTAACAGCACTAAGATATATACATGTGTGTTACTCTGTTATTAACTTCATGTGTCAATTAACTGGACCGTGGGGTGCCAGATATTTGGTGAAACATTATTCTCGGTGTGCCTGTGAAGGTGTTTCTAAATGAGATTCACATTTGGAATGGTAGAGTGAGTAAAGCTGATCGCCATCCCCATCCTTCATTGAATAGGATCAGTCATCATCCTATTCAATGAAGGACCAAATATAACAAAAAGACTGAGTAAAAGAAGAAAGTATGTGCTGTTGTTGGCTAGAGGCAATGATAGCATTCTGTATATGCCTGTTAGATACAACTGGTTTATTAAGTCCTCTATTTCCTTACTTATCTTTTGATTGTTCAATTCATTATTGATAGAGGGGCATTGAAGTTTCCAACTATTATGGTAAAATATTTTTTAATTTCTATCAGATTGTGTTCACATATTTTTACAGGTAATAGGTGAGTAAATGTTTGCATTTGTTGTATCATCTTGCTATGCTGAAACTTTTATTAATATATGTCTCTTATAACCTTTGTTGATTCAAAGTGTATTTTATCTAATATTGGTATAAGCACCATTGCTCTCTTTTAGTATCTATTTGCATGGAATATGATTTTCTTCATTCTACTTTCAGGCTTTTGAGTCTCTGGATTTAAAGCTCATCTCTTGTAAACAGTATTTAGTTGGATTATTTTTTTAAAATGTATTCTGAGTATCTCTGTGTTTTGATTGGAGAGTTTAATCCATTTACATTTAAAGTAATTACTGATAAGGAGGAACTTCTGTCATTTTGATATTTGTTTATATATTTCTTTTGATACCTTATTTGGCAGCTTTTTGGTACCTTATTTTCTGCATTACAGTACTCTTTTAAAGTTAGTTTGTTTTTACACTTTTAAAATTTCTCTGTTATTTCCTTTTGTGCATATTATGCAACCATTTTCTTTGTTGTTACCATGAAGATGATATTCAATATCCTAACGTTAGAACACTCTAATTTGAATTTATCCCAGCTTAGCTTCAGTAATATACAAAACCGCTGCTCCATTACAACCTGCTCCTGTGTCTTAGCTTTTGATGTCACAAAATTACATGTTAATACATATTTTTTGCCCATCAATGTAAGGTAATATTTATTTTTAGTGTATTAGTTCTTAAATTATGTAGAAAACAAAATGTGCAGATGCCAGAGTTACAGTAATATTGGCTTTTAGAATAAGAATTAAAAAATACTTTTAAATTGAATTTTTAAAAATTGTTTAATTAACACATTGAGATTGTACATATTTACAGGGTAAATTTGATGTTTCAACATACATATATTATACAATAATAAAATTATGCTAGGTAGCATATTAATCACTTCATGTATTTATTATTTTTTTGTGGTGAATATATCCAAAGGCTTCTTTTCTGGCTATTTTGTAATATACAATATTATATTGTTTATCATAGTCACCCTACTCTACACTAGAACCCGGGAACATGTTTCTCCTATCTAAGTGTAACTTTTTGTTTATTAAACAGCTTTACTTCACTGACACTTCCTCATCACCTTCTCAATCTCCAGAAACTACTGTTGTCTCTGCTTCTATGATAGCAAATTTTTCATTTTTTTATTCCATATACAACTGAGATCATGTGTATTTGTCTTTCTGTGTTTGGTTTATGTCACTTAATATGATGTCCTCCATGTTTATCTATTTTATCACAAATGACAGAATTTCATTCATTTTTATGACTGAATAATAGACCTTTGTCTAAATAAACAACATTTCTTTATTCATCCATCATTGGATACTTAGGTTGGTTCCAAATCTTGGCTTTTGTAAATAATTTTGCAATTAACATGGTAGTGCAAATATTTTCTCAAAATATGGATTCATTTTTTAAATATACACAAAGTAGTAAGATTGCTGGATTACATTGTAATTCAATGTTCAGGTTTTTATGTTTTTTTTTTTTGAGGTACCTCCATACTGTTTCTCACAATGGCTCTACTAATCTACAATCCTACCAAGAGTGTGCAAGTGATACTCTTTCTCCACATCTTTGCCAACAATTGTTGTCCAGTGCCTTTTTGATAATAGCCACCCTAACTGCTATGAGGTGGAATCTCATTGTGGTTTTGGTTTGCATTTCTGTAACGATTAGTGATATTGAGCATTTATTCATACACCTTTTGGCCATTTGTATGACTTCTGTTGAAAATTGTCTATTAAGGTCTTTTGTCCAATTTAAAATCAGGTTTGTATTACTACTTTTCTATTGAGTTGTTTGGAAATTAATCTTTACGCAGTCCAACATCATCTGCATTTCTTCTATTTGGTTTATAGCGTCAAGTTTTACATTTAAGCCTTTAATTCATTTTGAGATGGTTTTGGTACATAGTGAGAAGTAGGAGTCTAATATATCTACATATGGATATAAAATTTTACTGGTACCATTTACTAAAAGATTTTATTTCCTCTAATGTTTGTTCTAGGCTTTTGTTAAAAATCAGTTGGCTATAGGTACATGAATTTGTTTCTGAGATCTTCATTCTATTCCATGGGTCTATGTATCTGTATGTCTTGTTGAGAATATTTGCATCTGTACTCATCAGGAATACTGGCCTGTAGTATTTTGGTTGCTGTGTCCTAATCCGGTTTTGGAATCAGAATAATTCTGGCCTTATAAAATGAGTTTGGATGTATCCCCTCCTCTTCAGTTTTCTGGAATGGCTTGAGAAAAATTGGTATTAGCTCTTCTTTAAATGTTTGGTGGAATTCAACAGTGAGGACATCAGGTTCTGAGCTTTTATATTTATGGAAGATATTATATTACTGATTTAATTTTCTAACTCATTATGGGTCTATGTAGTTTTTTACTTCTTCACAATTTAAAACTGGTAGATTGTGTATTTTTAAGAATCTATTCATTCCTTATATGTTACCAAATTTGTTGAGGTACAATTGTTTATAATAATTTTTTTGACTCCTTGCATTTCTGTGTTGTCCATTAAAGTATCTTTCTATCTCTGATTTCATTATTTGAATATTGTGTTTTTTCTTCTTAGTCTACCTAAAAGTCTGCCGATTCTTAATTTTTTTTCTAAAAAATAAAATAGCATAATTTTGTTGATCTATTAAAAAGTTTTGAAGTCTCTATTTTATTTATATTAGTTCGGTGCTTTTTAAAAATTTTCTTCCCTTTATTGATTTTGGGCTTAGTTTCCTTTTATTATTTTTTTATTTTCTAATTCCTTAGGTACATCATTAGTATTTTTGTAAGTCTTTTTATCATATTAACATAGGCATTTATTTCTATAAACTTATTTTTTCTGTGTTTTATAGGTTTTTGTATTATGTGTTTCTGTTCTTATTTGTCTCAAAAAAATTTAATTTCTTTAATTTATCATTGTTCTAATGGTTGTTTAGAAGCATGGTGTTAAATTTCGATATCTTTGTAAAGTTTCCAAAGTTTTTCTGTGTTCTAATTTTATACCTTGTGGTTGGAAAATATACATGATATAATCTTTATCTTTTTACATTTGTTGTGAATTGTTTTATGACCTACCATACGATTTATCCTGGAGAATGTTCCCTCTGTCATTGAGAACACCATGTATTCTGCAGCTATTGGGTGGAATGTTTTGTAAATGCCTATAAGGTCCATATGGTCTGTGGTGCAGATTAAGTCAGTATTTCTATGTTTAGTTTCTGATTAAATTATCTGTCACTTGTTGAAAGTGGGATAAAGTCACCTAGTATTATTGGATTGCAGTCTGCTTCTCTCTTTAGTTCTAGTAATCTTGACTTATGTATTTGGGTGTTCCAGTGTTGGGTGGAACACACTTACAATTTACAATTACAATTGTTACATTCTCTTTTTGGAATTATTCCTTTATTATTATGTAATTACCTTTTTTATCTTTGTTTTACAGTTTTTGACATGGAGTCTATGTTACCTGAAATAAGCATGGCTACTCCTGCTTGCTTTCGGTTTCCATTTTCATGGAATCTTTTTCATCCCTTCAGGTTTACTCTGCATTTGTCTTTAATGGTAAGAATCTCATTTAAGCTGCAAATAACTGGATATTTTTTAAAATTTGTATTTTCAGTCTATATATTTAAGAGAAATTTAATTCACTTACTTTCAAGATTGTTACTGATAGTTCAGAATGTATTCTTGTCATTGTACCCATTATTTTGTCGTTGGTTTTTATTTCCTTTGTTTCTTTTTTCATTCTCATTGTTTACCTTTGCATTTTGATAATTTTCTGTAGTGGTAAGTTCTGATTTCTTTCTATTTTTCCTATGTGTATGTTCTCTAACAGTGAGTTTTAGAATTTTACATGCTTTTATAATGGTGATTATTATATTTTCACATCCAGATACAGGACTCCCTCAAGATTTCTTTTCAGGCTGGTTTAGTGCTGATGAATTTTCTTAGTTTTGGCTTATCTGGGAGACTTTTTTTTCCTCCTTTTGTTTTTACTTCTATCTTTTAATTGCTGAAATTAATTCGTTTATATTCAAGGTTATTATGAATAGGTAAAAATTGCTTCTGCTATTTTAATTTTTTCTGGTTATTTTATAGATTCTTTGGTCATTTCTTCCTCTCTTGTTTACTTCTGTGGCTTGGTGGTAATGCTGCTATGCTTTCTTTTCTTTCTTATTTGTGCATCTGCTGTAATTTCTTCCTTTGCAATTACCATAAAACAAACATAAAATGTCTTGCAGTTATAATAAACTATTTTAAGCTGATAACAACCTTAGTCACATAAAAATACTCTAGACATTTTTTCTCCCTCCCCACAGATTGCATTTTTGTTGCCTTAATTTATGTCTTTTTCTATTATGTCTTTCTTAGCCACTAATTGTAGGCATTTTTAAAAATCATTTTTACTTTAAACTTTCATAGTAGATGATTGCCTCATTCTGCTATTGGTATATTTTGAGATTGATAATGAATTTATCTCTACCAATGAGTGTTTTGCTTTCATGTGTTCTGATGATAGCAATTATAGTTTTTTTTTTTACCTTAGTTGTAGTACTATCTTAAGTATTTCTTACAATGCCAGTCCAGTGATGAAAAACTCCTTCAGCTTTTACTTGTTTAATAAGGTCTTCATGTTTTCTTTATTTCTGAATGACAGCTTTGCTGGATATAGTATTCTTGACTAAATGTTCCTTTATAAACATGTAAAATCTCATTGTCTTCTGGCCTACCAGGTTTCTGATGAAAAATCTGGTAGTCTAATGAAGATTTCTTATCTATGACTTGATATTTTGCTCTCATCGCTTTTAGAATTCTCTCTTTTTCTTTGACTTTTGACAGTTTGATTATAATGTGCCTTAGGTTCCTTTGGGTCTAATTTAATTGGTAAATTTATATATTTTGCATCTTGATGTTCATATTACTCTCAAGACTTGAAAGTTTCAGCTATTATGTTGTTAAATAGTATTTCTATGCCTTTTTCTATCTCTTTTTTCTCTGTTATTCTAGAAAACATATGTTTGCTTAATGGTGTTCCATAAGTTCCATTAAATTTCTTCATTTCTTTTTATTTTCATTCCCCTCCCACCCTTCTGGACTGAGTTATTTCAGAACATCATTTTTTAAGTTGAAAAATTATTTATTCTGCTTGACTCAGTCTGTTATTGAAACTGTCAGTTGTAATTATTTTTTAATTTTATTCATTAAGTTCATCAGCTCTAAAATTTCTCTTTGGTTCTTTTATATGATATCTCTCTCTGTTGATTTTCTCATTCTGATTATTTTTTTCTAATTTTATTGAGTTGTTCATATTCTTCTGTATCTTACTGAATTTCCATAGCTTCATATTTTGATTTTTTTCAGATATTCTGTAAATATCCTTTTCTTTGAGGTATGTATCACTAAAGACTTACTATCTTGTTTTAGGAGTATCATATTTTCTTGTATTATGTTTCTTATGTCCTTATGTTGATGTCTATGCATCTAGGGAAACAGTCTTTTTTCTATTTTATGGAATAGTTCTTGTAGAGAGAGACTTTTTTCCTATAGAAGGAATCTAAAATGTCAGTTGAATATGATCTAGTGGTTGGGTTGTGTGTTAACTCTGGTTTTCATGCAGTTTTTTCAACTGCAGTAGTCATCTGTAATGCTTGTGATTTTTCTCAATACCCTAGGCTGTGGAATTTGTGACAGTGGTGGTGTGATTTTTCTTGTAGCTAGGGCACTAGATTGATTGTGGGTTCAGGGTTGTGCAAGCTTTATGGGCTGACAATATGTGCAATAAGCTCTCTGAGGAGGAAAGGCCACCACTGGATTGTCAACCCAGATATGTGTGGGCATGTGAACAGCAGATCAGGTGGCTGTTCAATAGGATCCCCAGGGAGGCAAGTCACCACCAGACTAGCGGTTATCCCAGACTTGGCTGCACATGTGCATGGGGCCTTGGCTAGCTTTTCAGTGGCTCCCTTACTGTGCAGTTTCATCTGTTCCTCAGTGGAATAGTGTGCCAAGTGGGTTTGGACAACAAGTATCAGTTTTTGTTGTTGTTGTTGAGCCTAGACTCCAGGCAGCCGTGATTATGGTATTGCACACAACTGTGTGAATGTCATGGAATAAAGGTGAGGCCTCTGGGATGAAGATTTAGTGACTACTGATGACCAGTACAGGACACAGTCTAACAGTAGGTTTGGTTTCAAGATGTTACTGTGTGGTAGCAGCTTGGATCACAGGGGTGGGAATATAGTTAATATGTGCTCTAACTCATATTAGGAAGTGCAGCCATTCAAACTCTCACAACTCTCCAAACTGAATTTGGGTTCTGAGGACTGGAACACTCTCCTTTAGCAAAGACTGCTGACATCTGTGGTGGCAGTGGAGACCTCTGAGGGTCTCCATCTTAGATTTTTATTGCAATAACAAGTGCCCCCTGATTCCAAGCCAATTCCATCAGGGAAGACAATGTGGCACAGTCATGTTGCCTTGTTTTCTTTTCTGTGATGAATTCCATCCTCCATAGGAATTTTGCCACTCCCCTGGTGCTCTCCAGCATACTTCCTCAGTAAGTCAGTTAAGATCTATTTATTTATTTGTTGTTTTGGTCTCCTTTATTATGTGATAGATAAGCATCAGGCAACTCTAGTAGGTCACCTTACTGATGTCACCTAGAATTTAAAAAATGTTTTTTGTTAAGTATATTAGTCTCTTAAATCATGTAAAAAAGAAATGGAGCTACAAACTGAGGCAATGCAGCTGTGCAAACTCCTGTCGACTCTCAAAACTGAACGTATAACAAACTAAAATTGTTACCACAATAGTAGTTTTTATAATTGCCCATGGATTTACCTTTATTGCAATCTTTATTTTTTATATGGCTTTGAGTTACTGTATAATATACTCTCATTTCACCATGCAGGGTTCCCTTAAGCATTTCTTTTAGGAAAGTCCTAGTGGCAGCAAATTTGCTCAGCTTTTTTTAAATCTGGAAATGTCTTAATTTTTTCCTCATCTGTGAATTACAGTTTTACTAAGTACAAGTGGTTTTTTCTTCTAGAACTTTGAATATATTGGCTTGCTGAATGATGATTTTAAAAGCTTCTTATGAAGAAGATGCTGATAGTATTTCTTAGAATCTTTCTATATACTTAGTTGCTGTCTGTCTTGTTGCTTTCAAGATTTTTGTCTTTGTAAATTTTAGTTATAATGTATATTTCTATAGGTCTCTCTGAGACCATCTTACATGGAGTTCGTCAAGCTTCTTGGATTTATTATTTATGTCTCTGATCAAATTTGTTGTGTTTTTATCTATTATTTCTTTGAATGTTATATTTTCTCCTTTCTTATTTCTTTTCCTTCTGGAACTCTCAAAATGTGCATGTCATTTCACTTGATGATGTTCCATACATTCCTTAACTTCTGTTAACCTTCGTAAATCTTTGTTCTTTCTTTTCCTTAAACTCAATAATTGTTATTGTCCTGTTTTTAAGTTCGCTGATTCTTTCTTCCATCTACTCAATTATGCCTTTGAATCTGCAATGGTTTGAACGTGATTTATTTTTCCTCTTCAGATCTAACATTGAAATGTAGTCCCCAATATTGAACTTGGTACCTAATGGCAAGTGTTTGAGTTGTGGGTTTAAATTCCTTATCAATGGCTTTGTGCCATTGTTGTGGGCATAAGTCCTCACTCTTGGTTTCCAAAGGAACTGGTTGTTTTAAAGAGGCTGATTCCTCCTCTTTCCTCTCTTGCTTTCTCTATCACCATGTGATCTGCACACACTCACTCCCCTTTCCCTTCTGCCATGAGTAGAAGCTGCCTGAATTTCCCATCAGAGGCAGATTTAGACACCAAGCTTATTGCATAGTATGAAAAAAAATGAACCAAATAAACTTTTCTTTATAAATTACCCACCCTCAAATATTTCTTTATAGAAATATAAAAAGACTAAGACAAAATCCCATCAGTGACTTTTTATTTCAATTATTGTATTTGTCAACTTCAGAACTTTATAATGTTTATTTTTAGGTTTTCTATCTCTTTAGGAATATTTTGTTTTCTTGACTTTTGCCACATCCTTTATTATTATTATTATTATTTAAGTTATTTGAGCACGTTTAAGATTTGTCTAACAGACTTGCATTAGTTTTGTTTGTTCATTTGTTTTGTTTGTTTGATTGTTTGTTTGTTTAGAGATAGAGTATAGCTCTGTCACCAGGTTGGAGTGCAGTGGTGCAATATCAGCTCACTGCAACTGTCACCTCCTGGGTTCAAGCAATTCCCCTGCCTCAGCATCCCGAGTAGCTGGGAATAAAGGCATGCATCAGTATGCCCAGATAACTTTCGTATTTTTAGAAAAGACAGCATTTCACCATGTTGGCCAGGATGGTCTCAAACTTCTGACCCTATGATCCACCCATCTATGCCTCGCAAAGTGCTACATTTACAGTCCTGAGCTATCACACCTGACACCATTAGTTCTAATTAGGGATAGTTTCTGTTGATTTCATTTTTCCTTGAAATTGGCAATACTTGTCTCTTTCATTGTATGACTTGTGAATTTTTTGATAAAAGATACCTATTTGTATATGATAATGTAATGTAATTCTGGAAATCAGATTTCTTTCTTCCTAGGGTTTGTGTTTTTCATTATTCTTTGTTGTTTTGTATTATTAATTGATTGATTGATTGTTTTAGGCTGTCTCTGTGCCAGGATAAGTCTGAGGCATAAGCTTAAGATCTTGTCAGCTATTTTCTGAGTCTGTGACTTTCCCTGGGTGTATATAGTCACTTTCTACTTTTCCCCATGGATGCAGCTGCTTTTAAATGCCCCACTCCTTAAAGTCTTACTCCTAAAAGGGCTAAAGAGAAGAAAATATCCTAGCCCTTTAAATACCCTAGAAGTCATTTCAATGGGAAGGGGAGTGGCTTGAAACAATGAGGGGAGGTGTGGTGAAAACGGCTGCCCATCTATTAAATCTCCCTTTATCTGATGGACTTTTGTCTCTACCTGTCCACAACCAGGCACTGTATCTCCTCTCTCTCTGGAAATTAACTCATCATAGCACTCTTTGTTTATTAGCTATGTTTGATTTTTATATTTTCTTGATTTTTCTCGGGTAATTTTTGTCTTCTTGTTCTTTCATACTCTTCCTGGAAGTAGCATTTTTATTTCTGTGCTTCTTGAGAAGAAAACCAGGTTTGGGACCAAGGAACAGGGCTACACAAAACACATATCTCTTAAAATGGAAAGTTCATATGTTTAATTGGAGAATAAGAGAGGTAAATAAATATCTTGATTTATAATTGTTTCAGTGAAGCTTATATATTCAGGAATACTCCTCTGTCATTTTTGATGTATATAATCAAGTTTAGTTCTCTATGTCTTATAATTATATAAATTTATTACACATTTATAAACACTGACGTTTCTAAGTGGCAGATTTTTTCAATAATCAGAAGCTAATGATGTAATAAGAAATACATTTCTAAAAAGTAACAGGAATCTTAATGTTTCCAAGGAAACTTAAATAACCAGGGAGATGTTTTAGGAAGTAGCAAAGTTCATTTTAAAAATAGAAATAAAAATAAGAAAAAAACATTATTATGAATTTTAATAAAGTGACTTTTCAGTGTCTTTCCGTTCTATTAAATATAATTCTAACTAACGACTTCACTCATTTACATGATGAATGACTATTCACATTTAGTTCTTTTATTCTAGCAAGGAAGAAAATAGCTCTTTTGCATGCTTTTGTAGAACTGGATTGTTTTTCCCTTTTCTATGGTTGTATAGAGTTTGCATTCTCAGTATGAAAAGATGACAGCTATTGTGAGTTCCTTAAGTGATAATTAGTTCTCTATGACAGTTTATTATGTTGCCACAGCTTATTAAAACTCTTCATTTTCATACAGTTATCAAATTCACCACTGGAAGGCCACCCTCAAAATGGAATTCGCATGTAGGTGCTAATTCCTTGAAAAAAAGACATGAAAGATTTTGCTTGGTAGGATCAAATGGCAGATATAAAAGGGCATATAAGCACATAAGTACACATATGATATTCTTTCCTTTTCTTAAAATATTTCCTTGGTTACTGTATACATTCTAAAAAATAAAATTGAAAGTTTAATCTTCTGACTATTAAAAAAATATTGTGAAAGTAGTTTTCTCCTTTCAGTGTTCTCTGTGTGTGTGTGTGCATGCATGTACCCAGCTTTGTGACACCATTAGTCATACGAAAGAACTTAAACATTGCTTAAAGTTTCATAGACCGCCATAATAATTTTTGTATTAAAAAGCTAATAATTTAAAAATTCTTTCTTGTTGTAAACTGAAAGAATTAATTTTTAAAACAAAAATAGTCAATTTGGGAAAAAATAATTTTTTATACTTAATGAGATTTACTTTCTTGAAGGACTGAATGGAGAAGCAGAGTTTGGCTATTAGAAAACCTGAAAACGTTTTGCCTCTTACCCCTTATGTTAATGCTTCATTTGCATACTTGATTTACTATTTATTTATCAAACATATATAGTCCTTATATTTTACCAGATACTGTTATACGTGTTTAACAAATATTGATTCATTTAATCCTTATAACAATTACATGAAAGGTAACTGTTACTACTTTCATTTCACAGACGAATAGCTGAAGCAAAGAGAGGTTGTTTATGATGTTGCTCCACATACAAATGACAAAGACAATATTTGAACCCAGACAAATTAAAATCTGATTGTTCTCTGTAATTCATAAAATTGGGATACTTCACTGGAACTCTATCACCACTAGATTTATCTTAATCCCTTCAGTATTCTTTTAAATGGGTTCTGGATATTCGCGGACATCTTTTTTAAAAGCAATATAATGTGTACATTTCATTTTTAGTTTGAAATTTTCAGTGTCTGCCTACAGGTCATGGTATAAATTGCAGCAATTTTACATATTTTTTATACTCTCTCCTGACACTTACCAGTCTATCCAGTTTATCTATTGTAACTTCCTCTGCTCTCTCAAAAATGCCACACCTAAGCAACAACTAATCACATACAATTAGCAGAATATGTCACGCTTGCATTTGTACTTGTATTTCCTATACTGGAAATGGCTGATCTCTACTTACGCATCTGGGGTCATTCTTTAAGACTCGATTTGAGTACTGCCTTATATGTCAAACCTTCTTTAAGTTATTTATTATTTGTGTTTTTTGTTCTCTCATACTGTCATTGTGCCTTGTAGATACCATTTGTAAAATAATAATTAAGTGTTACTGTTTTAGTATACAGATGTTTTTAATCCAACTTTATCTGTAAGATCCTTGAGGGTGGGTACATGCCTTTGGTGTCTAGATATATTTTGAATAAGTGCTTCATAAATGATGGACATTCCGACAGGTCTGTGTTTTCTATGATATAACAGTTGAGGATACATTCAGTGACAAATAATAATAAAACATTAACAGGGGCTAAATATTTTAGTTGGGTGTTGTTAATGATTTAGCAGTTCATAATGTCAAGGCAGGAATTCTGCTGAAGTACATGTGTGGGTGTGCCCTGGCTTTGTGTTTTTAGCATATTAGTTATAAGACAGCTGCCCAGTCCCAGATAACACATCCAGGTTTGGAACACACAACAGGGACTAGAAAGCAGGGAATGGATAGCAGTAACAGTCTAGGAAAATCATGCCAGTATTCTACAGGCAAAATTATATAGAGAGGGTCTGATCTACCTTTCAAGAATGCAAACAAGTGCCTATTTAGGATTTCTAGCTTCTATAGTGAACATGGACAAAAAAAATTATTGGGAGTGGAAGTTTAGTAATCCAAACCTTGATGAAATAGCCATAATTTATACTTCAGTCATTAAGATCTACCATCTTATAATTTGCAGAATAATTTACTTAGAATATGCAGAAATGAAGATATTTTATACATAGCAATTCCCCAAAAGTGAGACCCATTGTCATCCTTCCAGGTGAACATTTACTTGTGTTAATTGGTCCAGTATTCAAGGCCTGCTGGAAAGAAGACATGGAGGAGAAATGAGAAGAGTGTCTGTGCATATGAAGGAATTGTATGCACAGTAGCATAGATAATAGGGCAAATTCTTTTATTTAATATAATTAATACAATATCCTGTGCAAATATAACCATAATATTTTTAATAGTTTGGGGTGGAACATAGCTCAAAATATGCCACATGATACTTTTTCCTTAAAATCAGCTCTACTATTGTTTTTGTAGTAGCTCTCTCTTATGTCATTGGAATAGCAACATTTCTGATCTTGTCTTTCTTCAGCTTAGGAATCCCTTTGAGAAGATATCAAAATAGGCATTTCTGTCAACTGACATGAAAACACTGAATGAAGCAAATTTTCCCATGTAGCTGCCAGTTTACATAGTTAAATAGATCTCTGCAAAGGATTATGTCTAAGTTAGTGGTTTGTTCTGCTATAGCATGTTTGGAGATAAATTCAAAGGCATCTTTGGCATTAGTTTAAAAATTTAATAATTTAACAAATTTAATAAAAATAACAATAGCTAATATTTACTGATTATTCTTATTTTATGTCATTCACTATCTTTTTTAATATAGTACTTTGCTTTAAAAACCTTCACAACAATTCCATGTGATGTTTGGCTATTCCCCCACACACATCACATCTTATATTGCAGTTCCTAAAAACCCCAAAAGTTGTTGTTGGGGGGTACTTGGTGAGATGTAATTGAATCATGGGGACAATTACCTCCATACTGTTCCTGTGATAGTGAGTGAGTTTTCATGAGAGCCAATGGTTTTATAAGGGGCTTTTCCCAGCCTTGTTCTGCACTGCTCCTTGCCGTGAAGTAGGACATGTTTATTCCCCCTTCCACCATGATTGTAAGGTCACTGAGGACTTCCCAGCCATTCTGAACTGTGAGTCAATTAAACCACTTTCTGTATAAACCACCCAGTTTCAGGTATAGCTTTAGTAGCAGGGTGAGAATGGACTAAAACACCGTGGAATGGGAATTATTTGACATCAGTTTTATAGATATGAAAATTAAAACAATAAGAAACTACTTACCCAAGATCAGAAGAAACCAAAGAGTAAAGCTGACCCAAAAGTCTCTATTTTATCACATTGTTTTAGTTTCTTGAAGCTGCTGTGACAAACTATCATGAATATAGTGTCTTAAAACAAAATTTTATCCCTTTATGGTTCTGAAACCACAAATTCGAAACCATTGTGTTGATAGGATTGCACTGACTCTGGAAGCCCAAGAGAGAAAATTGTTTCCTGTTTCTTCCAGCTTCTGGTGGCTGCAGGCATTTCTTGATTTGTGGACATATTATTCCAATCTCTGCCTTCATCTTCACATCTATTATTACCGTGTGTGTGTCTGTGTGAAAACTCCCTCTGCTGGGATAAATCTCACCTCTCTAGATTCTTAATCAGGTTTTTGCCATATAAGGAAATCATTACTCTTCTACCATATCAGGTATTATTTAGAGATTCCACGGATTAGGAAGTGAATTCATCTTAGTGAGGCTATTTTTCAGCCTACCACACACATGCAGTGAAGAATACTACAATATTGCTAAGAAAGTGCAGGGTCATTCTGTGGAATCTGGTCCATACATATATCCATTAAAATAGAAAATCTATTTCACAGAGGAAAAAATAATGATGAAAATCTAATTTACATAAGAATTTAAAAAGTACTCCAAGAAACAGAAAATGATGTCATTTCATTTAGATAATTTCTCACAAAACACAAAGAAAAAGTTGTGCTGCTCCCAAACTCTTACATGAATGAAATGTGACTTTGTCAAGCTTAGGTTCTTAAGTGATACAGCATTAATTCCTGTGAACCAATTTGAAGGCAGATAGGAGAAAAACAAGTGTGTAAAGATCATGGATGTCTGTAATTGAAAAGGAAGGCATTCTTGACATTTGATGTGAGAACACTCCTCCATGTATTAGTCAGGGTTCCCTAGAGGGACAGAACTAGTAGGATATATGTACATACAAAAGGGAGTTTATTCAGGAGAATTGACTCATACAATCACAAGGTAAAGTCCCATGATAGGCTGTCTGAAAGTTGAGGAGCAAGGAAGCCAGTCCAAGTTCCAAAACCTTAAAAGTAGGGAAGCCAACAGTGCAGCCTTCAGTCTGTGGCCACAGGCCTGACAACCCTGGCAAACCAGTGGTGTAAGCCCAAGAGTCCAAAACCTGAAAGACTTGGAGTCTGATGTTTGAGGGCAAGAAGCATTAAACATGGGAGAAAGATGGAGGTCAGAAGATTCAACAAGACTGGTCTTCCAACTTCTCCTGCCTGCTTTATTCTTGCTGCACCGGCAGCTGATTAGATTGTGCTTACCCAGATTGAGGCTAAGTCTGCCTGTCCCAGTCTCCACCGACACATATGTTAATCTCCTTTGGCAACACCCTCACAAATACACCCAGGAACAATACTTTTCATTCTTTAATCCAATCAAGTTGACACTCAATATCTCACTCCACAAATGAACTGAGGATTTACAGGAGAGGTTAGAGTGACTCTGTCCTCCTGTTCTTTTTCTGCAAGACTTAGATCAGGTATTCACATCTCAAAGGAAGAAATGAAGTGGTGGCAACTTCTTCCATGTTTTGATTATTAAAAAAAATCTGATCTATGTTTTGGTGAAGGCTCTGAATTACGCAATGCTGTCTTTTATTTAGAGGTCTCCATTTCTTCATTGTGATATCGCTGTGTCCTAAGAAAGTCATGTGGTCAAATTGTTACACTTATTTTTCTAAGTTTCTATATTAGTAAGGCCTACTGCCCATTTTTATTTGTTCATTTAGTTTTGCTTTACTTTTTGTTTTTCTTATAGTCATTATTAATCTAAACGAATACTTTACCTATTGTCTAATGTAGATATAATGTACACATGTACTTTTAATCAGGACCCATCTAATTTGGAGACATTTTATAGACATGGTTAAACACATTCATAAAGAGGCAATCACAATGCAGCTAAGGGAGCATTTTCATGCTCACCTTGAGTATTCATACACCTTGAGTATCCTGGTCATCAAATACTAAAATATGTGTCTCCATCTTCTAAAATTAAAGTCAACACTTTATTTAAAAAAATCTTAATATTCATCATCACCAAAACCTATGCCTAGATTTATATTTTTCTTTTACCAACCTGTTTATCTTTCACCAACATTAGCTCTGTATGTCTACCTATTATCAATCAATCATCTATCTATTCCATTTGCTAAAATATCTGTTAAAGATAAAATTCTATGAAATACTCACCAATCAGTCAAATAATTCACATGCATAATTTTGATAGAAGAAATTCAGAACTAGTGATGGAAATAGCTGCTGTGAATGTTTGGTGAATTTTAAAACATTGGGTTAATCATAGGACTTTTAAATATGAAAATGATAATGTACTCATAGAGATTGAATTTTCAGAACTATACTTCTTGTCATCCATTTGCTATATAGAATAAAAGGAGAGATATATATATATATATACAAGAACATATATATATATATACACACATTTATATGTATCTATATCTAGACATATATAGATATTTCTATATCATGATTTTCTCTTTAATGATTATTAATGAGTGAAGTATTTTTCTGCATCATAGTTTGAAATCACTATTTAAATTAATTATGACAGCCATATCAATTAGACATAAGAGATTTCTAAAGCTAATTAGAGTCTGAGAGTTTTTAATTTGACGTCTGTCTCTGTGTAATATGTGCTTTATGCATTAAATTAATGAAATTAAGCCTGCATCATTATAAATATCCACTTTCATAGTTCCATAAGTTTCACAATTACATGCCATATTTGAATGATAATTGAATGAAACTAAATAATTATGTTAGCATCAGCATTGGTATGATATTAAGAATATATGTTTTACTTTTCACTCTCAAGTCTTGTGTACCTAGCAGTACACACTTGTTGCCAACAAAACCTTGTCATTTTCACAATAAAGACAATATAATAGGAGCTGTAAAAGAGAAGAGGTACATCAGACTATATTAATGTATTATAAAATAAAGTAATACCTGAAGACCAAAAATATATATACACTCTGATTAATGTACAGTGTAATAGTTTACAAACTCTTCTATTCAAAAGAACTGTATTTACATGAGATGATTACCCGATGCATTATAATTAATACAAATGTAGAAGATGATTTTGTTTTTAAAATAAGAAAATTTTCTTATCTGCATATATATTTATGTGTATATTTATGTTTATTTTAAGGTTGCATCACTGTATAATGTTTTGAAATACAACTTTAACATATTCTTTGAAAATACATATTTAAAGTGAAGAAAAAAACTAATTTGCATGCAAATGGGACTAAAACATGATATATGAGAGGACTGCAACCCTGCCTTTATGATTTGCTTGTGACATTTGTGTTTTAACAGGCAATTAAAATTTAATTTGTCCTATGATGAAAAGCAAATCCTTTTATCCTATTTCAGCAGTCTGAAAAGGTACAGACTCTATTACAAAAGAAAACTGTGGCTAGAGGTTTCTTGTGCCCTTGTGACCCTGTGGTATGAAATTGATGATAATCCAATCAAGGATTGACATAAAAATAAGTCTGCACATAAATGATTATGAGAAGAAAGACAATGGCTGAGAGAAAGGAGTCATTGGTCATGGTCTACTTGAAGTCTTTCAGAGGAAGGCTTTATTTGTCTTTTTTGTAATAGCAAAAGTGTCCCAATACATACCATTGGTTTGTGGAAATACTTAGGAGATTCTGTCAGGGTGAGATTAATGCAAAAAACCAGATGGGATGTTTCCACGTTCTTACCCCTGAGGAATGAAAGGAAAAAGAAGTGAACAAAGACAAAGTAAAGCAATAAAGAGGAGGGAAAGGGGCTTTACTATTAGCTGAATTAATGAAATATGTCTAAATAGTATTTGATGAACTGAAAATCTATCTGGTCTGTATAATTCTGTGTTTTTCTTAAAATATTTGTAATGTTTTATTATTTTTAAATAATAGAAATAATAAATTAAGAATAAGTCATTCTAGCCAAAATATATATTATGCCTAGTTGACCTATGTTTTCTCAAAGAAGCCCAGGGATTTGACCCAGGCTTATAAACTAGGGTTAACTGAAAGTTAAGTGAACAATTTTTAACAGAAGGAAGGAGTTCTATTTTCAGGAAAGGTTGTTCAGAAATATCTGAGGATATTTCTCATTGCACAAAGATAGGTAGCACCTATCTTGCCTATGAGGTATTGAGCACTGTAATATGCAAATATATGTGACAGCAATAAAATCCTCTACATTCAATACTACATAAGGTAAGTTAAATTTTAATTAAAATTTCCTTTATTCTAAATATTTGTATTTCTCAATTTAAGGAGTCTCTGAGTTTTAATAATATTGGCTACACAGAAGACATGTATAAAATACACTGGTTTTTGATTGGCATATGGATAAAACTCACATATGATAGATCTGACCTCAAACTAAGTTGGCAACTTATCAAGAACTGGGTTTTCATTGTGAAAAACAGTGTAGTGATTCCTGAAAGACCTAAAAATAGAAATACCATTCAAGCCAGCAATCCCATTACTGAATATGTATCCAAAGGAATATAAGTAGTTCTATCATAGAGACGTATGTACTTGTGTATTCATTGCAGCACTATTCACAATTACAAAGACATGGAATCATCCCAAATGTCCAGAAATGTTAGACTGGATAACGAAATGTGGTACTTATACACCATGAAACACTCTGCAGCAATAAAAAAAAAAAAACCACAACATTATGTTTTTCGCAGAAATGTGAATGGAGCTGGAGACCATTATCTTCAGAAAACTGACAATGGAACAGAAAAACATATACTATTTTTTCTCGCTTACAGGTGGGAACCAAATGAGGAGAACACATGGACGCATAGAGGAGAATAACAGACACTGAGGCCTATCAAAAAGTGGAGGGAGAGGATCAGAAAAAATAACTAATGGGTACTAGGCTTGATACCCGGGTGATGAAATAATAAGTTCAACAAAGCCCATGACACAAATTTATCTATACAAACCTGCATATGTACTTCTGAATTTACAATAAAAGTTAATTTTTTTATGAAGCAACTGGGTTTTGATGTTGACAAGTCCCATGTTAAGCTGAGCAATATAGTGTATAGAGGCATTTTAGTAGTTGCTAGTAAAATCAAATTGATACTTGCCTGGTCATATTTATTTTTTAATCATAAATGTATTTTGAGGGACTTTTGCCTTCTTTTCTATCACATTTCCAAACCCTTTTCTATTTTGCCATTACTAGCCATTCATCCGGGAAACAGAGATGATTAATGCTTATCCATCAGAATCTAAGATTTTTTTCTAACAATTTCTTTCTTTTCTTTTTTCTTTCTCCTTTCTTCCTTTCTCTTTCTTTCTTCTTTCTTTCTTTCTTTCTTTCTTTCTTTCTTTTTTTCATTTCTTCCTTTCTCTCTCTTTTTTTTCTTTTCTTTCTTACCTTCTTTCTTTCTCTTCTCTCTCTGTCTTTCTTTCTGATGGAATCTAGCTCTGCCACCAAGGCTAAAGTGCAGTTACAGTCCTAGTTCACTGCATCCTCAAACTTACCTCAAACTCCAGGGCTGAAGGGATTCTCCTGCCTCAGCCTCTGGAGTACCTAAGACTGCAGGCAAATACCACTACTCCTGGCTATTTATTTTTATTTTTGGTAGAGAAGGGGTTGATTTGGTGTTTTAACTTGGGTGTCCTAAGAAACATTTGCCAAGATGAAAATGGATATGCTGGAGAAAGCAGAGACAGCTCTTAAATTAGAATGATTTTTTACCTGTGTGAAAGAGAAGAGAGAGGAAGGAGGATGGTGTAGGGATATTCTCAGACTGAAGTGCAAAAGTTTTGGCTGAAACAGTGGAGAGTCTTTATGCTAAAGTTGACCTTTAGAGGAGTCTCACATTGCTGAAATGATCCTGCTCTAGTTACACTGACATGCTCAGTCATTGACTAGGTTTGAAGCAAACATAGTGTTGTATTCAGAAAGATGGCAGGAGGATTTGTCATTCAGTTATATGACCTCTAGCAGATACTCTGTTACCATGGTAAGAAAATAGTGCTTTAAGAGTCAGGCTCCAGCTGCAATGAACCTCTTTCATTTTCTGCTATACACTAGAATCTGCTTCAGTAGGTCAATAGAAAAAGTTGTGGACACCAGATCAGTCTTCTCTGTGTCCTTGACACTTCTCCGGTAGTGAAGAATATAAACAGATTCTAGGTATAAAGCTTGTGGTCTCGCAATATTCATCAGAGGCAACTTTGCTATTGAGAGTAGGAGTGAGAACAGTAAGGAGCAGGTCTTATTAATAATAGGGAGTAAAGTAAACCTTTTCTATGCATGCTCATAACACTCAAAGTGAATTCTATTTCTGGAAGGCTTCTTTCTGACTTTTGTTTTTAGAGTAATAATTTTGTTACTCAGAGCCTCTAGATCGTGGTTGATGTTTTTATTCTCTGATCCTCTGCACACCCAATGAGTACAAATGTGTCCTGTAACATTCTCTCTTAAACTCTTTCAATGGCTGTATGATGTTCAGAGTTTGCTTTCAATAGAAGCTGCAGACTGCATATGCACTTGCCTGGTGTGCAATTAACATCCAGGGGCACTCAAGGTTAATTAGAAATAGTAATAAGTTTAATCATGATGAACTCATTTCGTTCTGATGCGGATGTCACCTGTAATTCCATAAAAATTCCATTGTAATTTAACATTAATTAATGTCCACTTATCAACGAGTGTTACAGCAAATTAGTAGAGAAATGACAAGTTATGTGCTTAAGAAATGCTTAATGAAAAAAAAAATAAAACAGCATTTACTAGGTCATCTTAAAATATAACAGATCGAGACATCTTTATTATTTAAAATACGAGATTAAAATCAGGTAAAGTGGCAGTAATTAAGCAAGACTTTTTACAATAATTTGTCTGAGAACTAATGGGGTTACAGCAAACATTAAGAATATAGATTTGCCTGAATTTCCATTTTTAAACATAAATGACAGAGTAGAGATGGAGCTGTTCTTATCATTACCCTATAATAAGAGAAGCTGCTGAATCTTCAATAATCATCATCATGAAGCGATGGTCTTATTCATGTAAAATAAAAGTATTTTTCTCCCTATGTAAAAATGTTATTAGCCATATTTAAAGGCATTATACTCAGATATCATTTTTCCATTTCTGTAAATGACAACCATTAAATGCAATCATAGATACATGACAAGACTATTTTTATTACATCAAAAGGAAGAAAGGGATTAAAATGAATTTATTCAAAGGTGTGATTTGTCAATTTTCTTCCCTTATCAAGGCACAAATGGAACAGCTTTAAACCTAAGCACTGAGGTCTGACCTCATATTTGAATAAGTTAATGTGATCTGGTGTTCTTCAGGAAGTACTGAAACCTCTCTTTTGTATCCAGAAATCCCAGGAGGAATTTTGGCTTTTAGGAGGTCAGCTCCAAGGTTCCATTTCTTTTCATCATTTTCCCTTTAATCATTTGGCAGTTCTTGACAGCTTAGGAGTCTTCCACGTGTCTGTGGCATGCAGTACATTATAGAAAGAAATTTATAGAAAGTATTTCTTTCTTATTACATAGATGTTTTAGTGACATGTTACAACTATTTAAAAAGCATTTTCCCTAGGGAGAGATGAATCACTCTAAATGCACAATTGAAATGCATACTTCAGAGAAAAATATAGAGCTATCAAATTTTTGCTAGATCATTTTTGGATTTCGGTTATGAACTTGGGTTCATTAATTTAGATATTATCATAAACATTTTAAACACTTTTGCAAATCAGAAAAAAAGACATTCCTGTCAGTAATGTTAGTAGAATTCTTTTTGGATTTGTTCATCAAACCAGTTTTAGTTTTACGGACTATTTTTGGCCTTAAATATGTATTTCTGCTCTAAATACTCAATGATACCTGTTTTCTGTTTGTTTGTTTGTTTGCTTTTTGGCCCTAAATTCTCTAAATACTCAACGTTGCCAGCATATATGCTCATATAAAAGAGAAGATATACTAATAACATAATACAATAATAGATAGTAAATATTGCTGCTTTTACAGCTATTTAAATATGGCAAATAAGGCTGGAGCCATCAGTGCTTAATCAAATTGGGATAAAATGGAGATGTTTTGACAGTCCCACAGGGTACAAGTGAAAGAGAGCTCCCTAACGTAAGAGAGCAGATCATACTTTTCCACCTATGAATTCTGAGTTCTCAATATGGTGCCTAGGATTCATGAGACACTCAATACATTTTTGTACTTTGAATGGAAACTGGAATTAAGTTCAGCATCTGTGTTAGTGTGTTCTAATGCTGCTAATGAAAGCATACCCAAGACCGGGCAAATTACAAAGGAAGGAGGTTTAATTGACTTACAGCTTAGCATGGCTGGTGAGACCTCACAAACTTACAACCATGGCAGAAGGGGAAGGAGGAGCAGCAGTGAGAAGTGCCAAGCACTTCTTCATGGAGCAGCAGCAGTGAGAAGTGCCAAGCAAAAGGGGGAAAGGCACCTTATAGAACCATCAGATCCCATGAGAATTCACTGGCTATCATGAGAACAGCATGAGGGTCAATGTCCCCATGATTCAATTACCTTCCACTGGGTCCCTCCCATGACTTGTGAGAATTATAGGAACTACAATTCAAGATGAAATTTGGGTGGGGACACAGCCAAACTGTATCAATCTACCTCTGGTTTCTTCTCCCAAATCTCATGTCCTCACATTTCAAAACACAATCATGCCCTTCCAACAGTCCCCCAAAGTCTTAACTCCTTCCAGCATTAATTCAAAATTCAAAGTTCCAAGTCTCATCTGAGACAAGGCAAATCCCTTCCACCTAAGACCCTGAAAATCAAAAGCAAGTTAATTGCTTCCTAGATACAAAGACAATACTAGCATTGGATACATAAACCCATTTCAAATGAAAGAAACAAAGGGTCTATAGGACCCATGCAAGTCTGAAATCCAATAGGGCAGCCATTAAACCTTAAAGTTCCCAAATGATCCTCTGTGACTCCATGTCTCACATCCAGGTCTTGCTAATGCAAGCTCTACCCCTGTGACTTTGCAGATTTCAGCCCCCCTCCAGACTGCCTTCATGACTGGCATTGAATGTCTGAAGGTTTTCCAGGCACATGGTGCAAGCTGTCAGTTAATTTACCACTTTGGGCTCTGGAGATTCCTCAACCTCTTTTTTTTTTAATAGAGTCTTGCTGTGTCACCCAGACTGGAGTGTAGTGGGGTGATCTCAGCTCATTGCAACCTCCGCCTCCTGGGTTCAAGTGATTCTCCTGCCTCAGCCTCCCAAGTAGCTGGGATTACAGGCCTGTGCCACCACAGCCAGCTAATTTTTGTAATTTTAGTAGAAATGAGGTTTTGCTGTGTTGGCCAGGCTGGTCTTGAACTCATGACCTTAGTAATCTACCCATCTGAGACCACCTTAGCCTGGACTTCATTATCCATATCATTATCAGCATTTTGGTTAAAACTATTCAATAAGTCTCTAGAAAGTTCTAAACTTTCCACATTTTCCTATCTTCTTCTAAACCTTCTAAACTGTTTCAACCTCAGTTGCCTAATTTCAAAGTAGCTTTCACGTTTCTGGGTATCTTACAGAAGCAACCCTCTATCTGTGGAACCAATATACTGTGTTAGTCCATTCTCATGCTGATAATAAAGACATACCTGAGACTGAGTATTTTATAAAGGAAAGAAGTTTAATTGACTCAGTTTAGCAAGACTGGCGAGGCCTCAGGAAACTTATAATTATGGAAGAAGGGGAACCAAGGAGAAAGGAGACAGCAAAGAGAAGTGCTGAGCAAAAGGGGGAAAAACTTATAAAACCATCAGATCTCATGAGAACTCAGTATCACGAGAACAGCATGAGGGTAACTGTCCCCATGATTTAATTACCTCCCACGAGATCCCTCCCATGACACATAGGGATTGTGAGAACTGCAATTCAAGGTGAGACTTGGGTGGGGAAACAACCAAACTATATCAGCATTGTGTGTTGAAACATGGTATTTGAGAATTAAATTTTTGTTGATTGTAATATTTTCCAACCCCCATTAATTTTTCTATGAAAAAACTCAATTATGTCTTTCCTCCTCGTATGCCTAGTTATTAGCATTATTTTTGATATTTTTGAATGTTCAAATGCTTAGATGAGTGAACTAATCAATCTCCCAAAAACATGGTGGACATTTAAAAAAACTGAGGTATTGCATACAGAAAATTGGACAAACCTTAAGTGTACAGCTTACTGAATATTTGCATGTCTTTACACTCATGTAATCACCATCCAGAACAAAATACAGACTATTTCTGCATATATTAGATTAAATTCATATAAATAAAATTGTGTGTCTAGCTTCTTTACTTCAAGATGATGTCTGAGAGATTCTTCCATGATGCCACGTGCAGCAGTAGTACATCCCTTTCATCACTATGTAGAGATGACATAGTGATTTGCATAGTTTCTATTTCATAAATATACAATGATTGATTTATCTATTCCTTTTTTCTCAGTTTTCAGTTATTATATGTAACATTGCTAAAATAATTCTATACAATCATTGAATGTGCTCAAAAGTATTAATTTCTCTTTGGTATATAATCAGGCATAAAATGACGAGTTTTTTACATGTATATGTGTATATGTATCTAAACATGTATTTTGATGGTTTTATGTGTATAAGTATCTACATCTACATATACTATATAGATATCTGCCTATAAATACACCATATATATAGCCAATTTCTAAAAATAATCATAATTTTGCTCTTATTTTCAGTTCTCATTCACTAGTGCATGAGAGTGATTTTACATATCCTCACTAAAAATTGGTATGAACAATCTTTTTAACTTTTTTCATGATATAGAGGATGAATATTATCTCATTATAAACTTGTTCGCATACATGCATACATGCATGAATCATCCAACTATATCTTCCAAAGAAGTGAAGTTTCTATTTTTTTTTACCACCCCAATGACTGGAAACCCAGTTACCACTATATATCTTTGATTTGAAAACAAAAACAAAATAAAAGAAAAAGCTGAATTATATTGTACTAAAATCTCTCAAATATTCTTTGTCCCAAACCACTAGTATATTTCTGTTTAGAGTGCTCCTAGCATGCTTATAAATAAAACTGTACCTAGTAGCTACTCAATAAAATTTTAGATCCCCCCTATCTCCTTCAGTTTGATTTTGATATTCCTCTTCTCTCAGTTTCTTGTCACTTTGTACTTGTTTCTACTAAGGGGCTTTTCTTTCTGTATTACACTTAATCTTTTGTTTATTTATCTGACACTTTCACTGGACTGAGTATCATCCAGACAAATACCATGTGTGACTTTATATTGTATACTCTGTGTCTTGCAAAATATTTGGTGCGATAAGAGTTCCAGAAGCTTTTGCACAATGAATACCAGGAAGTTCATTGACTCTTCACCTTACCTTTTACAAGCTCTCCGTCTATACATAAAGAAGATGAAAGGGAAGGGCAGAATAAGAGAAGAGTGACTTTAATCTCTTATTATATTATTCAATTCCCCCCATATTCTTACAAAAATTTCCTATCTCACCTTGATTAATGAGGTGACCTATAATATATTATCAACTGAGGATACTTTTGAGGGTGAAAAGGACATATTAAGATGGTATATGAGGGTTTGGTACATTCCACCATTTCAGATATTCACTGGGAGAACTTAGAACATATCTCTAAGGACAAGAGGGAACTGTTTGTGATTAAAAATTTGGAATATGCCAGGGTTTGTGGAACAATCTAAGAAAGCTAATCCATCAACATAGTCCAAAGACTAAGATTTAGAGCCTATATATTCTGAAAAAGGAAAATAATAAAAATAACAAAATAAATCTTTAAATAGAGACATGGATTTCCTCTGGTGAGAAAGGAAGTCAAAGGATTTCATTGTAAACTGTTTCTCACTCCATAGGAGGCAGACTAGGTACTAAGGACAGCTCTACAGAAAAAAAAATGTGAGCTAGAATCTTAAAAGGACTTTAGTACAGAAAAAAAGGGTTTCAAGTATCTGCAGTAGGAAAGAGATATCCCTGAGACTAAATATGGGATCCTCAAAAGTTTTCACAGCTGTCATTTCCCACAGTGAGTGTTAGGAGGCCTCATTTTTATCCTGTCTTATTACTGGCTCATATTACTGGCAATTCAGGCAATTTACAATTTTATCCAGGACTTCTCCACATTTTTTTTATTTCTTTCTTGTGATAGCTTTCTTGTGATAGTTATTAAACACCTGTTTAATAACTCTTCCAGAGTCTTATAATACAATCATTTTCTATATGCATTTCCTCTCTAGACTCTTAACCGTCTAGATGAGACTCTGGTAATCATCTTGCTTCTGTGCACACAATAGTATGGGTTAAACATTACAAGGGCTAAACAAATATTTGTTGAATAAGTGAAAAAATAAATATATTAACATTCCTAATCTGAGTATACATTTATATATATATATATATATATATATATATATATATATATTAATTGTGCCTTAGTGATACATGTGTAGATCATGGAGGATTGTTGCATAAGTACATATATGGCAATGTGGTTTGCTGCCTCCATACCCTATCACCCATATCTGGCATTTCTTCCCACGTTATCCATCTCCAACCCCCCTACCCACCGCTGTCCCTCCCCTATTCCCCAACAACAGACCCCAGTGTGTGCTGCTCCCTTCCCTGTGTCCATGTGTTTTCATTGTTTAACACCCACCTATGAGTGAGAGCATGTGGTGTTTCATTTTTTGTTATTCATTCAGTTTGCTAAGAATGATGGTTTCCAGATTCGCCCATGTCCCTACAAAGGACACAAACTCATCATTTTTTATGACTGCCTAGTATTCCATAGTGTATATGTGCCACAATTTCCTAGTCCAGTCTGTCATCAGTGGGCATTTGGGTTGGTTCCAGGTCTTTGGTATTGTAAAAAGTGCTGCAATAAACACATGTGTGCATGTGTCTTTATAATAGAATGATTTATAATCCTTTGGATATATACTGAGTAATGGGATTGCTGGGTCAAATTGAATTTCTATTTCTAGGTCCTTGAGGAATTGCCACACTGTCTTTCACAATGGTTGAACTAATTTACACTCCCACCAACAGTATAAAAGTGTTCCTATTTTTCCACATCCTCTCCAGCATCTGTTGTCTCCAGATTTTTTAATGATCACCATTCTAACTAGTTTGAGATGGTATCTCAATGTGATTTTGATCTGCATTTCTCTAATGACCAGTGATGAGCATTTTTTCAAATATTTGATGGTCTCATATATGTCTTTTTTGAAAAGTGTCTGTTCATGTCCTTCTCCCACTTTTGAAAGAGTTTGCTTGGTTTTTCTTGTAAATCCATTGTAGTTCTTTGCAGATTCTGAATATTAGCACTTTGTCAGATGGATAGATTTCAAAAATTTTTTCCCATTCTGTTGGTTGCTGTTTCACTCTAATGATTGTTTCTTTTGCTGTGCAGAAGCTCTTGAGTTTAATTAGCTCCCACTTGTCTATTGTGGATTTTGTTGTCAATTTTGTTGGTGTTTTAGTCATGAAGTCCTTCCCTATGCCTATCTCCTGAATGGTTTTTCCTAGGTTTTCTTCTAGGGTTTTATGGTGTTAGGTCTTATGTTTAAGTTTTTAATCCATCTGGCATTAATTTTAGTGTACAGTGTCAGGAAGGGGTCCAGTTTCTGTTTTCTACACGTCTAGTCAGTTATCCCAACACCATTTATTAAACAGGGAATCCATTCCCCATTGTTTGTTTTTGTCAGGTTTGTCAAAGATCAGATGGTTGTAGATGTGTGGTGTTGCCTCCAAGGCCTCTGTTCTGTTCCATTGGTCTATAACTCTGTTTTGGCACCAGTACCATGATGTTTTGATTACTGTAGCCTTGTAGTATAGTTTGAAATCAGGTGGCATGATGCCTCCAGCTTTGTTCTCTTTGCTTAGGATTGTCTTGCATATGCAGGCTCTCTTTTGGTTCCATATGAAGTTTAAGGTGTTTTTTTCCAGTTCTCTGGCGATTGTGAATGGTAGTTGGTTCTTGATTTGGCTCTTTAAGTTTGTTATTGGTGTATAGGAATCCTTGTGATTTATGCACATTGGTTTTGAATCATGAGACTTTGCTGAGTTGCTTGTCAGTTTCAGGAGATTTTCGGCTGAGATGATGGGGTCTTCTAAATGTATAATCATGTCATCTGCAAATAAAGACAATTGGACTTCCTCCTTCCCTAACTGAATACCTTTTATTTCATTTTCTTGCCTGATTGCTTTGGCTGGAACTTCCAATACTATAGTGAATAGGAGTGGGGAGAGGGTCAGGTCATGTTCTTTTAGCTCAGAGAAGTTTGTTATTACCCACTTTCTGAAGCCTGTTTCTGTCAATTCTTCAGACTCATTCTCCATCCAGCTTTGTTACCTTGCTGGTGAGGAGTTCTACACTCCCACAAAGTGCTAGCCTCTTTCCTTTTTTCTAAATTGTTTCCGTCTAAGGCAAAATACATGTAGGTGACAGCCAAACATTCACAAATCATATTTTCTATGCCAGCTTGGAAATCAGTTTCAGACCCCTACTCAAATGAGGCACTCTTAACTCTGCTTCTTCTTTTAGACTGTTTGAGCACAAATGTGATGACTTCTCTTAGGCTTCCAGTTTCCATGCTATATGCAGGCAAGCTAGGTCTCATAGTTTCTGCTCTTTATCTTGGCTACGTTTCCTACCTAATGTTAGCTGTGAGTTTTGATGGACTTATCAGTGGGTACTGGTTTCCTTCAATTTGGGAAGATGAAATTGAATGAAGAGTAAATGGAAGAGGAAGTAGGGTGTAACTTTTTTACATCATGCACAAACTGCATTCTTCATTACAGATTTTCCAGTAATAATTAATGTTTATAAATGGATAATTATAAATCTTAAATAGTTAAAAATCTCCATATGGCATCTGCTATCCACTCTTCACTGGTTAGAGCCTAGATGAAGAAGAGTAAATAATTGACATTCCTTATCATTGATGCTTTCACTAATAAAATCAAATAATTACTAAAATATGTGAAGCATAGATTCTAACATATGAACATTCCACCAGGAATTAATTTCATTTGTTTACTAGTTGTAGAAAGAGAGATTGCAGGCAGATTCAAGTCAAAGGCAGAGACAGAAATGATCTTTTTAAAATAACTTTTCTTATCTTTGTAGAAATATGTGAATGGTATTTTATTAGTTTTGTATCTATTAAGTCAGTAAGCTTAATTATATATATATATATATATATATATATGTTATTGAAGAAATTCTCTTTCATTCTTCAAAGAATAAATTGAATAATAGTTTATTTTATGTCAAAAATGAGGCCAGGCACAGTGGCTCATGCCTCTAACCCCACCACTTTGGGAGACTGAAGCAGGAGAGTAACTTGCACCCAGTAGTTCAAGACCAGTGTGGACAAAAAAGTGAGACCAATCCCATCTATACCTATATATATATATATATATATATATGTATATATGTATGTGTATATATATATATGTATATATGTGTGTATATATATACATGTATATATGTATATATATATATACATGTATATATATATATATACATGTATATATGTATATATATATATATATATACATGTATATATGTATATATATATATATATATATATATATAATAGCCAGGCATGATTGTGTCCATCTGTAGTCCCAGCAACTCAGGAGGCTAGGGTAGGAGGATTGCTTGAGTCCAGGAGGTTGAGGCTGCAGTAAGTCATGACTGTGCCACTGCATTACAGCCTGGATGACAGAGAAAGATACCATCTATAAAATGTTTAAAACTAAATTGAGAAAGCAAGCTCAGGTTTTAGGAAAGAGTTATTTGGGGGTTTTATCAGACAGTGTGCACCTAATCATATACCATTGTAACATTCTCATTTTATTTCATGCCACCGACTTAGAGCCACTAGGATCTGCAGCTTCTTACTGGTTGGTTTCTTTTGGCTATGGGAGCCTGCTCTCCTATCTGCATGGCAGAATGGAAGTGCAGTAGCACTATCCACACACAGGAGCAGCTACTAAGCAATGACGGACAAGACTTGTGTAAATATCTCAGCTTCTTCACCCCTCCAGTGCGATAAGTTTGAGGCCAGTATCTGTACTCTGCATCAGAATTCTCCAGTAGGATTCAGCTCTAGTTATCTTGAGTGATAACTTGCTTGATCATACACCAGTTTTCAGACTCCCCTATTTTCTGTCTCATTTTGCTATGCACTTACCACCATTCCATGAAATCACTTCTAAATATATAACTTACAATCATGTTATTTTTTGTAGAGTCTTGTTCTGAAGCAATCCAAACTAAAACAGGTTAAAATGTTTCTGGGTTCTTGTCCAGACTAAAACAGGTCAAAATGATTCTGCATTCTTATTTGCCATGAAGAAACCGGAAGCACTGTGATTCTAGAGTTTTTTTTATTTTTTATTTTTTTTTTTTTAGAGGAGGAAGAGAAAGAGATTAGAGCAGAAGTTTATTCAAATGGATAATAGGAGAGAAGGAGAGGAAGAAAGAGGAAGAAAAAGAGGGAGAGAGAACAGGAATATTGCTTAATTCTAAGAATGGTTATTAATAATGGCTGATCAATATTTTGTGTATTGAAAGTGGAGAATGTATATTTTGTGTA